>SJYX01014486.1:109091-271945 GCA_006410675.1 Oreotragus oreotragus | reverse complement strand
GTTCTGAAGGAGATCAACCCTGGGATTTCTTTGGAAGGAATGATGCTAAAGCTGAAACTCCAGTACTTTGGCCACCTCATGCAAAGAGTTGACTCATTGGAAAAGACTCTGATGCTGGGAGGGATTGGGGGCAGGAGGAGAAGGGGACGACCAAGGATGAGATGGCTGGATGGCATCACGGACTCGATGGACGTGAGTCTGAGTGAACTCCGGGAGATGGTGATGGACAGGGAGGCCTGGCGTGCTGCGATTCATGGGGTCACAAAGAGTCGGACACGACTGAGCAACTGAACTGAACTGAACTGGGAGACAGTGAAGGACAGGGAAGCCTGACATGCTGCAGTCTATGGTGTCACAAAGAGTCAGACGGGACTTAGTGACTGAACAATGAAAGAAATCAGGATCATACCACTAATTTTTGTGTTAATGGGTGCAGGGAGGAATAGGGGATATTATGAAGGAGGAACACAGAGGGCTTCCAAGGTATTGAAAATGTTTGATTAACTTGAATAGTAGATGTATACTCAAAGAAAGATAAGGCAAATACTCTCAGGTTGCAAACACTCTTCTACATGCTCAATACCTTTTTAAACTGGTTTATAAAACACAACCACTTGCATTTTAAGAGAAACATGTGAACCATGACATAAAGGTTTTCTATGGTTGGTCAAATTTTCTACCTCTTGCTGAATCATTCTTTTTTAACCTTTTGGCTAGAAAAGTGTCTGCTTCCACTAGGTTTACAAATTTGTCATAAATTTGCAAGTATCATTTCTGTTAGATTTTTCAAACTTTCACTTTGCAAAGTAATTTAATAAGCTCCCATAGAGTTGCAAATATAACCATAGATACAGAAATATGAGACTATCTTCCTTTTATAATCCAGTTCCTCTATGCATATATTCACCTGTGCTTATACATAAATGCCCAAATCAGATGATATACATCATATAGTGTGTTCTGGGCAGTGTAACAGTGCGAAGGGTTACCTTGGAAGGGAAAGCAGCCCCCGAAGGTGACCACGTGGCTGAGGCTTAGTTGGCGTGGGGAAAAGTAGCAGAAGATATAGCCAGGCGAGCAAGGTAGGGCCATTGTACCAGAGTTCTGCAGGTAGAATTTTGGATTTTATCGTAAGGACTGTGGCTGCTGCTGCTACTAAGTCGCTTCAGTTGTGTCTGACTCTTAGCGACCCCATGGACTGCAGCCCACCAGGCTCCTCCATCCATGGGATTTTCCAGGCAAGAGTACTGGAGTGGGGTGCCATTGCCTTCTCCGTAAGGACCATGGAGGTCACAGAAAAAGAATGTATCAATAAATACGAATATGCCTCATTACATCTGATGGTTGTGTGACCCTGGTTGTATGATGTAGAAGCATATAGCATTGATATAAATACTCTACCATGTCTAAGATACATAGCTAGTGGGGAGCTGCTGTGTAGCACAGGGAACTCAGCTCAGTGCTCTGTGATGACCTAGAGGGGTGGGGTGGGGGAAGCGGGGAGTGCGGGAGAGATTCAAGAGGGAGGAGCTACATGTATACTTATAACTGATTCACGTTGTACAGTAAAAACTAAAACATTGTAAAGCAATCATATTCCAATAAAAATCCTACTAATGGATATTTTAGCTGGTTTTTGCCATCTTAAACATAGTGGGTTGAGGATCTGCAGATGTTTTTGTGTTGTCTAGTTGTTAAGTCGCATTCGACTCTTTGCAACCCCAAGGATCAACATGGAACAACAACACTGACTCCCTTTATCTTTTTTTTTTTTTTTTTTGCTACTGTTGAGGTTTCTCCTTTCACAAATTTGTTAGTGTCTGTGTTATTTCTATTGGGGCTTGCATTTATTTATTTACATTTGCTACTATTTGGGGATTTTAAACTTTCCTTTCTTACTTATTTGTAAGTGCTTTTTAAAATTAGGTATTTTTGTTTGGCACACAGACGTGTGACAGATCATTTTATTTGAATTTCAACTAATAATTAAGCATCTTAACATCGAAAAACATAACCCTCAGAGATGAGCATAATCAAAGACTTGAAAAGTACCTGGGGTTCTAACCCTCACTGGGTGACGTTGGACCAGATAATCCTCTGGAGGGGGGGCGGGTCTTGTGCCTTAGGAGTCATCTAGCTGCCTGGCCTCTACCAGCTAGCTGCTGCTAACTATCCTCTCCCCGAGCCTGTTTGATAACCAGGACTGTCTCTAGACGTTGCCAAACATTCAACACTAGACACCACAGGAGATGTTCATTCTCTCCCACTTGTATTGCTGCCCAAGGGAGGGAACTAGCAGCGTCACCCTCAGATTGCCGGGGGTTATCCTACCCTTTTATTATCAGTGATCGAATCCTTCTTGAAGTCTGGCCAACGAGCGACCCAAGTCTAGTGTTTAATTAGACCCTTGCCATGCTGGCTTACTTCATCAAACCAAAATCTAAGCCTATAAATGCCTCAAGGTTACAACATCAAAACCTGAGGACAGCCAATCATAGACCAACAGGCTTTAAGCTATAGCCAATCAGTTTCCTTTCTCCACCTCTGCACCTTTCTCTGTAAATGTAAGTCTTTCCCCAGCTCCTGCTGGCTGAGTGCCCCAGCCACTTCCAGTTTGGTGCTATGTGATTTGAATGGATTTTTGCTCAAATAAGCCTTTCAATCTTTAAAATGTGCCTGGGTTTTATACTAGATCCCCATTCTGAGCATCTGCCTCCTCAAGACCACTTCCAGTAACACCTTAGTTATTGTCTCCCTAGGAGCGAATCCTGGGGCAAAGATTCAAGGGCAAGTTCACTGCCTCATTCCTTCACCAGCATCTCCTGGGATCGTCCTCCAGTCAATGGTACGTCCTCAGGAAAGTTACCCCTGTGGAACCAGAGGTGGATGCCGTTGGAGAACAGGGGGACTGACCCAGAGCACATGACTCTGGATTGCTGTTGTCCAGATGCTAATTCATGTCTGGTTCTTTGTGATCCAGTGGACTGCAGCACGCCAGGCTTCCCTGTCCTTCACTCTCCTGGAGTTTGCTCAGATTTGTGTCCATTGAGTCAGTGATGCCATCTACTCATTCCACCTCTCTGCCACTCTCATCTCCTTTTGCCTTCAGTCTTTTCCAAGCACCAATGTCTTCCCGCCTGAGACGCGAGGGAGGGAGATATTTTTGTACAGCTTTCTGCCAGCTCCTGACCAGGGTGGCTCCCAGGAGGTGAAATCCACTTAGGTCTATGTGTGCACAAACAGAGCAGCCTCCAGTGGCCAGAAGCAGCTGTGAGATGGAGAGGGGAAGATGCTGGCGGTTGCCAGGGAAGAACTGCAGAGACGCCCGCGGCATATGCTACTGTGAACTGCTGGGGTCCTGACCACTACTGGAAGCCAGAGTGCTCTAAAAGTTTCTGGATCCCTCTGAGGAACCACGCAGAAGGTGCTGTTCAAGGCATGAAATAGGGGAGTATAATTCTACAATATTCTATCACCCTCTGGCCAAATGGTAGCTGCCTTGCAATTCCCCGTCTGAGGCTGAGGCAGAATGGAAATGTGGACACCCACAGGTATTTGTGTAGTGGAACAGAAGCCCTGGGGCAGGAAGCAAGACAGATGTGGTGCAATTAACATGAACCCTCTGAGGAACCACGCAGAAGGTGCTGTTCAAGGCATGAAATAGGGGAGTATAATTCTACAATATTCTATCACCCTCTGGCCAAATGGTAGCTGCCTTGCAATTCCCCGTCTGAGGCTGAGGCAGAATGGAAATGTGGACACCCACAGGTATTTGTGTAGTGGAACAGAAGCCCTGGGGCAGGAAGCAAGACAGATGTGGTGCAATTAACATGAAGTCGTCAGACTACACTTCCGTACTTGCTGCAGCAATGCTGAAGCATAAATGGAGACCAGGAGAGTGAGAGATGGGGCCAAAATCCCTAAATCAATGTGGACTGACCTAGAGACTATCATACAGAATGCAGTAAGTCAGAAAAAAAAAATCAAATACATATTAATGCAAATATGTGGAATCTAGAAAAATGGTATAGATCTTATTTGCAAAACAGAGACAGATGTAGAGAACACACAAGGAGACCAAGGAGGGGAAAAGAGGGGGGTGGGATGAATTGGGAGATTGGGATTGACATATATACACTATGATACCTTTTATAGGTAACTAGTGAGACCTTACTATATAGCACAGGGATTTCTACTCAGTTCTCTGTGGTGACCTAAATGGGAAGGAAACCCTAAAAAGAGAGGATATGTGTATAACATAGCTGATGTACTTTGCTGCACAGCAGAATCTAACATAGCATTGTAAAGCGACTGTGTGTGGCCCAGTCGTGTCTGATTTTTTTGTGGCCCCATGGCCTGCAACCCGCCAGGCTCCTCTGTCCATAGGATTTCCTGGCCAAGAATACTGGAGCGGGATGTCATTTCCTCCTTCAGGGGATCTTCCCAACCCAGGGATTGAATCCAGTGTCTCCTTCACTGGCAGGTGGATCTGTATCCTTACCACTGAGCCCCCTGGGAAGCATAAAATAAAAATTCATCCAAGTCTTTGAATTCTCTCTTCTACATTTTATGAAAGAAGTTCTGGCATCTTGACATTTGATAAAAGCCAACACTGAACCCCTGTTTAAACCAACATCTTTACTCTTAGCTGCTTAAGATAACACATCAGAGCTGAATCTTTATAATCAGCACTCTTGCTGGTAATTTTGGACCAATGCAATTCTTCCCTGGTTTAACGTACTTGTGATCTATTTCCCTACATACACCTAGGTTTGGGCTAACAGAACCACCAAAAGTTGTGATTATAACTGTGTACATGCTTGCTTCCGGTTTTCAACGTGTCTCCTTGGTATGTTTTGATCCAACTGCAGTTACTGATCTGGAGGGAAAGAGGGTTGGTGGAAGTGGGCTTTGAAGGGACACAGAGCCCTCTGCAAGGCAACTTCCTCAGGTGAAGTCATGGCTAGAGGACACTCGCCAAGATCAGGGAGGAGAGGGTACTTTACACTTTGGCAGAAACGAAGGTCAGCGGGACTTGGAAGTTCATGACTGATTTGAAAATAGAATCCTGAAAACTCAGAATGGGGATATTTCAATGAATCTGACTTTCACGAAGCAAGAGCCCTTCTGTGGATAAGAAACTAAGTTTTGCAATTCTTTCACCACTTGAAGTCTCAAAATTTGGTTTGATGTTATGATACATTGACCCTATAGTTACAATAGGTGAGATATTCAGGAATTTTTTTAAAAATTTTAAACAAGCTCCTCAATTCTGACAATGCCTTGCACTGAAAAATGTTGCCCTGAGCTTGTCATTTTTGTTCTGTGATCTCTCTAGTACCGTCAGAAATAGGCAGACCACGTCATTTTCGGTCAAATGCTGTATAATTCAGGGTCCAGGAAAACAGAAAAACCACTGTAGGCATTTCAAACAGAAATGATCAGATTTAGAGAACAATGGAGGGACCAAATTTAGAGGGATCAACTCTTTCAGGTTCTCTGCTGCAGACTCAGAGCAGCTGCTACCTAGAGTTCGGATATGTACGAAACCACTGCTAACTTCACAGCTCCCCTGCAGTTTCTTGAAGGACACTGGTTAAGTCTGATTTTGGCAAGCACATGCATTAGAGGTGAAGAAATGGCTTCTCTTTCAGTATCACTTTTCCAGGCTTATATGAGGATTTCTCACTAGCAGAATGTAAATAACATCTAGGATCCCAGATGTAAGGGTCTGGCAAATATAGTACCTGAACTTCCAACTACCCCAGCACCAAGAAAAAGCAGAATAAACTCTGGTTTATTCCAGAGTGTGTTCTTTCCCCAAAACAAACTTAAAACAATAGCCAACATACACACAAAACAAATATGTTCCTGAAATTGTTGACTCAGAGCTAGAATCATTGAGGTTCTGAAATGGTGAGGAGGAAAAAAAAAAATCCAATTATGGCAAGAGGATTTGGTAAGAACAGTTTTTACTAAGAAATGGGTTTGGACATTGATTTGTTCATATATACGTGGATAATTGGGTGGAAATTAGTGCTCAACATCTGCAAAGTTTTGAAAGTAATTGTTTGGAGAGATGCCTTCTCAACAGTCAATTTTGACACTTAATTTAAGACAAGAAATTTCCATTGCTAAATTTGTCAGATGCTTAGAATCTATTTATAATGAGTTTGTGTCTTGGCCAAGTTGAACACTTGATAAATTTTAGACTTTAACTATTTACTAAGAAAAAAATTCATTGATTTATGGTTTATGTATCCTAAAGAAAAATAAAGTCTGAATTATTGAATATTAGGCATTCAATATCAAGTATATTATTTAACTTTTAATTTCCCTTTTAAGTGAAAGGAATAAAGCAATCTGGATAGAATGACTGTGCTTAGAAATCACCAAGAGAGAAAGCTTTGGCCTTAGTATAAAACAAAAAAACAAATGAAAAATGTTTGTAAGCCTTTAAACTCATGTTTGAGGCAATTACCTTTTAGTGGAAAGGGAAGGGGATATTGGCTAGTTCACTTCTCCTTACTTTTTTGGAGCTTTGTAAAAAGTTATTAAACACCACAGATCTAAACAAATCAGAATTGTAATATTATACTGCATTTTTTTCAACAAGTGCAAAATATGAGTTTTCACAACTGTCAAATTTGACAGATGTTGCAAATTGCATTAGGGAAAATATTTTTTATAGCAAAGTGCTAATAGACTTCAGCAAATTAATGGTGAATCATTTTTCAGCTCTATAATACCTATGAAATTGCTAAAATTGCAAGATTGAATTGTAGGTATATTCTATCATGCAAAAATTTAATTACGTACTTAAAGCTAAATTTAGATATTTGTAATAACGATGAAATAACTCTGTATATATGTTTCTGAAATTTTACAGATTACTTTGTTATTAGAAGTATCTAAAAACAATGTTAATATGTCATTTATGCACTGACATAATGCTACAACAGCCATTGGATAATATATTTTTTGTGGTCTTAATATCACAGATGGTAAATGGGCCTTGTTGTTGTTTAGTCACTCAGGCGTGTCCAACTTTTGTGACCTCATGGACTGCAGCCCATCAGACTCCTCTGTTCATTGATTTACCAGGCAAGAATACTGGAGTGGGTTACTGTTTCCTTCTCTAGGTAAACGGGACTAGTCCAGGTGAACTTCAGATATTTTTTAGGTGGCAGGATTTACCATTTCTTCCTCTAAAATTTTCAATATTGATTTAAATTTCTTGATAGTCTTAATTTCTCCATCTCCCATCCTTCCCTCCCTCAGAGAATACTGAGGAATTGTAACTTAATACCAGAATGTGGTCTGGAAAAGAACAGCATCTTTGAAGTAATAAGGTATAAATATTGTCTATGATATGGGATTATCTATAGATGACTGACCCAGACACTTCAGAGATATCAATTTTTTTAATTAAAAAAATTATTATATTTTGAAGGATAATGACTTTACAATATTGCATTGGTTTCTGCCATATATCAACATGAATCCATAGGTATACATATGTTCCCTCCCTCTTGAATCTCCCTCCCCATCCCACCCTCTAGGTTGTCAATGTCAGTTTAAAAGTGGGAAAAGCTGGGACCAAACCGGCCTAACGAGAGAAGCACTCTTACAATGGCTGAGGAACAAATTTCTCAAGGTTCATTCCTCCAAAAAACCATGATGGGAACATAGGAAAAATTTGTCAGCAATCAACTTTGTTAGAACTCTTGAAATTAGCCAAAGACTTGCAACAGTTTGAGGAGCATTTATTCAGGAAAATTGGCCCGATCTCAGTTGTGACAGTGAGCTTCAGTGCATTTAAACTTGCCCCATCCCATCCCCTAAAAATCGTAACTTCAGTCAAATCATGAGACAACCATCACATGAATTCCAACAGAGGAGCACACTGCAATATACCTGACTGCTAATATCCTTCCAAAATAGTACATTCTATGAAGTTGTCATAGTCAAGAGCCCAAGAAGATGTGATATGATATTCTGGATGCCATACTGGGTACAGGAGAGGGACAGTGGATAAGATAATCTGAATAAATCATGATCTTTATTTGGCAGTGCATCAATACATTGTTCATTAATTGTAACAAATATGCTATCCTAATGTAATACGTTAATAGTAGGGAAAACTTTATATGGGAGTCTATGGGGACTCTTTATCATATTTACTACAATATTCCTATACAAAAACTGGCCTAAATATTCAAGTCTAATAATAAAAGTACTTTTGAAAGGACAGCTACAGAAATCAGTTATAAAACGATTGATGAACTCCCAATGTATAAGGATGTCCTTTGCATGACAGTAACAGTGCAAAGAAGGGAGAATACAGTTACACTGGAGCAAAAGTTTTGTATACAGTTACACTGGAGCAAAAGTTTTGTATACTATTATGTTAGTTAGGGTTCTTTTTGTACAACGTTTTATATATAAATGTGAGACATCAAATGCAAGTAAATATTGACAATTGGTGACCTGGAAGAAGGATGTATTATTCTTTCAAGTTTTTAAAATAGCTTTGAAAGTGTTTAAGACAATCTAGGGAAAATATATTTTTAAGTATTTTAAATACAGTTGAATAGTTTGCCTTGGAAACTAACAGAGATCATCCTGTCATTTTTGAGTCTGCACCCAAGAACTGCATTTCGGACTCTCTTTTTGACTATGAAGGCTATTCCATTTCTTCAAAGGGATTCTTGCCCACAGTAGTAGGTATAATGGTCATCTGAGTTAAATTTGCCTATTCCAGTCCATTTTAGTTCACTGATTCCTAAAATGTCAATGTTCACTCTTATCTCCTGCTTGACCACTAATTTACCTTGATTCATAAGAACATTCTAGGTTCCTGTGCAATATTGTTCTTTACATCATCAGACGTTACTTTCATCACCAGTCACATCCACAACTGGGCGTTGCTTTTGCTTTGGCTCCATCCTTCATTCTTTCTGGTGTAATTTCTCCACTCTTCTCCAGTAGCATATTGGGCGCCTACTAGACCTGGAGAGTTCATCTTTCCGTGTCATATCTTTTCCCCTTTTCATACTGTTCATGGGGTTCTCAAGGCAAGAACACTGAAGTGGCTTTCCATTCCCTTCTGCTGTGGACCACATTTTATCTGAGTTAAATTTGCCTATTCCAGTCCATTTTAGTTCACTGATTCCTAAAATGTCAATGTTCACTCTTATCTCCTGCTTGACCACTAATTTACCTTGATTCATAAGAACATTCTAGGTTCCTGTGCAATATTGTTCTTTACATCATCAGACGTTACTTTCATCACCAGTCACATCCACAACTGGGCGTTGCTTTTGCTTTGGCTCCATCCTTCATTCTTTCTGGTGTAATTTCTCCACTCTTCTCCAGTAGCATATTGGGCGCCTACTAGACCTGGAGAGTTCATCTTTCCGTGTCATATCTTTTCCCCTTTTCATACTGTTCATGGGGTTCTCAAGGCAAGAACACTGAAGTGGCTTTCCATTCCCTTCTGCTGTGGACCACATTTTATCAGAACTCTCCACCATGACCTGTCTATCTTGGGTAGCCCTACATGGCGTGGCTCCGTTTCATTGAGTTAGACAAGGCTGTGGTCCATTTGATCAGTTTGATTAGCGTTCTGTGATTGTGGTTTTCATTCTGCCTGCCCTCTGACGGAGAAGGATAAGAGGCTTATGGAAACTTCCTGATGGGAGAGACTGACTGTGAGGGAAATTGGGTCTTGTTCTGAAGGGCACAACTGCATTCATCTCACACACTAGCAAGTAATGCTCAAAATCCTCCAAGCCAGGCTTCAACAGTACGTGAACTGTGAACTTCCAGATGTTCAAGTTGGATTAGGAAAGGCAGAGGAACCAGAGATCAAATTGCCAACATCTGTTGGATCATCAAAAAAGCAAGAGAGTTCCAGAAAAACATCTACTCCTGCTTTATTGACTATGCCAAAACATTTGACTGTGTGGATCAAAACAAACTGGGAAATTCTTAAAGAGATGGGAATATCAGACCACCTTACTTGCCTCCTGAGAAATCTGTATACATGTCAAGAAGCAACAGATAGAACCAGACTTGGATCAACAAACTGGCTCCAAATCTGGAAAGGAGTATATCAAGGCTGTCTGTTGTCACCCTGCTTGTTTAACTTTTATGCAGAGTACATCACGCGAAATTCCAGGCTGGATGAAGCACAAGCTGGAATCAAGACTGTTAAGATGGTAGGGAGAAATATGAATAACCTCAGATACGGAGATGACACCACACTTATAGCAAAAAGGGAAAAACAAAAGAGCCTTTTGATGAAAAGTGAAAGGAGAGTGAAAAAGTTGGCTTAAAACTCAACATTCAGAAAACTAAGATCATGGCATCTGGTTCCCCATCTCTTCATGGCAAATAGATGGGGAAAGAGTGACAGATTTTATTTTCTTGGGCTCCGAAATCACAGCAGATGGTAACTACAGCCATGAAATTAAAAGACGCTTACTCCTTGGAAGAAAACTTATGACCAATCTAGACAGCACATTAAAAGGCAGAGACATTACTTTGCTAACAAAGGTCCATCTGGTCAAGGCTATAGTTTTTCCAGTAGTCATGTATGGATGTGAGAGTTGGACTATAAAGAAAGCTGAGTGCCAAATAATTGATGCTTTTGAACTGTGGTGTTGGAAAAGACTCTTGAGAGTCCCTTAGGACTGTAAGGAGATCAAACCAATTAATCCTAAAGGAAATCAACCCTGAATGTTCATTGGAAGGACTGATGCAGAAGTTGAAACTTCAATACTCTGGCCACCTGATGAGAAGAGTTGACTCATTTGAAAAGACCCTGATGCTGGGAAAGACTGAAGACGGGAGAAGGGGATGACAGAGGATGAGGTGGTGGGATGGCATCACCAATTAGATGGACATGAGTTTGAGCAAACTCTGGGAGCTGGTGATGGACAGGGAAGCCTGGTGTGCTGCAGTCCACGGGGTCGCAAAGAGTTGGACACGACTGAGCGACTGAACTGAAATACAGCTGAGACAAATGATGTGCGTCTATTTGGATTTTTTTCAGTAAATATAAAAAAATACATGTGTAGAACATCGTGTACAAGGCTATAGACATGGATAACCTATTCTTACAAAGGCATGAGGGAAGTGATATTTAATGTAAAATTAGTGCATCAGTTCTATTTTATACCTTTGCTTTCAAAGAATTACATTACCGTACAGTATACCTCTCTCATGTAACTGAAGAAACTGCAGAGCAGCCTATCAACACAGGTAAGTGGTTTAAGAGATGTAACAATATTTCAAGTACTGTGTTATAAGTGACTATAATACTGTATGCCATAAAGATTTTGCAATGTTTCATTCATTAATGTACAGGCTAGGCTACCTTGAAGCAATTGCATTGACTATGCTACCATGAAGAAATCATATTGCTGCTTCTTATCAATGCATGGATTATACCTGTAAATGAATTTTCCACATTATCTTTTCATTTCTGAAGTCTGACGTTAGTAGTTACATATAACGTACAGTTTTATATTGTACAAAAACAATATTGATACAGGTACAGATGGACCAGCTTGTAAAAGACAAACTTACAGTATCAATAAATACAGCACTGTGAATGTATTCTCTTATGATTTTCTTATAGTAATCTAGAGAAAATCAAGAATACAGCCTATAGTACACATAACATCGAAATGTGTTATTCAAATGTTACCAGTAAGGCTTCTGGTTAACAGTGGGCTTTGGGAGAATCCAATGTTATCCAAGGATTTTCAGCTGCAAGGTGGGTCATTGCCCCTAATTCCTACATTATTCCTATAAATATTAATGAAAATAGATCTATAATTTGGCTTGCAGAACAATGAGCTCCAAAAGGAAATGTAAGCAAAATTCCAATAACTAGTTTCTACCTAAGCTCTCCTTATCGTATCATCTAAGTAAGTATTGATTCTATCTTGTGTCACTGTGTTTCCTGGTGACTCCTGGCACACTTTTGTTTTCAGATAGCCTGGCTATTCCCAAATGACAAGATCAGAGAAAATCAGCTGGACCATTTCACAGGGCAACTAATCAAGGTGGCAGTGTGGAGTGTTTCCATACAAAAATCGTTTGTGAGAAGTAGAAAATTCAGTGCCAAGACCACATCATTCCTAGGCACTGCAGACAACTTTGTGTCACCCTGGCATCCCAGCTTCAATTTCAGCCCAAAGGACCTCAGCTGTAAATTGGGTCAAACACCTGCAGAAGCGATCAGAACTCCCTTTATAGGAATAAGAAAAACTTAGTGTGGTATAGACGTACTTCTTTTGCAATCTACAGGTCTATACAGAAAAATTGGAAACATTAGTAAGAAAGCTGAACGATCTATTTTGTGTCACGAGTCAAAGGGGTAGACTAGATGATTCATGCTAAATAAACTCGGGCACCAGCTTGGAATCATGGATTCTAGCCCCATAGGCAGACTTTCTGATTTCAGGTCACCGGGCTTATAAGACCAAGGAGCAGAGAGGACAGGTAAGAATCATTTGGACCCACCACAGGGTATATTTGGCCATGCCTGGCATATTGTGTTGATTAAAAAAAAAAAAAAAAAAGCATGGAAGAAAATTGAGGGAATTTGGGGAAAACATAATCCTAAAGTTTTAAAAAAATGTTATTACAATATGTGGGAATCATTTGAAATAACCCATTGAAAGACATTCATGAAGAAAAATGCTAAGGGACCCCAGCTAAGCCAATTGTGTAGGGGCAAAATCTTAATAGTCCAGGCAGCAGATGAGAAGGGCATCATGCTGTAAATACTAAATGAAGGCTTAGGAGTAATTTAAGGTCCTGAGATTGAGAATTAAGAGCCCTCCAGTCGATTTCTCTGGTCCTAGGATGGGCTCCTCATATTTTTTAGCTGCTGTTTGAAGTAGGAGTTAAGATCCTATTTCATAGTCTAGGGTGGCCATGACCATTCATGAACCAGTGCCAACTGAACTGTGGGCATAGAAAGTCAACTTCCAAGGTATCAGACATGCTTGGGTCTTCCCCCCATGTGAGAGCATAGATGTCACCCACAGTTACCGTATCTTTGAGCACAGCCTCTGATCCTAGCATCCTGTTTATGTGTAGAGGCATAAAGCTATCTGGCTTCGTTACTGGTGGGAGTGAAGTGAAAGTTACTCAGTTGTGTCCACCTCTCTGCAACCCCATGGACTATACAGTCCATGGAATTCTCCAGGCCAAAATACTGGAGTGGGTAAACTTTCCCTCCTCCAGGGGATCTTCCTGACCCAGGGATTGAACCCAGGTCTCCCACATTGCAGGTGGATTCTTTACCCACTGAGCCACTGGTAGCAAATGCTAAAAAACTGGACTATTGGTTCAAGGAAAATATTGTGTGAAGGCTGAGAAGATCCTAAGCAGTATTTTATACTTTCCCTCCTCCAGGGGATCTTCCTGACCCAGGGATTGAACCCAGGTCTCCCACATTGCAGGTGGATTCTTTACCCACTGAGCCACTGGTAGCAAATGCTAAAAAACTGGACTATTGGTTCAAGGAAAATATTGTGTGAAGGCTGAGAAGATCCTAAGCAGTATTTTATTGCCTTATTATCTAAAGGTAAGTTTGCAAGATTTAACAAAGACACAGGATGTGAAGTTTAAATAAGTGGTTTTTAAAAGTATAATTATGTCCCATGCAATAATTGGTATGTACATATTAAAATTTTTTTTTCTGAAATTCAAAATTAACTGGGCATCCCTGTGTTTTATCTGGCAAAACTAGAGAAGGTTATGTATCAGAATAGACTCTTTGGGGTAAAACATGCAAAAACCTAGAGATACTGAGTCCAAGGGGCTAAGGTAAATTGGACACTTCTGTTTGCAGATTCTCTTAATATTGATACCAAACCAAGCTGCAATATTTAATTGATGCTAATAGAAGTGGATCGAACAGAGCAAGAAAATTTAATACAGCCAAAAAAGCAAATGCTGTATATAAATTGGTGACCAACTGTGTACAGTCATCAGAAATCGGACTTCTGGCATGAAAAACCCCTTTCCAAGCGATTTCAGGACTTTAAATTATTGGGCGTAGAGCCATCATCCTGCTGGGAAAGGCTGAAGGCGAAAGCAGAAGAGGGCGGCAGAGGATGAGATGGTTGGATGGGATCACCGCCTCAGCAGACATGAACTTGGGTAAACGCCGGGGCAGAGTGAGGGGCAGGGAGGCCCGGTGTGCTGAGTTCAGGGGGTCTCAAAGAGCCAGACACAACCTAGTGACTGAAAACAGCAACAACAAAGCCATTGTCAGGCCAGACATCCAGCCTCTTTTCAGCTTTTAAATAGATCCCAAACCCTTAATGTGGTGTGGTACATACATTCTTTAAACTCCTATGATCCCCAAATAGAAGTATATTTAAAAGTGACATAGCGACATGCCAAAAGCTGGTGAGGAGGCTGTGGCCTGTTGGGTGTTGAGTTTGGAAATATCAGGGGGAGGCCAGGAGAGTACCGTCTGTAATGGGGCTCTAGACTCTGCGTGAGTCGACTCATACAAGCCAGGCTTGTTACATGAAACAGGTCTGAAGGAGATAGTCTTTTTAAGCCGTCATCACGGGGTCTTTTCAACATTTTTATACTGGGCCTTATTAAGAATGCAAGGGCTGACTCAGCCAGAACATTTTAAATATCCTAATAAAGTACTCTGCTGCAGAATACTTTAAATCAGAGACCTTTTTGTATTGGTAAACAATTCAGGCAAAGAAGTGGTTTTAAACATAGAAAGAGCGGATGTCATTGACATGGGCCTAGGAGCCAGGGGCTTCACATTGGTGTGGCTTTCATCTGCTATCAACTCAAGTGACTCACTAGTGGATTTGTCCCTCTTTTCAGTCACACAACTCTAGGCCTTCCAGATTCAGAGCCACTGGTTCCCCGAAGGGAAACGTACGTCAGAGTACACAGTGAAAGATCAACTTAATGATCCACGATTGCTCCCCAAGCACTGCAGATTCCTTGAGTAAAGGGACCAGGGGACAAGAAGGGCCACCACCTGACAGGGGTAACTGGCTCCCATCACCAGGAGGAGGCAGGGCATGAGAGAATGTTTAGTGCCTAGAGTCTTCAAGAAAATCAGAGATACCAAGGGAACATTTCCTGCAAAGATGGGCTCGATAAAGGACAGAAATGTTATGGACCTAACAGAAGCAGAAGAGGTGGCAAGAATACACAGAAGAACTGTACAAAAAAGATCTTCACAACCCAGATAATCATGATGGTGTGATCACTCATCTAGAGCCAGACATCCTGGAATGTGAAGTCAAGTGGGCCTTAGAAAGCATCACTACGAACAAAGCTAGTGGAGGTGATGGAATTCCAGTGGAGCTAATTCAAATCCTGGAAGATGATGCTGTGAAAGTATTGCACTCAATATGCCAGCAAATTTGGAAAACTCAGCAGTGGCCACAGGACTGGAAAAGGTCAGTCTTCATTCCAATCTCAAAGAAAGGCAATGCCAAAGAATGCTCAAACTACCACACAATTGTACTCATCTCACATGCTAGTAAANGGACCTAACAGAAGCAGAAGATATTAAGAAGAGGTGGCAAGAATACAAAGAAGAACTATACAAAAAAGATTTTAATGACCCAGATAACCACAATAGTGTGATCACTCACCTAAAGCCAGACATCAAGCAGTGTGAGGTCAAGTGGGCCTTAGGAAGCTTCACTATGAACAAAGCTAGTGGAAGTGATGGAATTCCAGCTGAGCTATTTGAAATCCTAAAAGATGATGCTGTTAAAGTGTTGCACTCAGCAGTGGCCACAGGACTAAGAAAGGTCAGTTTTCATTCCAATCCTATAGAAAGGCAATGCCAAAGAATGTTCAAACTACCATAGAACTGCACTCATCTCACACGCTAGCAAAGTAATGCTGAAAATTCTCCAAGTTAGCAACAGTACATGAACCAAGAACTTCAGATGTCAAACTGGATTTAGAAAAGCAGATGAACCAGAGATCAAATTGCCAACATCCGTTGGATCATAGAAAAAGCAAGAGAATTCCAGAAAAACACCTACTTCTCTTTCATTAATAATGCTAAAGCCTTTGACCTTGTGGATCACAACAAATTGTGGAAAATTCTTAGAGATGGGAACACCAGACTACCTTACCTGCTTCCAGAGAAATCTGTATGCAGGTCAAGAAGCAACAGTTAGAACTGGGCATGGAACAATAGGTTGGTTCCAAATTGGGAAAGGAGTATGTCAAGGTTGTATATTGCCACCTTGCTTATTTAACTTACATGCAGAGTATAACATGTGAAATGCTGGGCTGGATGAAGCACAAGCTAGAATCAAGACTGTCAAGAGAAATATTAATAACCTCAGATATGACACCACAGATGATACCACCCTTACAGCAGAAAGTGAAGAGGAACTAAAGTCTCTTGATGAAAGTGAAAAAGGAGAGTGAAAAAGATGCCTTAAAATGCAACATTCAAAAAATGAAGATCATGGCATCTGGCCTGTCACTTCATGGGAAATAGATGGGGAAACAATGGAAACAGTGGCAGACTTGGGCTCTAAAAAAGATGGTGACTGCAGATGGTGACTGCAGCCATGAAATTAAAAGATGCTTGCTCCTTGGAATAAAGCTATGACTAACCTAGATAGCATATTAAAAAGCAGAGACATTACTTTGCCGACAAAGGTCCATGTAGTGACAGCTATGGTTTTCCAGTAGTCATATATGGATGTGAGAGTCGGACCATAAGAAGGCAGAGCACTGAAGAACAGATGCTTCTGAACTACGGTGTTGGAGAAGACCCTTGGATTCAAGGAGAGCCAACCAGTCCATCTTAAAGGAAATCAGTCCTGAGTATTCACTGGAAGGACTGATGCTGAAGCTAAAGCTCCAATATTTTGGCCACCTGATGCAAAGAACTGACTCATTGGAAAAGACGCTGATGCTGGTAAAGATTGAAGGCAGAAGGAGAAGGGTACCACAGAAGATGAGATGGTTGAATGGCATCACCAACTCAATGGACATGAGTTTGAACAGGCTCTAGGTGTTGGTGATGGACAGGGAAGCCTGGCGTGCTGCAGTCCATAGGGTCACAACGAGTTGGACATGACTGAGTGACTAAACTGAACTGAGAACCCAGCTTCCAATTAGATCCTAATTTAGCAGGTCTGAGGCAGGGCCATCATTTGCTTTTCTGACAGCTCTCAGGTGATACTGATACTTCTGCCCTGCAGAGAACCTTCTAGTAGTAGTGATACAGTTTAACTGATGGGTCAGTCACCAGTTATTAGCATGGTGACACTGTAATAATGTGAGAGTGAACTGTGGACAAATCTTAATGTTTTTGGTCCTTGAAAATTTTTATTGATGTTTTGAGCCACTTAAGATCCTGAGTGAGATTAAAGGGGAGTTCATTGCATAGTTCTGAGAGAATACTGGAAGCATGCATTGAGCATATGTACTTTCAAGAGATCTTGGCAGTGCACTGTCGTTTTGATAGGATTGAACTACAAGGTTCTACAATGTCGGGTTCAAGGTAAGCTGGCTCTGCAACAGACAGACATGCATCTGAATCCTATTTCTTTGCCATTCTAACCATATCCTTATTTTTACCATTTTCTCTCATAAAACATGATTATAATTGTGACTACTGCATAGGTACTACAGCACATGATGAGCACTCTATAAGTGTCTCTTACCAACGTTAACAACTTAATGAACAGAGACATATTATATGTCTTGTCACCTGAACATTATTGACTGGAGTGTTTCAATATTCACTTATATAACAAACCACTGACCACAGGCATTAGTTTCTGAAAAATTACTCCAGTCAATAATGTGTTAATAACCACAGAAAATAACTTCATAAGATAAATATTATTATCCTCCCTTTATTGATGAAGACACTCATTTAAGGGCTTCCCTGGTAGCTCAGCTGGTAAAGAATCTGCCTGTGATGTAGGAGAACCTGGTACAATTACTGGGGTGGGAAGATGCGCTGGAGAAGGGATAGGTTATTCACTCCAGTATTCTTGGGCCTCCCTAGTGGCTCAGATGGTAAAGAATCCTCCTGCAATGTGAGAGACCTGTGTTTGATCCCTGTGTTGGGAAGATGCCCTGGAGAAAGGAATGGCTTTGATACCCTGGAGAAAGATACCCTGGACATGACTAAAGGAGTTTTACTTTCAAGGTCACACTGTCACTTAGTTTTAAAATCAGTATTTAAGCTTGGATCAGCCTGATTCCAAACCCTTTGCCCTTAAGCACTAAGCTAGAGTGGATGGAATCTTTGATATTTAGTTGATGTTATTTTCAAGATACCTGCTTTGCTCTGCTCAGTCACGCCTGATTATTTGTGACCCCATAGACTGTAGCCTGCCAGGCTCGTCTGTCCATGGGATTCTCCACGCAAGAATACTCAAGTGGGTTGCCATTTCCTTTTCCAGCAGATGTTTCTGCCCCAGGGATCAAACCTGTGTCTCCTGCATTGGAGAAAGATTCTTTACCAGCTAATCCATCAGGGAATCTCCTCTTAGGGATACCTACAAAACCTAAAAATAAACAACCCTCTGTATGCAACTCTGCTATTTCTCAACCCAGGATTGGAATTTCAACCCCTTACTTGGCACAGCCTTTGGGATCCAGAGGCTCCCTGACCTCATCTCACTGTATGCTCCTCTGCACCAGAACAAAAAGGCAGTTGAAAATCATGCATCAATTATGGATAATCTTGTCTCCATTTAGCACAGGCAAGTGATTCCTCATTGTCTCTGTCAAATAAACCAGCCCTTAGTTCAGCCCATTTCCTCCAGAAACCATTCCTCCACCCTAAGCTTGGTTAGATTAACATTAATGATTTTTCCTTTCAGATGGGTCCCAGAGCGTTGGACTCTGCCAAGCCTTTTTCCACTCAGAATGTTTTTTGCCCTGGCCTGTGACTTCCAATGTGGTCCTTTCTCAATTTGGACACAGCAGCTGTTGAACAGATGCTCACCCACTTAGATTTGGAGTGGAGGCCTTGAAAGATGTGGAGAGAGCCTGGTAGACCAAGAAAGAGAGGAGAGCACTGCAGATACATTGTGATGAATTATGGAACTGGACAGTCTAGACCTGGCAGGGGAGCCACCACAGGGCTTGACAGTTGATTTCCAGAGAGGAAGACAAATCTGTATCAGTAATTTACAAAAAAATAATTGGAGGATAATTGCTGAAGCAGCCACAGGTATACACTTGTCCCCTCCGTCTTGAACCTCCCTCCCATCCCCCACCCCNCCGTGGGCTTGCCTCGGCTGAATGTGCCATGTGCCATTCCCAGGGTGTCAACCCTCTCACCCCATCTTGAGATGGCTCTGAATTACTCTGTGGGGTCAGTAGTCTCCTCCATTAGAATGTGTCATGGATGAGCTTCTCTCCATCCAATCCCTCCCAGGCACTGCTCCCAAAGGTGTACATACTACCCATACATTAATCTCCTTCTACAGAATGGGTTCCTGAGTGGTTCAATATGCAATAGCTTCTGGCCTCAAGGACTATGGGCAGTCTCATTCAATCTCTTGAGCTCAGTCTGTCATACTTCCAGACTGACAAAAATCTGTATGATTCCAGAAACATTGCATCTGGTAGCAGGTGTTTGTCTTCTGAAATGATCCATGACAGAGAAGTTGCAGCAACATCCATGGAGATCTAATCCTGGGGACCTGGCCCAGGGACCCCATATTCAGAGATTCAGGTGTGGACGGTCATGAGACCAGAGGAATGGATGGTCTTTGAGAGGGGCTGGTCTTTGACAGAAGGACAAACACGACTCAGAGAAAGTCACTGATGTTCTGGAAGAAGGTCCACACTTCATTCCTGAAATTAATCAGATCTGAGGAAAACGTGGACAGAATAGCGTCTGATACGTCCCTTTCAATTACCAGGGATTTTCAGGGGAAAGTATGAGCTTGGGTCTGGACTGCGTCCATTTCATGTGGTTGTTAGACCACACTCTACTATTGGTTCATTGAGGTTGAGAGTTGAAGCCAGTTCCATCAAGACAGTCTAATCTGTGTGCATGGTCTTGCCAAACGTCTCCCAGTATTTCTCAGTTGTCCCACAGTTGGAATGTGTGACTGACAGCCACGTTCTGGCTTTGCTGACGTGAGACTCCTTGGAAGTGCACCAGCTCAATCACATAGGTCCTACAGGGTTATTCAGTTTATTCTATGACTCCCAGGAGATTTTTAAACCGATGCACAATTCACATAAATTTCACCATTTTAAAGTCTAGTATCCAGTACTCTTTAGCGGCATTTATTACATTCACAATGTTATAGTGCCATCACCACTGTCTAGTTCCAGAATATTTTCATCATCCCCAAAACGAAATCTCATATCCATTATTTCTTCATAGGGATCTGAGTTGCTGTCTAACATCCTTTTCACTGAAGTCTGAAGGCTCCTTTTGGTCTTCATCTAGTCATTAAGTTGCATCCAGCTCTTTTGCAGCCCCATGGACTGTAGCCCACTATGCTCCTCTGTCCATGGGATTTCCCAAACAATACCACTAGACTGTGTTGCCATTTCCTTCTTCAGGGGATCTTGCTGACTCAAGGATTGAACCCACGTCTTCCTGCATTGGCAAGGGGATTCTTTACCACTGAGCTGCCTGGGAAGCCCGAAAGTTCCTTCAGCATTCATTATAGAAAGGACAGTTCTCAGTTCAGTCACTCAGTCGTGTCCACCTCTTTGCATCCCCATGGACTGCAGCACACCAGGCCTCCCTCTCCATCACCAACTCCTAGATTTTATTCACACTCATGTCCGTAGAGTTGGTGATGCCATCTAACCATCTCATCTTTTGTCATCCCCTTCTCCTCCTGCCTTCAATCTTTTCCAGCACCAGGGTCTTTTCATATGAGTCAGTTCTTCGCATTAGTCCCTCCAATGAATATTCAGGACTGATTTCCTTTAGAATGGACTGGTTGGATCTCCTTGCAGTCCAAGGTACTCTCAAGAGTATACTCCAACACCACAGTTCAAAAGCATCAATTTTTCAGTGCTCAGCTTTCTTTATAGTCCAACTCTTACATNAAGCAGTTCTTCGCATTAGTCCCTCCAATGAATATTCAGGACTGATTTCCTTTAGAATGGACTGGTTGGATCTCCTTGCAGTCCAAGGTACTCTCAAGAGTATTCTCCAACACCACAGTTCAAAAGCATCAATTTTTCAGTGCTCAGCTTTCTTTATAGTCTAACTCTTATATCCATACGTGACCACTGGAAAAAACATAGCTTTGACTAGATGGACCTTTGTTGGCAAAGTAATGTCTCTGTTTTTAATGTGCTGTCTAGCTTGGTCATAACTTTCCTTCCAAGGAGCAAGTGTCTTTTAATTTCACGGCTGCAGTCACCATCTGCAGTGATTTTGGAGCCCCCCAGAATAAAAGTCTCTCATTGTTTCTATTGTTTCCCCATCTATTTGCCATGAAGTGATGGGACCAGATGCCATGATCTTAGTTTTCTGCATGTTGAGTTTTAAGCCAACTTTTTCACTCTCCTCTTTCTCGTCCATCAAGAGTCTCTTTAGTTCTTTGCTTTCTGCCATAAGGGTGGTGTCATCTGCATATCTGAGGTTATTGATATTTCTCCCAGCAATCTTGATTCCAGCTTGTGCTTCCTCCAGTCCAGCGTTTCTCATGATGTACTCTGCATAGAAGTTAAATAAGCAGGGTGACAATATACAGCCTTGACGTACTCCTTTTCCTATTTGGAACCAGTCTGTTGTTCCATGTCCACTGTTGCTTCCTGACCTGCATACAGGTTTCTCAAGAGGCAGGTCAGGTGGTCTGGTATTCTCATCTCTTTAAGAACTTTTCACAGTTTGTTGTGATCCACACAAAGGGTTTGGCAGCAGAGCCAAAGCGGAAACAACACCCAGTTGTAGATGTGACTGGTGATGGAAGTTAAGTCTGATGCTGTAAAGAGCAATATTGCATAGGAACTTGGAATGTTTTGTCCATGAATCAAGACAAATTGAAAGCGGTCAAACAGGAGATGACAAGAATTTGGAAATATTTAACTTGGAATTCAAGAATTTTAGGAATCAGTGAACTAAAACGGACTGGAAAGGACAGTTCTACTAATGTCAGAACACAGGATCTCATAATATTTCAGATTAACTGTACGTGTGGCTGATTTCCTGTGCCCACTTGATTGGCCCACTGAGTGCCCAAGTATTTGGTCAAACATTGTGGGTTTGTCTGTGCAGGTGGTTTTTGGAGGAGCTTAACATTTAAATGGGTAGATTAAGCAGATTGGCGGGGGACCCCCAGATTAGGAAGGACAATCTGTGAAAGGCCTTCAGTGGAATGGCAGATCTCCCAAGAGAGAATTTTTCCTGCCCACGTGTCTTCAAATGGGGAGGCATTTTCCCCGCTTTGGGCTAAAATGGAAACACTGGCTCTTCTCCGGTCTTGGGCCTGCTGGCCTTTGGACAAGAACTGTACCGGTGGCTCTCCAGCTTGCTGAGTCACTCTGCTTATCTTGAGACTTGCCCACCTCCGAAATGGCATGAGTCAGTATCTTATTACCGACCTTATTACAGATCTTCATCTGTTCCTCCGGAGAGTTCTGACTAACACAGCATGTTGGCTGGTGAATGGTATCGCATCAGCGTCGCAGTCCACTCGGCATTCCGCCTCCCGTGGGGTGGCCATTTCATCAGCACTCAGCTACCTTGTAAGCTCTGCCTTGACTAGGCCGTTCATTGCTCTCCTTCCGGGTCTCGTGCAGCTGGGAACAAAGACGAGCCTTCGGGGTTTTATTGTTTGGGAGATTAGCACAAGGTGGTGGTAGATCCAGGACAATAGCTCAGTTCCATGGATTCCCAGCATCAGGTAATAGAGACCTTTCAGCCTAAGTCAGAAGACCTTAGACTCCATCCCTTCTCCACTAGGAACTTGTGTTACTTGAGCAAGTTTAGCACCACACCCAAGCGCCCCCCTTCTAAAGTGGGACAGCGGTTTCTGCACATCTCTGACAGTGACACACTTCCCCGTTCCCAGTCACAGCTCCTTCCCCACTTATTTGGAACCATAGCCCTCAGGTCACCAGGAATCACACAGCAGCGCTGTTTCTAAGAAAAAGATTGACTAGCCACAAACCAGCCTGTCAAATTGTTTCCTTATGGGCCAATAACATTTACTTACTTACTGATTCTGAAGTTGCTATTTACATGTTTACAACAGTATTCTCCGTCTGGTACCCAGCCAGTATTTGGTGAATATATTCATGAAATTTAGCTGCAAGTTTTCTGGGGTCAAAGACTAAGTAACGGCGGAGGCCCCATCCCTGTTTTGCATCCTGGGCACAGTTAATGCAGTTTTATTCCTGAAGAGGGGCCTAGAGACAATAGCTTCCCTTTTATTCATTTCCTCCTCAGGAGAAGCATTGGCATTAAGAATTTCAGCCAAGTTTTACTGTGAGCATCCTGCCTTTTGCAGTCTCACAGGACACCTGCCACCCCATAGTATTTGGATCAAGCAAGTGGCACTCTGAAGCTTTACAGAGATTCCTACTGGTCGATGAAGCCGCATCTACATCCATCACCATTTAATTCTCAGAGGCCGCAAGAGCTAGTGAATGAAATTGCATCCCCAGGACAGGGCCTAGCTCTCTGTGGGTACTGTGATGGCAGCTGTTTTCCTCATTATGGAGTCTTTAATTAGAGACCATTCTGCAACTCCATTTGGATCGATATGGCTGGTTTTATTGAGCAGAGAACCACACAAGACTTGGCTGTCTCTAACAACTGCCAGGTTAAATGGAAATTAGTGAGGAGAAGTTTAATAAAGAGCATCAAGAAGGGCTTCAGTGCATGGTCCTCCCACAAGCACACAAGGCTCCACCCCTCGGTATTCAGTGGTCCTCCACTGCTCTCCCCTTCTAAGCTCCCACCTGACACTGGTTTCCATGGTGATGCAGAATCCCTCGGCTGCTGTTAGGCCAGTTAAGTGTTCAGCCATCTCTTCCCTGCCCTGTTCTTTAGAGCCAACAACCTAAGCCTCACCCTGGCTTCCTGAACTGGGGGTAGTCAGTTTCCAAGATTCTTTTCTGAAGGATCGAGGAAGGTTTCAAAGGAAAGAAGGGCTCTTTGAAGGGGCCTGGTTCTGGCAGGACCTCCTCATGGTCTCCTCCTGGGTCCTGTTGGACGAAGGTTGTCATGTCCTCCACCCCCTTAGGGACTTGCATGCCTGTCGCCCTGCCCGCTGCCCCCTTTGGGTGAGCAAGAGTGAGTCCAGGAGAGCTGGTAAGGGAGGAAGGGAAGGAGGCAGTCAGGGTGCTTTGGGAGACTGGTTTCCTGCAAAGACAGCTGTGCAGCCCTGCTCACTGCATCCCGACAGCATTTTCAGACACCCCCCCCCTCCCCCTAGAACCTGGACCTCACAGGGTTCACGGGCCTGCTCTCTGAGGACTCAGTGCTTGGACCGGGGCAGCTCTCTGTGGAGGGACACCTTTGCCTGCTTCCTCTGCCTTTTCCTTCCTCCTCCAATTAACTGGAATGATGAGCACCTGGGCCTGGAGCCCCTTTCTTGCTGGCTGCAAGTTCATGGGTTTCCTGGGATAAGGGATCCCTTTCAGGGGTTGAGCCTTTGGGGATTTCTGGAGGGTGGAAGGAAGGCGCCTTGAGAGTTGTTTCCTATGTCATATTTTAAACGAGAGGACTACCCAACATGTGAATTTTCATGGCACATTTGGGATGTAGGTAAAGAGGAGGTGTCATCCTTTGGGACCTTGCTGGGTAGAGTGCTAGGCTTTCAGAGGAAAGAGCAGTGATGTCAGCTTAGATTAAATGCAGGAGTAGCCACTGGAACTGTGGGCCTAGAGCCAAAAGGAACATGCAGGCCCTTTCTTATTAATGATCGAGAATGCCAAATGCAGGGCCCAGGGTGTGTGTGACTTCCCAGGTCATGTGCCCATACAGACACACCTGGATTAAGAGACTTGGTGTAGGGACAGGACATTTGACCTGGGTCTGAATAATATCAGTAGAATATAGACATGTCACCATAAGGTCATTTTCTTCACTAAAGTATCTTGAGTTTTTCTAAAGTAACTATTGAGTTTTAGCAGTTACCTTTAGCTGTGTCTGCTTCTGGAGAGAAGCCAGGTCATAACCGCTGAAACTAGGGAAAGTTACCAAAAAAATAAAAATAAAAATCTATACAGGCATCAGAAGCACAGATGACTAGATAAACTAACTTCCAGAGACGGAAACTGTCAGGGTGACTTGCTTACAGCTGACCGTATTTTGCTGGCGGCAGCTGTCAGTTCTGGGGACGGGCTGAGGATCTGAATGGCCCTGGCTGGGGTGCTGTTGGGACAAAGAGCAGGAGCGCTTCTATTGATTGTACAGGGCTGCTGTGACAGGTTGGAAATCTGAAGGGCCTTGAGTGCATGCGTTTTCCCAGGGGACATCTTCTATATCGTTGGGCTGTTTGGAAGGCTGGAACTTGGGCGGAAAGCTTATAGATGGCAGAGTGAAACCATTCGCCGTTCTCGCACGCTTGAACACAGCCCCACACCTGCTGCTATCTCCTCTGAAGATATCTTCCAGGTGTCTAGGCTGTTGGAAAGGGGTAGGCGTCTCTGATGGGCATATAGTGAGATCTCCAAGACTTTCATGGTGAAAGAAACAGACCTCCCAAGCTCTCAACTGAAGCCCAGAAACAAGGACAACCCAGAGCCTTACTACGAGGGCCATCTGGCCTTCCAGCTACGTCTTGGATGTTGGGGGGAGGGGAGGGTCTCCTTGCCCACACACTCAAAGATGACCCTTTTCTGGTAGAAGGCATTCTTAAGATTTTTTAAATTTAAAATTCGTAATGCCATTTGTTCACATTGTTAGACATGCAAAGAGAATATAGCCAAGATTAACAAGAAAATCTCAGCAGACCCACTGCCCATCCGATCTTAACTCTATGCAGAACATCCGTGTTCCCCCTAGGACCCTCACATCCCCCCGGACCATCTGTGTGGGAACAATTCCTCATGCTTTATGAGCATATAATTGTGATGAGGGATGCTATGCACTAATTTCGCTCATGTAGTTTCAAAAGTTCTCAATTTTAGTACATCAGATCAGTGATCTATAAAAATAATTCAGCATGATCAAATGGGTTTTGCCCCCCAGGAATGCAAGAGCTATTTTAAACCTAGGACAAGAACTCAGTGAATTTCACATTAACAAATAAAACCAAAAAAGTCATGATCACTGGGATATATGTAGAAACAGCATGAGAAAAAAAAAAAAATCACAGCACCTTGTCATTGTTAAAGAAAGTAGCATCAGCAGATAAGGAAGAAAAAAGTTTTACAGTAAATGTACTTTAGTGGTGAAATATTGGAAACATTCCTTCTGAGTTTGGGAAGATGTCCAAAGTCACTACTTTCCCTGAATGATATACTGAAGGTCTAATAAAGTAGAAAGACGTGGAAGGCCTAAGGATTCTAGGGAAAGCAAATATGCATAGTGACTATGTATAAAATTCAAAAGCAGCTACAATCTGAGAACAATTTTTTAAACAAATCACTGGATATGAGGTTAACATTTTTTTTAATATAAATTGCATTTCTTCACACAGAAAAGAGGTGGAAGATGAACTGAGTACAGATGTGTTAGCACTGCAACGAAAGAAGTTCAGGTATGGTGTGTGTGCACTTTTCCGAGTATACGTTGTACTTTTTAGTGAAAATAAAAATTGCCACCAGCAGATTTTCACTACAGGGAAAGACTGTTCTTCAGACTCAGCAAAAAACAAGCCAACGAAAATGAAAAGGTAACCTATGGAACGGGAGAGAATAGTTTCTAATCATATCTAGCAAGGATGGTATCCAAAACACATAAAGAGCCTGTAAGTCAACTATACTCCAATTAAAGAAACTGTACAACTCAATAACAAAAAGGAAACCACCAAAGCTAAGATGGGGCAGAAGAACTGAATAGACATTTCCCAAGAGCAGCCATACAAATGGCAGATACATGAGAAGAGGCTCAACATCACTGATCAGGGAAACGCAGATCAAGACCGTGAGATATCACCTCACCCTTGTTAGAAGGACTTTCAAAAAAGAAATGTGCTGGCAAGGATGTGGAGAAAAAGGAGATGTTTTGCACAGTTGGTGGGAAGGTAAATTGGCGTAGTCACCATGGAAGACAGCATGGAGGACCCCACCCCACCCCCAGGGAAAAAGTAAAAACCCAAGAAGGGCCCCAGTGCCTGAAAACTGGCAGGGGTAGGGGCGAGGGGAACGAAGTCAATGTGAATTTTATTAAAAAACCCAGCATAGGGGATTTCTGTACTTTGAGATTTTTAAGATGTAGTCATGTATTTTGAACATTTCTAAAACTGAAGAAAGTCAATCTAACAGAATAAGGATTTAAGTTTTCCTATCCTGCCTCTTGAGAAATCTGTATGCCGTTCAGGAAGCAACAGTTAGAACTGGACATGGAACCACAGACTGGTTCCAAATAGGAAAAGGAGTACATCAAGGCTGTATATTGTCACCCTGCTTATTTAACTTCTATGCAGAGTACATCATGAGAAATGCCAGGCTGGAGGAACCACAAACTGGAATCAAGTTTGCCAGGAGAAATATCAATAACCTCAGATATGCAGATGATACCACCCTTATAGCAGAAAGTAAAGAAGAACTAAAGAGCTTCTTGATAAAAGTGAAAGAGGAGACTGAAAAAGTTGGCTTAAAACTCAACATTCAGAAAATGAAGATCATGGCATCTGGTCCCATCACTTCATGGCAAATAGATGGGGAAACAGTGGAAACAGTAGGAGAAATATCAATAACCTCAGATATGCAGATGATACCACCCTTATAGCAGAAAGTAAAGAAGAACTAAAGAGCTTCTTGATAAAAGTGAAAGAGGAGACTGAAAAAGTTGGCTTAAAACTCAACATTCAGAAAATGAAGATCATGGCATCTGGTCCCATCACTTCATGGCAAATAGATGGGGAAACAGTGGAAACAGTGGCTGACTTTGTTTTTCTGGGCTCCAAAATCACTACAGGTGGTGATTGTAGCCATGATATTAAAAGACACTTGCTCCTTGGAAGGAAATTTATGACCAAGCTAGACAGTATATTAAAAAGCAGAGACATTACTTTGCCAACAAAGGTCCATCTAGTCAAGGCTATGGTTTTTCCAGTGGTCATGTATGGATGTGAGAGTTGGACTATAAGGAAAGCTGAGCGCCGAAGAATTGATGCTTTTGAACCGTGGTGTTGGAGAAGACTCTTGAGAGTCCCTTGGACTGCAAGGAGATCCAACCAGTCCATCCTAAAGGAGATCAGTCTTGGGTGTTCAGGACTTGGAAAAACTGATGTTGAAGCTGAAACTCCAATACCTTGGCCACCTGATGTGAAGAGCTGACTCATTGGAAAAGACCCTGATGCTGGGAAAGATTGAGGGCAGGAGGAGAAGGGGACAACAGAGGATGAGACAGTTGGATGGCATCACCAACTCGATGGACATGGGTTTGGGTGGACTCCGGGAATTGGTGATGGACAGGGAGGCCTGGTGTGCTGCAGTTCATGGGGTCACAAAGACTTGGACATGACTGCGACCGAGTGACTGAACTGAACTGATACCATGTTTATCCTCATTAACATCAGAATTCAGTGTAGTGTAATTACGACTTGTGTGGGCACTTAACGTGTACCCACCCATGAGAAGGTCGTCCATGCATCCGACCAGCACCAGCCAAGGGACTTGATGTGGGCGTTGTCTGCAGTGTCCAGCCTAGAAACCAAGATACAGGCCTCCACCTTCATTCCTAGTCATAACCCAAGAGTCTTCCCCTGGCCTTGAACTAGAGTCCTCAGCAAGCAATCGAGATACCAATGGTTTCCTGGAATACTCCCCATCAGAACTCCAAGGCTCTGGAGCATGGCTGGGCTGGGCCCCAACCACATAGGCACTGTAGCTGGACTCAGTGGCCAACCAGGCTATCATTGTGGCTCTAGCCAGCTATACTTGTGGAAAGCTGGGAGCTGGGTCTCTACAGCACCCCACTCTGTGCCTTAATAACCCTTGAGTCCAGTACCATCTTTTAAAAATTGGCAAAGAGCGCTTCCTGGTGGCTCAGTGGGAAAGAATCCGCCTGCCAATGCAGGAGATGCGGGTTTGATCCCCGATTTAGGAAGATCCCATATGCTGCAGAACAACTAAGTCTGCACACCACAGCTACTGGGCATGTGCTCTAGGACCTGGGAGCCACAGCTACTGAAGCCTAGAGCTTGGGCTCTGCAACAAGAGAGGCTATCGCAGTGAGAAGCCTGCACACCGCACCTGGAGAGAGCCTGTGCATAACTACGAAAACCCAGATCAACCAAAAATTGGGAAAGAAATCAGCGACATTCCAGATAAAGACTCCCCCGCCCCCCTCCCCAGCACCTTGAGGGCTTTGATCGGGCTGTCCTGTCTCCGGTGTCTAGCCACATCTGAGAAACACTTTCCCCGTGCCCCAGTGTGTCTCTCTCTCTTTCTCCTTGGAGGAGAACGACATGAGCAGGGATGGCTTTGAGGCGGAACTCATCCTCAGTGTTGCCTCCCTGCCTCTCCAGCTTTCCCGGGGTTGGGGACCTGAGGGCAGTGAAGGACAAGTAATGAAGGAGGAAGCAGGATGTGCCTGCTGCTCTGGTGACCCTGGGCTTCCAGACTGTGGTCCATCTTCCGCTGGCAGTTCATGAGATGGTTACAGTGAGAACACTGGGAACACTTTAATAGTTTTGTTCTGTTATTAGAAGAGTTATTATGAACTTGAAATAAATAGTAGTTCTCATAGTCTATGATATAATAATTGTATCAGGAATTGTAACGTCAAACACATTGAAAGAAAACACTAATTTAAAATAAATGGGATATCATTTGGTCTATTGTGTTACAGAGGATACACCCTTCTCCTACACCCACATCAGCACAAAGGAATCCATCAGAGTCTGAAAGCAGGTGGGAAGTGATTGAAGGAGAAACCACGCGCCTGTCTTTCAGTCTCTTTGTGACTATCTTTTATTTCCCCTTCAACTTCCATCAAGGAAGATGGTTTAGTGTCAATTTCAAGACCACATAGGAAGAGACAACCAGCCTCACTCAGCTCAGAAGGCTCCTGGGGTCCCCTCCCCGACTTTGCTCCCTACATAGGAGGTGCACAGAGGAGGAGGAACAGAGAGAGGCAGGTCAGCCTCAATTCAAGGGGTCTGTAACCTCCTAAGTGCCCAGTCCCAAGGGTGACACTTGCCTCCACACCAGACTGCCCACTCCCGCCCCACCTCACTTTCAGGTCAGTGGCCAGATGGCCCCGGAGCTTGCCCTCTGGGGGAGAATCAGGTAGAACATGGCCCTTTAGAGGGGGCAGCTTCCCATGGACCACATTATGTTTCACGCCATGTTAACAGAATCTGAACCCTCTGCGTCAGCATCCACACAAGACTCCACACAAACACCCTGGACCGTCCTGGGGATGCTGAGTGCTGTTTGTGACCTGGAACAGGTTCCTCTGGCCTGCTATATGAAGACTGCAACTGGAAACTCCGAAAGCCTTTTCACCTCTGGACATCAGGTGGCACTGAAGAATAATTGCCATTCGTTGCTTTTTGAGGGACAAATCAAGGTTCTTTCATGGTGACATTTTGTCCTTGGAGACCACCTAACATGGGCTGAGGTCACAGATGCGGTGTGATTTATTTTGGGAGAAGGTTCCAACTGAGAAGGAAGCCAACTCAGTGGGCCTTCTGTGCTTGTTATGACATGGAAAAAAAGGCACCTCTTGCTCGAAACTGCCATCAAACACAAGCATAGAATCTGTGGTAGGGTGGGGAGTGACATCAGAGGCCAAACAAAATGAGCTCTGGGGCAACATGGCGCTCTGGGTCCAAGGGGTCTCCAGATAACAGGACAAAAGCCAAGCAGCAGGGCAGTGGCACTGCTGGCGATGAAGGGATCTCGACCCCTCTTAGCACGTTCAGAAGTTCTCCAGCCCAGCAGCTTCCCCAGCAGACAGGACTGTCTTAGAATCTTCCTCTGCAAGGCCTTGGTCACCTGACTTGTGTGTCTGATGCTCGAGTTATGAGTGGGTCATTTTCCAGATGAAGAGTTGCTGTTTGGTGGACAATTTAAAGATACTGTGAGCTATTTTGGGTTTGCGTCTAAGATTTCCTCTGAGGTTCCTGTAGTCAAGGTCACGGCAGAGGCAGACACTGGTCCATTTCTAACAGGGGCTGGTGGCAGAAGAGGTCTGCGAAGGAGACGGGCACTTAAGGCAAGTGTGGTGGGCAGTGGCCCAGAGGCCATGTGATCAGGACACAAGTCACACCAGCCATGCCAGACCCATCCCGTAGAAGCCAGGGCCACGAGAAACCGTGCACAACCCGGGCTTTCCCAGGTGACGCTAGTGACAAACAGCCCGCTGCCAATGCGGGAGGCAGAGGAGCCTAGAGCGATCCCCGGGTCAGGAGGGCCCCCTGGAGGAGGGCACGCAGCCCACTCCAGGACTCTCGCCTGGGGGGTCCCGTGGACACAGGAGCCTGGAGGGGGCTACAGTCCTTGGGGCCACACAGGGTCGGACACGCCTGAGGCGACTTAGGCCTGCACAGCACACACGCCACTCAGATCCTACCCCCTCCACAGCCCCAGACTGTAAGGTAAGAGGTTTCTTTTGTTGCAGCTGTATGGAAACCGCACCCTTAAGATGCAGGAAACACTCTTCCTGGGTGCTGTCCATACGGGATAACATCTGACCCGCTCCCCAGCCCACACGGTCTATTATAGCACAACCTGTGCATCAAGGCTGCATGGTGAGACACACACAGACCAGAATCAACACGGAGCAGCTTCCACTTCCCACAGCACCCAACCGGTGGGCCCACAGCACACCTGCAGGCAGCCCCGGGGTTAGCACCAAACAGCTGGCACGCCCCGGCAGAGGGGACTCTGAAACGCTCCTGGGGTGGCCACAAAGGTGGCACGCAGAGACCAACTCCAAGAGATGCTTCAGTCAGAGACACAGGGGGACAGGACCCTGACCCAGAGGGGAGCACAGAGTATCAGGCCATGGATCCCGCTCCATACATAGATGAGGAGTGTTCAGGCCAAGGTTGTTGTTGTTGTTGTTATAAAAACTCCTTTAAAAGAACTAACGTCTTTAGGTACACAGCAAAGTTGAGAGGAAGGCACAGACATCCCATGTGCCTCTCCCCGCCCCCACGCACAGACTCCCGTATTATCCACAGCTCACACCACTGTAGGGATGTTAACACTTGTAATGTCTGGTGAACTGACACATCACTGTCCAGAGCTGACCTTAGGTTTACTCTTCTTTATTCTGTGTGTTCCAACAGCCGTATGATGATGTATACCTGTCGTGGTCAGAGATGGTATTTTCAGGGTCACACATGGTGTTTTCGCTGCCCTAAAAACCCTGTGCTCCCCCTACACCGCCTCTTTTGTTTCTCTTGAGCGGTCTCAGTTTCGGCTTCCACTGGTCTCTCTCTGCCTGCAGGTCTTTGACCCTGAACTTATTTGTAGTACCTTCTGGGCAACCCACTCCAACGTTCTTGTTGGGAGAAGCCCATGGACAGAGGAGCCTGGCGGATCACACTCCATAGGGTTGCAAAGAGTTGAACAAGATCAAAGCAACTTAGCCCACAGGCACTGGGCTCTTCTCTCGACCAAGTTCAGAGAGTCTGGGGTAAGGACTGTTCCAGGACATGAAGACCGTGTTCTAGGACGAGTGTTGGGAAGTCCCGCCCCACTCTGGTTGCAGGTGAATCACTGAGCACCCGTTCCCCGCAAAGGGTCTTCAGTGCCACCATCACTGAGGACTCTCCCTTCCACTGTGAGAGCCGGTGTGCATGCTGAGGCTTACTCTCGTCTCTGCAGGCTCGGTCACTTTCAGCACTGGTAAGAGACAGGAACGGTAATGGCGCTTAGGGAACCACTTCCTTAGATCAATGTCACCATGAGAATAGGGACTCATTGGCAGTTTCTACATTTGATGCCTCCGATGAGATGCCACGGGAAAGCCTCTCCTCAATTCTGGGATGTCAGGACGGGAACTCACATCAAGTCTGGGAGGGTGAATCTATTTGACTTTGCTCCGAGCACCTAACCCTCCAGAATTAGGTCACTTCATCATTCCTGGTGCTGCAGCCACTGAGAATGCTCAGGGGAAGTGCCTCTCCTGGTCCTCCCATCACCCACCAAGAAACACCAATACACACTGTGCAACACCTTTTCCTTCAAGGACTCCACACTGTGCTCCCGGCAAGAATGTCCCCGTACCCCTACCCTCTCCAAGCCTCCATCCTGTTGAGTAGGGCCTCCACTCCTTCAGAGCTGAACTGGAGGTGGTTAAGCACAAAGTCCCCTGAAGGAGTCTAAATTGATGGTGAGGCCACACCCCCTTCTGCCCCATGGTTACTGGACTCATGGGTTCTTCCTATTGGGAGGCAGCGCCACAGAGAGTTCTACTTGATCTGAATTCTGAATCCTAAGGATGGCACACATCCTCACAGAGCCCTGCCCGAGTTCATGTTCTGGTGACACAGACAGCAGGTCATTGCTTAATTGGGACAATTCTGGGGTGCTGTAAGCAGATGGCCTGCCGTGGTTTATTACCCTGGGAACCTGCAGTGTGATTTTCTCTCATGGTGGTTTACCATGAGCTCCACGATGCCCCCTTCCCCACTGGTCACATCTCCCACACCCTAGGGTCTGCCCAACTGTTTGGTGTGGCCCAAGTGTCAGGGCTCACGCCCCACAGCCCAGACCCTTCACAGAGCCCATCCCTGCTCTCAGCCTCACACAAAGCTGGTGACCTCTCTTATGTCATCTGGTGGGACAATCGATCTAGACTTGGAGAGTGGCTTCTAGAACCCCGACAAGCGTAGAGGCACAGTGGTTCTTTACTGTTCTAGACGCAAGATACGATTTGTCTTTTTCCTTTGCAGAGATGTCCTAGGATGTCTTGACCTCTTGGTTCTAAGCGTCCTTACTGAAAAAGCAAGCTCCCCAAATTCTCAGGGAATTTCTCTCCCACCTTCTGAGGTACAGTGTCTTACTGAGTCCTCCTACATGCCAGCCCCTCTAATTCATGATGCATGCTGAGCATAGTGTTGATGTAATAGGATTCTTCTTCTTCAGGATGCTTGGCCATTTCAGTCATTTGAAATAAAATATAATAAGATGGGGAAGTTTATGAAGTCCTGGGAGAAAACTGGATGCATATTGTTGAAAGCTCTGACTGGCAAAGTGCTCTGATCCTATTGCCCTGCTGAGATGTAAGTTAATGCATCTGCCAAGCCAATGAGCATACAGAACACAGCTGACGCTCCTGAGTAGCCTCTGCCCTATCAAGGATGCTGTGCCTGCACAGCAGCTAGGATCAGGACTTCAGGCTTACGGTGGTCTATTGCCATCCTGCAGAATCTCTCCAATTTCTGTCGTGGGAAATGAATAACCTGGGGGTGTAATGAAGACAGCCACTCCTGCATCTTGAGCATCCTTAATGATAGTCTGGATCTTGGCCATTACCCTGGGATACATTATTGTTAAGGAGTTATTTTTGCTGGGAGAAAAGACAGCTTAAGCCGCTTCCACTTGGCCTTGCCTACAATAATAGCTTGTTTCACAGCAAAGAACAACATGCGTCATTCCACATCAAGGATGTCACATTTCCAGTTGTGGGTCCAGGGTCTAGAGATAAGGCAATGAGGTGTGTCTTCAGACATAGTGGACCTAAAGAAAGCTGGGCTTTGGCCAAGTGCCCATTTAAAACTTGGCCCCAAATGTCCTTTAATCAGAAGTCACAATGAAGGTGGCTAGAGGGTTTTGGGTATCAAAGAGTTTTGACTCTAAAACAATCCTTGAAGTGGCCGAGTTCCTCTTTTCCTCACAGTATTGTTTGGAGTAAATGGCCATAGGTCTTCTTGGGAAAGACCTAGTCAAATTCCAAGAAAATATATTTGTGTTGTGGATTCTTTGGGTATCTGACCACTTCTTTAGTCTATAGGTCCTGGGTCTAAAAGCCATCTTAGGTCTAGGAATTGTGAGATATTTTAACCTATAATTGCTCTGTCTCCTGTTTATAATTCTCATTTCCTTTTGATCATATCCGTAGGCTAAACTAGATATGCATCCATGTAGGATACAGCTTAGTATCTCACAGGTTCTATTGAGTCATCTCTACTGTCCTTTGAAGGTCATGGCCTCTTGGCTGGCAACAGTGGTCTTTCCAACCATCAGTGGGTAGGTGCTGCCTCTGAGTTGGGGTGTGGAGCAATCCCCACTGCTAATCGGTGACCTGAGCTCCATGAATGCAGCTGCCATTGGCCCTGTCCGCAGGGGAGCCGCCATGGCACTCAATGATGCTGTGCCCTTCTCAGAGCATCGCTGGTGATTTCTGAAGCCATGTCATCCAGGCCTTCGCAAGGGCATCATCTTCTGGTCTCACATGATTGTGTGTCACTCCCTAGCATGCTGACTTTCCCAGGCCCCTTCCATCCCTCTCTGCTGTCTGCCAGGGCAGCTCAAACATTTCAGTTAGAAACCTGGGGAAACTGGCTGAGCAAGGGGCCACTGCAATGGGTTTTCTGTTGCCTCAGGTGTTTAGGGCCATCAGAGGAAGGGGTAGAGATGAGGGTTCCTTCTGCTGTCCCTCTTCAAGATAGCCTCCACCTCCTCGAAGGCAGCTGAGATACCACTGGGCTCTATAACCTATTCTTTCCACATAACCAATTAACACAGAGGATGCCATGCCTTGTTGAGGGGATTGAACTTCCAAATAAGAGTAAGTTTTGTCTTCCTAGCATCAACAATACCATTGAGCTTGCTACGGAAGGAACCATTTTGAAACTCAAGACCATATACCTGAGATCAATGAGAGTCATTGATTAGAACGTCTCACCTTGCAACCGTAGATAGCCAGAAGCACCCAAGAGGGCCCCGGTTCGTCTTCCCTGATATTCACCATGTGTCCAAAGGTTGTAGCTGCTATATCACAAAGACGTACAGCTGAATAATCACATTTTATGGCAATTCTTCCACTGGGTGGCCAGTGGATATAGTTCTGGGTGCTAATGAACACAAGTTTCCAATCTCATTGATAAGCAGCATTTGGGAAGACTATAGGAAGATGGGAGTTCCTCAAGAGAAAGGTGTCTCCCTTCTTGGGTAATTTCCCTCAATTCAGCCCCTAGCATCTCTGGCAGTTGTCTCAACTTGTACCCTTCTTGCATCTCTAGAAGTTCATTTTCCCCTAAAAATTTGCATTGCAAGATGTAGGAAAAGGGATTAAGTTTTTTTAACATCTCTATATTCTTCATGTAAAAGCAAAGGAAAAGAGTGGCTTAAAAAATAAGGCCAAGCTACCTGAGATTTCCTTCATAGAAGAGGTATTTTAAGAGTCAAGTGTCCTTGCAAATAGACTGTGTAGAGGTTTTAAGTTCTTTGTATCCTTTTGAGGTTTAGTTATAGTAAGCTGTACTGTAATTGAGCACATGATCTAACACCATCATTTAAACTCCTTTAGTGTCTAAAGCCACGAAATAGCTACCTACCTCATCTGGACACCCTCTTGTGTTTATGGCAACCATGGTTACAGAGAGGGGTAGTCTATGAATGTGGAGCTGAAATCAAGAAACCCAAAGGGTTAGGAAAATTCCCAGAGTAAATTCAAACCAACACATTCATACCCAGGTTCCATTTGTTTATTCAGATAGCCAGGAAGCTCACATTTAGGCTTTTTGTTGGATATTTCACATAGAACAGTCCTTTTATCTAGTTCTTCAGATAGCTATTTTAGAGAGGTGTGTCTCTTCTAATATTATGTCATCAAGAACAGATAATTGCATCTGAGTATACAACTTAGTTAAGTGAAAGTTATAAGAAGGTCATAACATCCAAGGAACAAAGAATTCCCATGAGGACAGAGCTGGGGTGGGGGGGTAAGTCATACATCTCAAACCATGGATTTTCACGACATCAGTTAGAACCCACTTATTCGAGTTGTGCAAGTGGACATGATCTTCCCTCTGGGGATGGGCACGGCACCTTTCTGGATTAGACTATGGCATGTAGGTCATGATTAGACTAGACTGTGGCATATAGCAAACTCCAAGAGATAGTGAAGGACAGGGAAGCCTGGTGTGCTGCAGGGCACGGGGAGGCAAAGAGTTGGACGTGAGCTGGAGGCTGAACAACAACGTAGGTCTAAAAGCCTAAGTTAGCGTGGACATGACTCTTAGCTTATCTTTTTTGCATCAAGAGTGGAGGGATTTCTAGTTTCATAAACTAGAAACTTGGCAAACTTAGCAAGTTTCATAAACTTGCTAAGGCTGCCCTTATTCCCAAATGATCAGCCTGCTTTCTTTGGGTTAATAGAGAGTCTTATTTAAATCTTCCATGAATGGCTTATCTTCCAGCCACCTTTTTTTTTTTTTTTCCCCAAACTGGAAAACCGACAGGGATCAGAGAACTTAATGAACCTAGGAACTCATTGCTGGTTTCAAAGAAGAGTGTAAAATCCATTACAGCTCCCGGGTGGTACTATGAGTTCTGTTGACCATGGAGACATAATACCCAAGTTCTCATATGCTTTCTGTATCCATGAAAGTCTGAGGAGGCAGTGAATAGCTAGAAGATTCTTGCTGCCCAGCTGTGGCGAGTGAGGCTAACAAGCCACTTTCAGATTCAGCTCCTTCAGGGCTGCCTCGTGTGAAGCTGCTCTTCCTGCAATCACACCCTTCTCAGGGCATCAACAGCCAATGACCAAGAAGGTGGCGGTGCAAGGGTCTGGTTGTTCTGATCCAAGGATTTGGATCTCAATTCAAGTTCAGTATTTCCTCTGCCTGATCCCATGTCTTCCCTCTTCTTGACCCAGGTTCTGGGCTGAGTACACATCGTTTTTTCTTTAAAAAACTTTACTGGACTTGCTTTAGAATGGTTCTACTGTACAGCCCCAAAGTGAATCAGCTGTAAGTATACATATATCCCTCCTTTAAAAAAAATTTTTTCTTTCCCATTTAAGGCTTCTCTAAAGGCTCAGTGGTTTAAAAAAAATAAAAGAATCCACTTGCCAAAGCAGGAGATGTGGGTTTGATCCCTGGGTCAGAAAGATCCTCTGGAGAAGGAAATGGCAACCCGCTCCAGTGTTCTTGCCTGGAGAATCCCATGGGCAGAGGATATTGGAGGGCTACAGTCCACGGGGTCACAAAAGAGTTGGACCTGACTGAGCAACTAAGACAACAGCCCATTTAAGTCACTACAGGGCACTGAGTAGAGTTCCCTGTGCTGAATAGTAGGTTCTTGTCAGTTACTTTATACATAAAATAGGCACCCTTTCTATAGGACCATTTCTCAACATCTGCTCGTGGAGAAGACAACCCAAGAAAGAACAGAAATACGAGATTTGGAGGAAAACCACCAAAGTCAGGGAGGAGGACGAAGGACATTTGGTCATTTGGCATTTTGTATTTGTTCTTTTTGTCCATCTTCAGACAGCTGCAGAGGAGGTCTTGTTAATGCCTTGTTCCATCACTGGCAGGAAGCAACACTAAATGCTGGACTTCTGTGAAACTAAGTGTGGTCCCACTACCTGCTGAAAGCTATCAAAACACTTCCCACCCATCTCTCTCATGGCCTTCGGCCAAAGGCAGAAGGCAGATCATTCGGATCCTAACCAGCACAGTGATTCCAGTTAGAGGCTTGAGACTAATCTTGTAGAGTTATGTATACTCTTTTCACTGCCTGGTAAGTTATAGGAATATCTGACTTCACACACGTACTGTACCTCTGAAAAGTCTGCATAGGATCCAGCCCAATGTAGCAGCAAAATAGTGCTCATAAACAGGACTAGGTTCTGATTAGGAAAACATAAGAACATGCCTCCAAATCCAGCTGGGTCTTACTGTGAGAAGCCAGGTGGCTTTTTAGTCTAGTTATAAAGCTTTGTACCTGACTGAATGTACTATATGTAGCTCCAGCAAGAAGTGTTTGTGCTAGCCCAAATTCCTCCTTGCTCAGAGAGCAGAAAAAAGTGAAAGAAAAAAAAAAATTCAAGCAGTACGTGACTGTTCATCACAACTATGGCTGATGAATTTAAACTGGATTGCCGGGTCTCCAGAGAAGAGCTTGTCCAGGGCGAGAGACATCACTGACCACTTTCCATTTGTATTATCCCTACACTGCAGGAATCCTAGCTTGCACAGCCTGTGTGAACAGTGAGCTACCAAAAACTCTATGTAGCCACAGTCACTAATTTTGGAGGTTTCTGGGCATTGTTAAAGAGAAACAGTCCACCGGATGGGAAGTGGTTTCTTTTCTGAAAAACATTTTTGTTGGAGGATAATTGCTTTACAGTGTCGTGTTGGCCTCTGGTCCACACCAGTGTGAATCAGCCATAGTGCACATCTCTCCCCTCTCTTGAGCCTCCCTCCCACCCATCACCTTCCTGTCCCTCTAGACTGTCACAGAGCACCAAGCTGAGCTCCCTGTGTTGTAGAGCAGCTGATGGGGGGCAGTTTTAAGTCTGGAAGTCTAGTAATGACCCTTGTTCTCTCTGTTCCCAAGGGGCCCTGTGGGACAGTGTCCTCTCCTAGGCTCCGAGTGTACGTGACAAGCAATCTTCTGTGACTCTTATCTGTCCGGCAGTATCACCATGGTGTGTGTGTGGGTGGGGGTGCGGTGATTAAAACAATGCCCAGCAGTACCGTAGTCTGAGAAGGAACACGCACAGTGTCTTTGTTTTGGCTTAAGTGTCAGAGGATGAACATAAGGAATCAGAAATAGGAGGGTGAAGATGAGCGTGCAGAGACACGTTCAGGTGGCTGCTAGGTTGCGTCAGTAAGCAGTGGGCAAGATTAGTAGATGTCAAGGGAATAAAGAGATGCTGGGGAAGTCAGAAAGCCAGTCTTAATTCACTGTCTGGAGAGAAGCAATAACTCCCCACAGTCAGCAGCTCAGTTTGACACTTTGGGGCTGGAAGCTGTCTCCTCTCTGCAGGAGTCACCTTCTAGGAAGTTCTGGAAGTAGGAGAGAAGGCGGCCTCCAGGCTAGGGACCCTGGGACGTGAGAACCGCCTGGCAGTGAGCTGCCTTGGTTTCTGTCTGACCTTCTATACACCCTTGCCTGGGCACCAGGGAGATCAGAAGTCAGAAAATGCCAGTGGGCACAGATGAGAAACAGCCCCAAGAAAAGTCCATCCTATGTTGCCTGGGGAAAGGATGCCCAACGTGGCAGGAGCCCCTTAATCACACTTTTCTGTTTTTTTTTTAAATTGATCACCACCTAGTATGGAAGTAAAGGAGTCACTTTTTAAAAATCCTGGCTGCAGTGGGTCTTCATTGCAGTGTGCAGTCTTCTCTTGAGGCTCTAGAGTGTGTGGGCTTAGTATTTGCTGTGCCCAGGCTCAGTAGCCCCAACTAAGCCCTGTGGTTATGTGGGAATCTCTGACCAGGGATCGAACCTATAGCACCTACATGGGAAGGCGGAGTCTTCACCACTGGACCACCAGGAAGTCCACATCTGCCTGTTCTTTAGTTGGAAAGAGTCAAGCTCTTCCCCCACCCTAGTGATCAGGGCTGCGGCAGAGTTCATGGAGAACCTTTTTTTCCACTCATGCAGAGTGAGGAGGAGGCTCTCTCCCCCAGAGCCTGTGGGCACAATGCCCATGTCCACCCCCCTTCCCTCCTGGGGATGGCAGCTCTCCTTCCTGCACTGAGACCCTGGGGTAACACCAGTGGGATCGACCAGAACAGCATAGCAGGAGCTTTATCAGCTGAACTGACATTTGATCTACAGCTTCTAAGTGTGCTATGCTTTCTGAGCAAATGGGTTTTGACCACCTGCTAAAACAAAAGATCAGTAGGAATCAGTCTAAAATATTCAGAAGCCTAAGAACAGCCCCAAATTGCACAGTCATATCAAGATCCAGAAACATTCCTGGGCTTTCAGACCACACCAGGCCAGTCTCATCTCCTAGTGTCTGGTGGAAAGACTAGGATTCCTACAGGAACCATTGAGGAACCCCCCTGCCCTGAGAACTCAGCCTTTAACCTCATGCCACAGGATAGAGACTGACCCAAGTTTTGCCTCTGTAATAGATGAAGGCCACATGGGCAGAAGTGCCCAGTTTTCCTTTCATGGAGAAGGATGCGGAATCTAGGGCTTAGGCACAAGGCAACAGCCCCATTCTGCCACATTTTAAGCCCAAATCCTCACTACAGGCAGGTTGCCTTCAGAGAGAACTTCTCCAGGAGCCTGATCCTTCTGGTTATTTCAGGTTATGATCTAAGTCCTCAGTTACGAAAGGCAGGAGGAGCTGAGATTTGATTTGTGTTAGAGTGTCATGGGCTCAACGTTACTTGCAAAGACTCAAGTACTGAGTCGTATCCGGGACATTTGAAACTTTCTGGTTCCTCATTCACTGCCATAGAATTTTTAAAACTCTTGAGTAAACTGGTATACAACATATATTCTGCCTTGGGCTCCTTGAGGTTGTCTACTATCACTTCATAGCAATAATAATCCACTCTTTGAAAAAGCACAGCAAATCTGAACCCATCTGTGTCTCTCAACCGAGGCCAAGAGTTGTACTTTCACCACCCATGCTGGGGATGGGGGACTCAGTCAAAACTGGCACATCTACTTCTTGAAAAAGGTTCTTTCATGACCTGGTTTCCCCCCAAACCCCTAGTTTTGGGGCTTTCATCACCACCAGGGGCACAGAAACTCAAGACGGTACTTCCAGCCATGCTAGTGCGACCACCTACCCTGGAGGCCCCTCTCACACTGGGGCCTACCATGACTCAGTTCTCAGGACAAAAGCAGGCTAATCTCGGAGATCGTTTCTCCCCCCTGACCATCGGGAGTTTGGTTTTGTTACAGACTTAAGAACTGAGCACTTTAATGTATTTACCAAACCTCAGCTTATCCGGTGGTTCGCTTTTGGAGTTCTAGCTAACAGTATGCATGCTGAAGCATTTGAGGGTGACCTGTACTGATGTCTGTAACTTACTTTACATGCATCTCCCTTTATTTTTTAATTTATTTATTTTAATTTATTTATTATTATTATTATTATTTTTTTAATTTTACTTTATAGTACTGTATTGGTTTTGGCATACATTGACATGAATCTGTCATGGGTGTACATGAACTCTCAAACAGTTGGTTTCATACAACAGAATGTTTTGTTTTTGGGAAAACAAAACCCTGAGCAGACACCCACCCCCATGACCAAACGAAACAACTGAGCACCTTAAATCTCAACAGTTCTCATGTAGGGTGGACAGCTCTGGAAGTCAGTTATCAGAACAGGGTGGGGACTTCAAGAAAGATTTTTAAAAGACTTTTGATGAGGACCATTTTTAAAGTCTTGGTTGCATTTGTTACAATGTTGCTTCTGTTTTATATTTTAGCTTTTTGGCCCCAGACTTTGGAAAGAAAGTTATGACCAACCTAGACAGCATATTCAAAAGCAGAGACATTACTTTGCCAACAAAGGTCCGTCTAGTCAAGGCTATGGTTTTTCCTGTGGTCATGTATGGATGTGAGAGTTGGACTGTGAAGAAGGCAGAGCGCCAAAGAACTGATGCTTTTGAACTGTGGTGTTGGAGAAGACTCTTGAGAGTCCCTTGGACCGCAAGGAGATCCAACCAGTCCATCCTAAAGGAGATCAGTCCTGGGTGTTCATTGGAAGGATTGGTGTTGAAGCTGAAACTCCAATACTTTGGCCACCTGATGGGAAGAGCTGACTCATTGGAAAAGATCCTGATGCTGGGAAAGATTGAGGGCAGGAGAAGGGGACGGCAGAGGATGAGATGATTGGATGGCATCACCGACTCGATGGACAAGGGTTTGGGTGAACTCTGGGAGTTGGTGATGGACAGGGAGGCGTGGCATGCTGCGGTTCATGGGGTTGCAAAGAGTTGGACACAATTGAGTGACTGAACTGAAGTGGGATCTTAGTTCCTGGACCAGGGATTGAACCTACAACCCCTACACTGGAAGGCAAAGTTCTAATCACTAGACCTCCAGGGAAGTCCCAGGACTGTTCCTTTTAAAGGTCACTCCCGTCATCCGTGGCCCACCCCAAAGGTGCCCTCCAGTACTGGGTAGGCAGATATTGTGCTCATGAAGGAGCTGCATTCCCAGAGCTGCCCTGTGATGGCTGGGGATCTACCGGCAGGTGCCCATATGTGCTCTTGCAAACAAGCTGCAGAGGGAGGTGTAGTCATTCCCCCAGACCCAGCCAGAGGGATGCTCTCCGCTGGACGCCATGTCATCAGTGACCCAGACTAACTGCCCCAGGGGGACCTTCTGCCCCCACGTACGTATTGACTGAGTGCCTCTTTCGGAAGCACAGCTGGTACCCGCCTTTCATGTGGTTGATCTGCCAGGCCTCCCATCATGGTGACAAAGTCTTTGTGCTGCAGCTGGAAGACAGGCTTCTGGTTCAGGTCTAACGACGCCGCTTCTGAGAATATGCTCCCAAGACGCCCCGTCTCAGAGGGAGAGCAGCCCAGGACTGGGAGTTCATCAGTTTTTTTTGGTTTACTTTAAGCAGACAGTTGCCTGCCTGGGACACAAGCTGACCCAGGGGCAGCTGGCCCGCAGATCATCCGGTTTAGCGAATGCCTGGCCTTTCACACCAGCACCGCGTTTGTCTGCATTGCTGTTAGTTGCTAAGTCATGTCCAACTCTCTTGTGACCCCACAGACTGTAGCCCACCAGGCTTCTCTGTCCGTGGGATTTCCCAGGCAAGAATACTGGAGTGGGTTGCCATGCCCTCCCCTCCAGGGGATCTTCCTTACCCAGGGATTGAACCTGCATCTCCTGCATCGGCAGGTGGGTTCTTTACCACTGAGCCACCTGGGAAGCGCAGTTGTCTGCACTGGTGGTGTGCTAATCCTCAATTCAGGAACAGAGGCGATTCCCCCTCCCTCCCGAGAGGGTCTCGGTGTGGATGGTGGAACCATGCCCCTTATCAGCAACATGAGTCACTAACTCCAGTCAACCTCACTAGACAAGGACCAAGACCGACAGCAGATCTGCTCACAGGTAATTGAAGTAACCCCACCTACACGGCACCAGGTGGAGGTGAGGCTCAGCAAGGACCAGCCTGGTGAAGCGTCAAGGTCAGAGTCCTTCATTACACTTCAAACCCAGTTGCCAAACTCCAACAACTCAGGAGTCAGATTTAACAAAGAAGGTCCTGGCTGGAGGTTTCTCCACAGTCCCCTCCTTGTAGGACTCATCCTGTAGGCCAGACACTGACAACCTTTCTGCAGAACAGTTCACTTTGGATCCCCTGCTTACTTCCAGCCTGTGGGCAATGCTTGGTGATATTTGGGCCAACTTTTGGTGTTTTGTTTAAGTTACTTGAGCGTTAGGTTACTTGAAAGCTCCTTTGACAAACAAAATCCTTATTAGCTCCCAAGCTAGACTCAAGCAGAAAACTATGAAGCAGAAGAAACACAGCTCTAAGGAGTCTGTGAATGTCTTAGTCTGTCACTTTAAAAAGACAGAGGCCATGGGGAAGAGGAGGGCAAATTGCTAATAGCTGAATGTGAACCCTAGCAAACCTCCAAATCATAGGGAATCTGAGCCAGGCCTAAGGGCCTGCTTCGAGTGCAAGGTGGGTCAGGTCAATCCACTCAGCTCCCCCTTGGATCCAGAGTGAGGCCATCAGACCCTTTGCAGGCCCGTGGTCCATTTGTGTTTTGTTCTACCAGGACCTGAGGTCATGATGGATTCTGGTCTTGGGTAGTAAAAGTCACTCAGTCATGTCCAACTCTTTGTGACCCCATGGACTGTACAGCCCATGGAATTCTCCAGGCCAGAGAACTGGAGTGGACAGTCTTTCCCTTTCTGCAGGGGATCTTCCCACCTCTGGTCTTAGAAGCAACCACTATTCCTTAATCCTATGAGCAGAGGCTGGAGCCAAGCTTTCTCCCAACGAAGACTCGCCTTTCTTGCTCGGGACTCTGGGATGCTCCGAGCGTTCTTACCGACCTGACGTTTATACCTAATACCTATCAAGTGAGGTTTTGGAAAGACTTTGCTTTTTTGCTCTTAACTCCTATATCCTGACGAGTCTCTCAGTAGGGAATGGAGAAATGAGGCTCACGGGAGAACACTGGCGATGACAGCCACGAGACTTGGTCTCCATTGGAGCCTGCGCTCTCAGACTTCTGAATCAGGTGTTACAGGCAGCACTGCCCCTGGGGAGTAATGAGTCTGTCCTCTGGGCACCTGGAGCCTCCCAGTGTCCACCACGGGGGCCACCTCAGCTCACTAGTGCCCTGCACGCCTGCATCTAAGTGGCCCCAGCACAGACATCATGGGACAGTGTCAGGCCCCCAGTGATGGGACCCTGCCCACTGCACAGTCTAACCTGATGAGCTTCTGAACACTTACACCTCAGGTACATCGACTGCAGCCATTCAAGGCCCAGTTTTATAACAGTCTTTAATATTGTTACTTCTCTGAGAATTATAAACCGTCACCCACCAACACAAACCCTTATTGTTCGGGAACAGCTAAATGACTGGAAAAACCCTCAAGGGGACTTCTCTCAGCCATAACAGAGGGCAGGGCAGCTTGTAGAAGCTAGAGTGAGAAGCCAGGCTTGTGATCAACACAAAATGAGTTTAATGGCTTCTTCTAATGAAGCACATCAACTGTGGATTTTGGTATTTTCTTCACCATAAAGAAGTTTAAAATGCAGTAGTATTTACAGCAGAGTATAGCAGCTAGGCAACACCCTGCATTGTAAGTCTCCTCCCCAGGATGACGGTTAGAGACAATTGCTAGTCCCGTGCATCTCCGCGTTCTCCACGAGGAGCCCTGACCTCACCTGCGTCTGAAATGTAGCTGATGGCTATTTGAGGCAGCGTTCGGGGACTGCCTCGAGCAATCTAGTTAGCACTTCACGGCCAGCTGACTTTCCGCTCCGGCACTCAGTGGTTCAGTCCTTGTCCCCCAGCTTTGGGCCTCTGTCACACTGTGAGGGTGCCTGTGAATGCCTCAGAAGCTCTTACCTACCCACCTTGTCTTACTAGGTAGGATGCCAGGCATCAAAGCAGCCTAGAAAGCCTATCTACTATGGAAAGAAGCCTGGCTAGACCCGAGTTCACTTAAGGTATTTCCTAACATAGGAGAGGATATGCCCTGTGGCATATTAGACCCAAGCGTGGAAGCATGTCATGAGATGCTGGAAACTGGGGTCAGGGCCTCTTCCTCTTGGAATATGAAGGCTGACCAGAGAAGTGAGCCAACTGACAAGGACTGTTAACCCCTGCCCAGGTTAAGGAAAAAAAAGACTGGGCTCAGTTTAGTTCATGAACTGTCCCAGTCCTAGAGGGGACAGTTAAACTGGCACAAATTCAAGTTCCACAGCTTGTAACTTGCTGACAGCCTATTACCCAGGTAGCACTTTGGCAACAGGAGGCAAGATGCCCCATGCTTCATAAGTTAGGGCGTGTGGTCCGAGAGGGTTTCTAGTGGTCAGCTATGCCGAGAATGACCTGCTACTACTTCTCAGCCCTCCCATCCCAGGAGCATTCGAGTCTGACCTAATTATTAAAGGGGCCTAAGGACCAGAGCTGCTATTTTAGGCACCCACTTCCTAGAAGAGGAGCCAGCATCCTGAACTTCGGGAGAACAGCTGCCAGATCCCTGCCTATCCCAGGTCCGCGCTCCTCCTTACCTGTGCTGTGTGCTTCCCCGCCTCCCCAAACAGCTGGCCCAGATGCGGAGGGAGTGGGCTGGAAGTCTGTGGCTCTCAGTTCAGGACTGAGGAACCGCTTGAGCCCTCCCCCAACTCCAAGAGGACCTGATGAAGCGGCCCCTAGAGGACAGAGCCCAGTGCTCAGGGGCATGCATTGGCAGTCGCTGGCTCCGTTTACCGGGGGAAAGCAGCCTGCATGGAGGGAGGCCTGCAGCTCAGCTTAGGTCTCTCTCATTTCTCCACGTGTGTTTCTTCGACGTGATGGTTGTAGCACAGTTAGGCTGGCCTGATTCTTGTGGAAGGCAGACAGCGATAGCCCCAGCCCCTCAAGTTTCTTGACTTCCAATTCCCAGGTTTTGCAGAGGCCCTGGCCTGGCTCTCACCCTAACATTAGTTTCCGTGGAGATGCTGGGAGGGGGAAGCTTTTGAAACCCTGCTCTTCTGTTTCCTCTGAGACTGAGTCGTTAGGGGCCTGGCCAGCTCCTTCCTGTCCTGTTCTTCTAGATAAACTATCTGAGCTTTGCTTATAACACCCTGGACCAAGGACGTGCTGTCCCCATCCTCTTTTAAGGAGAAAGGAAAGGCCCATAAACAGAAGAGGCTCTTTGTGCAAAGAGGCGGCTGCAGACAGCAGCAGTAGAGTTGCCAAGATGGACTTTTGTTGGTTGCAGCCTCTTTACACTTTAACAGGAGAAAGAAAGAGGCAGGAGCATCTTCAGGTGAGAGAGCTGAACCCAGAGAAAGAGGTGAATTTGCAAGCTTGAAAACTGTAAGGCGAGTGCAGAGAAAAAGAGAGCGAGCTAGGCAGTCAGGCAAGAAGAGGAAATTTACTAAATGGAAAAGAGAGGGTGACTGGCTCTTAAGGAGAACCAGCATCTTCCCTTTCTGACAGCGTCCTTCTTATACCCCACGGATGAAAAATTCCATGAAGGGATGGTCACGTAGCTGGAGGCCTGGAAATCTGGTGGTCTCACAGCTTTGAGAAGATAAATGCCAGTGAGATAACAGGATGCCATTTGGTCAATCTCACAGATCACTGTGATTTTATTCTTCGTTTTTCCGAGGTTGACAAAACAAGCCATCTTATCAATGAGACCCTATGTGGGCCCTATCAAAAACAGCCCCCAGCAACCCCACCCGTCAGGGAGCAGCAGAGCCCCCCGTGCAGCTCAGGGTGGTCAGGCGCCCTCATCTAAGAGGGGCAGAGGGGGTGCAACCCTCCTCTTTATGCGCCGCGTTCTCACTGCCCCCCACTCAGCCCGGCTCCAGCCACCTGTGCCCGCAGCCCCTCACCTGCCCACCCATCAGATTCCTGTCAGATTCGGGGGCTGAGGAGGGGCAGCTGGGCCTCCAAGGGCCCAGTCGGTGAGCACAGCCAAGGAGGGCAGAGGTTAGAAGCCTCTCATGGGCCTCCTCCCGGCCTAGGGGGCAGCTGTGGGGGAGGGAGCCTTCTTGCAGATGAGCTAAGGGTCCAGGTGGGGTGAACAGCTTGTTCTTGCTGCCTGGGACCATCTCCATGTTAGCTCTGAAAGTCCTGTATCCTGGGAGACCCTGCAGCCCTGGGCAGACCAGAAGATGTGACTTCCCCTGGGTTTTGGAGCAAAACTCCACTGGGCAGGGGTGCCTGCATTGGCCCCCCACAACTGGCAGGGGTGCGACTGAGAGCTGTAAGAAGCATTCTGCTTTAATGAACTGTTTTTGTGTTTTTTCCTTCACTACCTAGATTTATGAACAACCTCAGACCTCTCTCAACTCTGCCAGTTTAAACCCAGGAAACCTTCCCTAATGCTCGTAATTCAAATTGTTTTAATTTTTGATAGAAAAGGTTAAAAGTTCTGTGAGCTTTGTTAAATGCATATTTCTGTATATTAGTTACGAACAACAATTTTGGATGGAGAGATGTTTTTAAAAAAGAACTTTGATTATCCCCCATTTGAGGCATTAAATGTCAGGTTTTTAGCCTTAGGGTTCAGTCCACGTGAAAGATGCTCATTCCAAAGATGCTTATCCTGACCCTACAAACAGAATGTAAGCAGCTCAGTCAGTCAGTTCAGTCGCTCAGTCATGTCTGACTCTTTGCGACCCCATGGACTGCAGCATACCAGGCCTCCCTGTCCATCATCAACTCCCGGAGTTTACTCAAACTCATGTCCATCGAGTCGGTGATGCCATCCAACCATCTCAACCTCTGTCGTCCCTTTCTCCCTCCCGCCTTCAGTCTTTCCCAGCATCAGGGTCTTCTCCAATGTAAACAGCTAGAGTTAAGAATTTGGAATTTTGACTCTGCAGTGGTTGTTGGTTTCATTGTATTTATCCTCAGGACTGGGAAATCCAGTGAGTTTAATGAATTAAATGGGTTTTGTTTCATTGCCAGCTTTGAAATGTTAAAGCATCTTGAAATGACTTCCTTTGTAAAGTTTTTCTTTAATGGGTATATATTGATCTTAGCAAACACATCTTAAATGTTATGTATGTGTACATACGAAGGCTCTTATTTCATTGTTTACATGTAGTTAATTAAAATATTCTGGAATAAACACCATAAGCTATTTGAATCACAATAAACTGTGGAAAATTCTTAAAGAGATGGGAATACCAGACCACCTAACCTGCCTCTTGAGAAATCTGTATGCAGGTCAGGAAGCAACAGTTAGAACTGGACATGGAACAACAGACTGGTTCCAAACAGGAAAAGGAGTACGTCAAGGCTGTATATTGTCACCCTGCTTATTTAACTTATATGCAGAGTACATCATGAGAAACGCTGGAATGGAAGAAACACAAGCTGGAATCAAGATTGCTGGGAGAAATATCAATAACCTCAGATATGCTGATGACATCACCCTTATGGCAGAAAGTGAGGAGGAGCTAAAAAGCCTCTTGATGAAAGTGAAGGAGGAGAGCGAAAAAGTTGGCTTAAAGCTCAACATTCAGAAAACGAAGATCATGACATCCGGTCCCATCACTTCATGGGAAATAGATGGGGAAATGGTGGAAACAGTGTCAGACTTTATTTTTGGGGACTCCAAAATCACTGCAGATGGTGACTGCAGCCATGAAATTAAAAGACGCTTACTTCTTGGAAGAAAAGTTATGACCAACCTAGATAGTATATTCAAAAGCAGAGACATTACTNTAAAGCTCAACATTCAGAAAATGAAGATCATGGCATCCGGTACCATCACTTCATGGGAAATAGATGGGGAAACAGTGGAAACAGTGTCAGACTTTATTTTTTTGGGCTCCAAAATCACTGCAGATGGTGACTGCAGCCATGAAATTCAAAGACGCTTACTCCTTGGAAGAAAAGTTATGACCAACTTAGATAGCATATTCAAAAGCAGAGACATTACTTTGCCGACTAAGGTCCGTCTAGTCAAGGCTATGGTTTTTCCTGTGGTCATGTATGGATGTGAGAGTTGGACTGTGAAGAAGGCTGAGTGCTGAAGAATTGATGCTTTTGAACTGTGGTGTTGGAGAAGACCCTTGAAAGTCCCTTGGACTGCAGGGAGATCCAACCAGTCCATTCTGAAGGAGATTAGCCCTGGGATTTCTTTGTAAGGAATGATGCTAAAGCTGAAACTCCAGTACTTTGGTCACCTCATGCGAAGAGTTGACTCATTGGAAAAGACTCTGATGCTGTGAGGGATTGGGGGCAGGAGGAGAAGGGGACGACTGAGGATGAGATGGCTGGATGGCATCACTGACTCGATGAACATGAATCTGAGTGAACTCCGGGAGTTTGTGATGGACAGGGAGGCCTGGCGTGCTGTGATTCATGGGGTCGCAGAGTCGGATACGACTGAGCGACTGAATTGAACTGAACTGAACTGAGTGGAGCCAGGGATCAAGACCATCCCCATGGAAAAGAAATTATATCCAAAGTCGTTCACAATTTGCTTTCTCTTCACGGCAGAGCCACACTCATTTTCTGATGGTAGAGAGGTAACAGATGTGTCGAACTGCTCTCTTCTCAGTCTTGCTTTTTCTCATCTCCCAGTTTCCTCACTGTGAATGAATGCCATAAACATGTGCCAAGAGGTAAATTAACCCTCAGGTTTGTTTTGGAGTCTTGCCAAGAGAATCATCTGCTCACCTGGTTTTATTGAATTTAGAGGTAGATTTTTATTAACTGGTTAATAAATTCTGCAGTATTATCCTAGGCAAGCCATTCTAGAAAGCATCCTTTATAAAAAGCTTTTCCCAATGCAGGGGGCCCAGGTTTGGTCCTTGGTTGGGGAACTGAATCCCACATTGTTCAAGTAAAGATCCTGCATGCCATAACTAAGACTTCTGTGTAGCCAAATAATTTTTTCTTTTTTTAAAAAGCTTTTTAAAAAATTAAGACAGGGACTCAAATGGGACACAGTAACTAATCAACAGAAACAAATTGTTAAAGGTTTGTGTATATGTATCTGTGTGCATGAGTGTATGTGTAGGCGTGAGTGGGCATATTTACCAATAAACCTACCTTCAGAGTTAAAAGCATATTCATTCGTAGCCAAAACAGTTGGCTTTTTTTTTTTTTTTNACTCAAATGGGACACAGTAACTAATCAACAGAAACAAATTGTTAAAGGTTTGTGTATATGTATCTGTGTGCATGAGTGTATGTGTAGGCGTGAGTGGGCATATTTACCAATAAACCTACCTTCAGAGTTAAAAGCATATTCATTCGTAGCCAAAACAGTTGGGCTTTTTTTTTTTTTTTCCACTGAAACATCCTTTTGGAAACTCAGATGTTTCCAGGGAGCTTTGAGACATTGCATCTTACGTACTTCACCTTGATTTCCTTTTTCTTTAAATTCTTATTTTCTATTGGATTACAGCGGATTTACAGTGTTGTGTTTGAGGTGTACAGCAAGGTGATTCAGTTATACTTATACATATATCCATTCTTTTTCAGCTTCTTTTCCCATATAGATTATTATAGAGTATTGAATAGTGCTCCCTGTGCTATATACTAGTTCCTTGTTGGCTGTCTGTTTTGTGTGTAGCAGTGTGTATATGTTAATCCCAAACCCTTACTTTATCCCTCCCTACCCCTTTGGTAATCGCAAGCTTGTTTTCTTAGTCTGAGTCTGTTTCTATTTTGTAAATACGTTCATTTGTGTTGTTTTTGTTCTGTTTTTAGAGTCCACGTATAAGTGATATTGTGTGACACTTGTCTTTCTCTGGCCATGTTCATTCTGACAATCTCTAGGTCCAGCCATGTTGCTGCAAACGACATTATTCTGTTCTCTTTTACAGTTGAGTAATATTCCATTGTATATATGTACCACCTCTTTATCCATTCCTCTGTTGATGAATAGTTAGGTTGCTTCCATGTCCTGGCTGTTGTAAACCGTGCTGCAGTGCCCGTTGCGGCGCATGTGACTTTGCACAGTATGGTTTTCTCTGGGTATGTGCCTAGGAGTCGGATTGCTGGGTCATATGGCAGTTCTATTTTTAGGTCTTTAAGGAGCCTCCATACTATTCTCCGTAATGGTTGCACCACATTCTATTCCCACCAACAGGGTAGGTGGGTTCCTTTTCTCCTTCTCTCTCTAGCATTTACTGTTTGTAGACTTTTTGATGACGGCCATTCTGACTTGTGTGAGATGATACCTCATTATAGTTTTGATTTGCAGTTCTCTAATAATTAGTGGTGTTGAGCATTTTTTCATGTGCTTTTTGACCATCTGTATATCTTCTTTGGAGAAATGTCTATTAAGGTCTTCTGCCCAATTTTTTTTTTTTTTTCGCTTTTGATTAACATGAGCCATTTGTGAATTTTGGAGATTAATCCCATGTTGCAAATATTTTCTCCCATTCTGTGCATAGTCTTTTCATTTTGTTTACGGTTTCCTTTGCTGTACAAAAGCTTTTAAGTTTAACTAAGTCTCATTTGTTTATTTTTGTTTTTATTTTCGTTATTCCAGGAGGTGGATCCAAAAAGATATTGCTAGTGATTTATGTCAGAGTGTTCTGCTTGAGAGTTTTATAGTATCTAGCCTTACATTTAGATCTTTAATTAATTTTTAATTTATTTTCATATATGGTGTTAGAGCATGTTCTAATTTCATTTTTTACATGTAGCTGTTGAATTTTCTCAGCACCACTTATTAAAGAGACTGTCTTTTCTCCATTGTATGTTCTTGCCTCCTTTGTTGTAGATTAATTGACCATAGGGGTGTGGGTTTATTTCTGGACTTTCTATTGACCTTGATTTCTGATACCTAAAACTTTGTCAGGTTTAATTAAGTATGATCTAAAGTAATGTAAAATAGATTTCACATCATTACCATTGCTTTGTATCTTCCCTAAATTTTTAAACATTATGGCATTTTATGTGTCTGTAATTAGCTGTAAAGATATAGGCACATTTGTTTCAGTTGGCCATTTATGGATTTGGTTAGAAAATTATTTGCTGTTGTGTGTGCGTGTATAAAGAACAGAAATCTGATTAGTTTTTCTAGATTCTCTGTATTAAAAAACACATCTAATCTAGTCTTTTAGTCATTTAAATAGTTACAGTGGACCTAGTTGCAAAGAGGTTGAAATAAATAGGAATAACTTGGTATTTTAGGTGCCTCAAAACTCTGCCTTTCATTTATTCTGAGAGCTCAAGTGGTTGAATGATGCCATCTGTGGGAGACCATCATGATTGACCAGTGGTCACCAGTCCTCCCCAAGACCCCAAACTCTCCAGCTCCTGTTGTATCTCTGCTTTGTGTTAACATGGAATATCTTTCCTAGTGAGCTGTGTGGAGGCTTCACTTTGGGGGTTAATCATCATTTATCATTATTATCATGCATGATCACTATAATTTGGATCAGTCCATTTGTAGAGCCCTGATAGTGTTAGGAATTTCCCCAAGCAAGAAAGTCTTTCTTTGCAAGTCCAAGTTAGTTCTTGGTGTCCTAGAATGAGACCATGACTGGCATAAAGTTGAATTTGCCTCTGCCTCTCATTTACATCCTCAACAACCCTGGACAGATCACCAATGCTCTCAGTCTTTGTATTTCCTTCCTTAACTGAATGCTATGTTGGCTCCCTGTGATATTCCAAAATTTAAACATGTAAGTTATCTACCTTCAGAAGCAAAAAATTACATTTTGCTGAGTCCTAAAAACATTACTTTTCTCATCAAGATTTTTTTTTATTTTCTCTTACTAACTTCCTAATTAATAAGATATTATACCAGGTATTAATATAATGTTATACATAACGTGTCAGCATAAGTTATTTTATTTCATATAACCTAGGAGTTCTTTTCAGATATAGTGTCTGCATCTCCTGCACCTACTCCCACATTTCACCATGAGAACAAGCATCTGTGGACGAGAATGTCCCTTACAGAAATCTTGGGTCACAATGATAGAACGATGAGGCAGGATTCATGCAGTGTCTTTCAAGTTGCTTGATTTCCTTAAAAAATTTTAAATGACAAGTTTTAAAGGATCGGAGAAGAATATTGCTTAGCATATTGTCTACTGAAAAAAATAACCACGACATGAGAGTTATGAGTTAAATTTTATTTGGGGCAAAATGAAGACTATAGTCCCGGAGACAGCAGAAGGTTGCTGCTAGTCACGAGGAGCAGATGTCACCATGAAGGATGTTAGTGCTTTTGTAGATATGAGGAGATGCAAGAATTGGGCTCAAAATTTTCTTCTGAAAATATCTAACTATCTGAAGACCTGTTCTGACAGTTTTTTTTCCCCGAGCACAGAGTGCCTCATTCCTGAACTCGGTTCAGGGGATGTTGAAGATCAGCTGCATGAGCTCATGATTTAATTCTTGTGGAGGGAGATGGTAAGTGCCAATTTGTAGTCGACAAAATGATGTGATTTCTGGTGATTTCTTCACTCCCTCCCTCGCAGAGAAGTGTCCAGGTTGGACCAGAAAGCTGGTGGCGCTGGCTGTCCACGGCTGATTCTAACCCAGGTGGTGTACTTTGTTTCAAGGGAAACCAGGAACTTGTCCTTTTGATTACACTCTCCATTGTCTTATCCCCTAGGGACAAGTCACACCACTGTAGTTAGAGCTGTTCATTTCTATTTTGCCCATTTGGCCAGAGATGACCTTTCTCACTGTCAGTAAAGGTGATCGACCACCCCTAATCCCATTGCAAAGTCCATTCGATTTGGGTATGAGTCTGCTTATGCTGGTTTTGCATCCCTGCTTCCAGATGGGTAGTATTTCCGCCACCAGAGGTTAACGTGAATGGCTGATGATGCCTAATACTCATTGCCGCCTAGGAAACTTAGAGATGAAGACCCAAAGTTGGCACTTGCTGTGTCTTTGTTTTATGAATCAAGTGAATGTACAAGCTAAAAGTGCTTTCTTGATGAAAAGCTGGGCCCAGGAGGCGATAAAACGGACAGCTAGCCTAGAACCCTAGGGCTTCCGGAGTCTAACATTGACTGGCTTTCCTTGAGGCAGGGAGCCCTGAGTGAAGATCTCCTTGTGGCCCCCATCTCCTCAGTGACTGTCCGCAGCTCTTGCAGGAACATGCCTCTGTCAGTGGTTCTCTTTCCAGTGGTTGAGAGCATTACAGCGCTCTCACCTGGCTGCTGTATCTTATCTGTTTCCTTCAGCTCTCAGACAAAGGTGGTCCCCCCCAAAAATATGCCTTTTAAATTTCAGGTGGACAGTATTAGAAAACTCCAGTTGTTGCATCGTAGTTTTGGCATTAAAAACAAAATATAATCATCCAAATAAGCTTTTTTTTTTTTTTAAACAAGCATCCTAGCTTTGGCGTCAGCATCTCGACTGCTCCCCTCTCTCTCCTTCAGCCCTGGAAACAGTGGCCTCCTGCACTCATGACCCCAGGAGTCCTGATGCTCCTTCAAGTCCAGGACTTTGCACATGCTCTTCCTTGCTCTTCCCTCCTCTCTTTGCCTAGCCAAGTCTTTCTTGGTCTCCACTAGACATGAAGGCCAAGAACACGTGTGCATCCACATACCTTGCAACTCTGGCACTGACATACACGCAGGCCAGTTTGCTAAAAAACTGTTCACTGAAGAACCAATTTCTGGGGCAAAGAAATCTGATTTTTAGGGTCCCACACATGAGTTTGTTTGTTTTTAACAAGCATCCGGCTTTGGCATGAGCATCTCAACTTCTACCCTCTCTTTCCTTCAGCTCTGAACAAAGTGACCTCCTATCTTTTGGCCCAGGGGATCTTAGAGCGACATTCTGGCCTCTCCTGAGCTCGTCCCTGACAAGCCTTCCAGCCTCATCTGCTCTTCCTGGTGGGTAATGTCTTCCAGCACATCCCATGCCTTTCTGTTTGCTCATCTTCTCCATCCATTGGAGCATGCTGACACCCGTTCCCTCTGCACTCATACATAGCTAACTTCATATATTTGTCTTGAGTAAGGTATCTGCTATAGTAGCAAACTTTCTTTGATACCTTCCTCTCCCATTTTCCCTGGGATGAGGCATTCTTTCCAATACACTCATAGCAGGTTGTATTAACAAAGTATGTTGTAATTATTTATGCATCTCTCCCACTTCAGTCTAGAAGATCTTTGAGCGTGGAAATCATATTCTGTTTATCTCTACATCCCTTTGGGCTCAATAATTAGCAAAGTGACATTAAGACCATGTGTGAAGTTGTCATGAACCCCACGTTTCCTGAGAGCTTTGTGCATGGGGTGAAATCCACAATCTCAGAGGATGACTGAGCTGTCCTTTACATGATAGTTTTTGCATTCCCTTTGGAATTGTGATAATGGGCAAAGGAACAGAGTCTATAAGACCATATTTTTCTTTTTCTAAGAAATATTGAGCAATTGAAAATATTGCTTCTGAGTTTCAGGATAGTTCAAAAAGCCTTGCAGAGTCATGGAACTCCAAATCCCTTGCAGTAAGTTTGGGATAGGGCATATTCAGCCCTTGGGATGTGTTTAGTGAACTACAAAAGTACTCTTGACTGTGAGAGTTGGGTCAGTGGTGATGATTCTTCAAGCTGAATCACCAGGCAATGGTTTTGGAATCCCACGGGGCTAAAAAAAAAAAAAAAAAAAAAGATGCCTTAGGAAGATTGGCTTTTTGATGAGCTTGAGGGAGACTCAATAAATAACCCTCTTCAACAACTAAATTCTAAAGTAATCAAGAAATAAGACAAAGAATTGAGGTGATCAGTTCATTATTGCTAAAGCTAAGGGTAGAGAAGGTGGCTCATAACTAAGGCATCTGACCTTTCTAATACTGAATCCAGAATGTGATAGACTGACCCATAGGGTCATCGTTAGCTCTGGGAGACCCAGGCTTTACCCTCAGGGGCAGGACTCCAACAGCACAGAAGAGAGGAAGGAGCAGAGGGAAGGACCGCCCCTCGTTGACATGCCCCCCTAGGGAGAGTGGTTGTCACCTGTGTCATAGTGTGTGTCTGAGGCCCTCTCTTCCCATACTTAGCTCCCTCAGGGAGAGAACTGTATATACTTCTGGGCATTAAAATGAGTGTGAATCTGTGCTGTGCTTTATTGAAGATGTTCCATGATGGCTCTGTGGTAAAGAATCTGTCTGCACTGCAGAAGTCGCAGGTTCGATCCCTGGGTTGGGAAGATCCCGGAGGTGGGCATGGCAACCCACTCCAGTATTCTTGCCTAGAGAATCCCATGGATAGAAGAGCCTGGCCATTCATGGGGTCACAAAGAGTGGGACATGACTGAGCAGCTAAGCACGCATCATTTTATCTTAAGCAATTCTTCAGTGTGGGTGCTAGCAGTTGCCCCCACTTTAGAGATGTACAAACTGAGGCCTATGGAGGCTGAATGACATCCCCAAGGTCACACAGGTTTTGTGTATCAGAACTGAAGCTGAACCCAAGCAACTTCCCAGGCAGAGCTGTTAACCCCTATGCTTTGAACTTCTCTATGGTCATATAAGGCCATGTGCAGTGGAGGTCCTGGGTCGTCATTTACAGTTAATTATGAAAGCGGTAAACGATGTGAAAGGAGGATTCTGTGTCTCGAAATCTCTGTTCCTGGCTGTTCTCATTAATTCCTTTTCCCCTGGCTGGAATCCAACCAGCTCACACAACTGTCAGTGCTATCTCAATCAGTATTTACACAAAAGGGTCGTGCAATTAAAAAAAAAAAGCCAGAAATATCAGAATGTTAGTACATCTGTTGGATGAAGTTTAAGGATTGGTGAGCTGTCTAAGTGGATTTGAGATGGTTGCCTGGAGAATACATTTTTTTCTTTCCCTAGATGAGAGAAGTCAACAAGCCAGAAATGATTTCAAATTTGTTTTGCAAATTGGAACAATCAAAACATAACAGTGACCTTCGAACCAATGCCAGAGAGTTAGGAAAGATCAAATAAAATCTGAAGAATATATTCTGATAGTGGCATAAGTGGGGTTCTTTTTGGCTTTGACATTCTGCCTGGATTGCATCTCAAGTGCAGTTATGTATTTTAACCCATTTCACCCCGATCTATTCAGACCTCGAGACCTGCTCATGAGTACAGTTTAATTTAACTGGAAAAATCACAGGAGGAGTAAGAAGAGGGCTGTGAACATAATCTCTTTCTGCGTGCTAAGCTGCTTCAGTCATGTCCGACTCTGCATTCCTACAGACTGTAGCCCACCAGGCTCCACTGTCCATGGACTTCTCCAGGCAAGAATATTGAAGTGGGTTGCCATGCCCTGCTCCAGGGGGTTTTCTTGACTGAGGGATCAAACCCACATCTCCTGCAGCTTCTGCATTGCAGGCAGATTCTTTACCACTGAGCTACCAGGGAAACCCATGATCTCGCTCATCTCCCATCAAAGCACACACAACTTGCTGCACCTCCAAGCTCTCTGTCTCAGTGAAGAGCAGTCCCTGCCTCCCAGTGCCTTCATGAGCTGGCACAGGGCACCTGCACAGAGAAATGGATCTTCTGCTTTCTGTCCAACTTTAGGGACTCTTTGACAGGGTTGGGGTCTATGAGTAAGGGAGCAAAGCAGGAATTGAAATTGTATCCAGCTCATTAGCTGGATAATTTGGACAAGTTAGTGGTCCACTCTAAGCTTGCTTCCCTGTTTTAAAAGGAGGGACTGGACTGATGGATCTTTACATTTTTGAACTGTAGAGGCATGAAGGATCCATCTTAGAACTAGAGTCTTAGAACTAGAGAATAACACAGTGAGGAATTCTAGAATTTCATAAGGTTGTGGTCAACTTGGGAAAATTCTTTTAACTTCTATTCTTTTCTGCCTTAAAAAATAAAGTTTTTTTTTTTTTCTTTCTGAGACAAGAAAATGTCTGGTGCCCTGCAGTCTTAGAGCTTGAGTTTCAACTCCCATAATATGGAGATAATTTGGTGCCTTCCTGACTTTGGCTGGTTCTGAGACCTTCTTCCTTGGCCCCCAAAGGCTGGGCTGCTTCAGCACTTATCACATAATATTTGAATCCAAGGGCTGGACTCTGTCATCACTTGTCGCATAATCTTTGAATCTTAGAGCATCTCCAGACAAGATGTCTGCTCATTCTCTCCCTTTTCTCTTTGTGGACACTTTTCAACTTTTGTACTTCTGTCTGCTCTGGGAGCTACCTCCTAATTATATCCTAGGAGCCTGATACAGAAAAGGCCATAGGAAACATTGCTTCTCTGTCTCCCTGGCTGTCCCAGGGGCATCTTGGAGGCTGCTGTTGACTGGGAATCAGACTTAAATGTGTGACAAGGACCCATCTGAGAGCAGTGTGCTTTGGCATAAGGACTGAAGGATATCCTTACTGTGCTCAGGTTTATCTGTTTAAATGTGATTAAACATTCTTGACTAATATTGAAATAAAGTACTTATTTCATCAGTTCTGGTGAAGCGAAAGCCCTAAAGTGTCAACCCAATGAGAATATATTCAAAGGGAGATTCATCCTGAATCCCACTCGGGAAGTATGATTATAGAGTCGGCTTTTCAGAGCTTGAAAGAACCCTCAAGTATCCTCTAGGTCAACTCAAGATCTTTTCTATTTGGTTTAGGTAATTGAAGTCTAAAGAGATTAAAAGCTGTGCCTAAGGCAAGTGAGGACTGGGAAGAATCCCATAGGGTTCTGTTTCGTGTCAGTCTAGTAGGGATCTAATCTAGAGGCTTCGAGTGAGGTTCTGAGGTTTGAAAAACCACCTTGTCAGTTGTGAAGATCATAAATTGAAGAGGCATCTATAAAGTACTGTCTCTTTATTTTTCAATTCATGCTTTATATAGATTGGGGCATTATTTTATTTTTGTGCTTTTCAAGTAACTGTTCCTCTCAATTTTTTTAAAGAAAAATTTCACAACTGGAAAAAATGTTGAAAGAATAGCACAATGAACACTTATGTGCCCACTGTTAGTTGTTGGTATCTTGTGATTCTCTCCCTTCCGGTCCCTCTCTGTACTTTTTGCTCATGTGTATACACACACACACACACACACACTTTATGTAAGTAAAAGTCAGCTGTAGGCATTGTGATGTCACTCTTAAGTACTCCAACCAGTGTCTTCTCAGAGCCAGAGCATTCTCCCACAGAACCACAATCGCTTTTGCATACCCAGGGAAGTTCACTTTGTAGCTTTAATATTATACAGTAAAAAAGTGCATATCCAGATGTCTCCATATGCCCCCAATATGCCCTTTATAGCCTCTATTTTTAATCTAGGAAAGAATCAGGAATTGCATTTAGCAGGCATCCTTATTCTCCTTTAAATTATACTATCCCCCATCTTCTAATTTATGTCTCAAGTGATATTGCTAGTAGAGTTTTGGCCAGTTGCCTTATAGAATGTCCTGCAATCACAATTTATATTTTTGTTTTCTCATTAGATTTAAATATTTTGGCAAGAAAAAAATATAGAGGAAACCCCATACACCACAGGTAGGAGTGTAAAAGATGCAGTCACTTTGAAAGAGAGTCAGGCAGCTCCTCAAAAAGTTAAAAGAGAGTTCCATATGACCCAGCAATTCCTCTCTTAGGTATATACCTAACAGAATTGAAAACATAGCTTCACACAAAAGCCTGTAAATATATGTTCGTAGCAGCACTATTCGTAATAGGGGAGACAACACAAATGGATAATAAAAGATGGCATATCCATACAATGGAATATCGTTTGGTAATAAAAAGGAATGAGGTACTGATGCATGCTACAACAAGCATGAAAACATTATGCTATATGAAAGAAGCCAGTCACAAAATGTCATATTTTATAGAATTCAATTCATATGAAATTTACAGAATAGGCAAATCCAGAGAGAGAGAGAGGAGATTTGTGGTTATCCAGGGCTGGGGGAATTGGGGGAAATGGAAAGTGACTGCTAAGGGGTATGTGGTTTCTTTTGGGGGTAGTTAAAATATTCTAAAAATTGTAGTGATGTATGCACAATTCTCAAATGTAACTAAACATTACTATTGAATTGTGCACTTTAGTTGTATATGACATGTGTATGGTATGTGAATTGTATCTAAACAAAATTGTTACTGGAAAAGAAAGAATACTACGTGGTGATGTGTTCTTCCCACTGGGTGCTTTCAGTTCAGCTCAGTCGCTCAGTCGTGTCTGACTCTGTGACCCCATGAATCGCAGCACGCCAGGCCTCCCTGTCCATCACTATCTCCCGGAGTTCACTCAAACTCACGTCCATCGAGTCGGTGATGCCATCCAGCCATCTCATCCTCGGTTGTCCCCTTCTCCTCCTGCCCCCAATCCTTCCCAGCATCAGAATCTTTTCCAATGAGTCAGCTCTTCGCATGAGGTGGCCAAAGTACTGGAGTTTCAGCTTTAGCATCATTCCTTCCCAAGAAATCCCAGGGTTGATCTCCTTCAGAATGGATTGGTTGGATCTCCTTGCAGTCCAAGGGACTCTCAAGAGTCTTCTCCAACACCACAATTCAAAAGCATTATTCTTTGGCACTCATCCTTCTTTATAGTTCAACTCTCACATTTGTACATGATGACTGAAAAAACCATAACTTTGACTAGATGAACCTTTGTCAGCAAAGTAATGTCTCTGCTTTTAAATATGTGGTCTAGGTTGGTCATAGCTTTTCTTCCAAGGAGCCAGCGTCTTTTAATTTCATGACTGCAGTCACCATCTGCAATGATTTTGGAGCCCAAGAAAATAAAGTCTGTCAGTGTTTCCACTATTTCCCCATCTATTTGCCATGAAGTGATGGGACCAGATGCCATGATCTTAGTTTTCTGAATGTTGAGTTTTAAGCCAGCTTTCTCACTCTCCTCTTTCATTTTCATCAAGAGGCTTTTTAGTTCCTCTTCACTTTCTGCCATAAGGGTGGTGTCATCTGCATATCTGAGATTATTGATATTTCTCCTGGCAACCTTGATTCCAGCTTGTGCTTCATCCAGCCTTGGATTTCACATGATGTACTCTGCATATAAGTTATTTAACTTATATATCTAAAGATAACCAAGTATCTCAAGTTAAGGCAAGGAGCTTTTCTTTGTATGGGAAGATGCCAGAGTCTGGGTTCACTGAAATCATTCCTTTGATACATGCCTCACCTATCTGGGGCCGGTCTCCTGCTCTCTTATCCTGAGTCTCCACAGGGTATATCATTGGGTCGGATGGTGGTGGGGAGGCGGGGTGATGCTGCTGCTGCAGTGGCTGAGGGCTTGACAGCTGTTTGTCTCCATTCTGAGTTCACTCCAGGTTCACTGTGCAAGGTGGCTGTAGTGGCTTGATGACTGCAGCATCTTTGATTACTGATGTGGCAGGCAACATTTTTTCATTGTTGAGGGGTGCAGTCAGACTGAAATTATGAAGCCATGGTGGCTTCATAGGCATCGCAGACCCAGGCTCTTCCTTTCTTCTCCATCATCCATATGGTCTATAATAGGTGCTGGAACTCCAGCCATCACATCCGTCTTGCAAGCAGCCAGTAGAGAGGAATGGCCACAGGAGTATATCCTAGCTTATGTTTCTTTGCTTTAGGACGGAACTGTCCAAAAGAACTTTATGTGACAATGGAAATGTTCTGTATCTGCTGTGTCCAACACCACAGCCACTAGGCCACAAGTGCACTTGAACTGTGGCTTGTGTGACTGCAACCGAATGTTTACTTCTGTTTCACTTTAATTAACTATAGTATCTATGGCTAGTAACTATTGGGCCACAGAATTGTATAAGGAAAGCTCTATGAGGTGGGGGATGTCATTTTGCTAACCCCAGCTATCAGAACAGAGCCTTCCTTGATAATTCTTGATGAATGAATGGATGCGATGAAGCTTTCTTCATTTCTCTTTTTATAGATCATTGTTTATTTTTGGCTGTGCTGGGTCTTTGTGGCTGTGCACAGGCTTTCTCTAGTTGCAGCGATCAGGGGCTACTCTCTAGTTTTGGTTCATGGGCTTCTTGTTGCGACGGCTTTTTCGTGGGGATGCATCGGCCCTAGGTGTGCGGGCTTCAGTAGTTGTGGTGTGTGGGCTCAGCAGCTGTAACTCACAGGCTTGGTTATTTGTGGTGCATGGGCCTAGTTGCTCCAGAGCATGTGGCACCAGGGATGGAACCAATATCCCCTGCATTGCAGGGCAGATTCTTAAACACTGGACCACCAGGGAAACCCTTCATTTCTCTTAATTAGATTATGGCTAATTCTATTTCAGTTAATTAATTGGATTTTGCCTATGTCCAAAACCTGGTATCACAGTGCTTTTTAAAATGAGAATTGAGAAACAATTTAGTGAGTAGTGACCAACTTTATTAAAAATGAAATAAGATACAAAAGAAAATAGAATCACATGTAGTAAAGATGAGCATTGTTTCATGTAACTTTTGTTTTAAATTTATCAGTTCAGTTCAATCGCTCAGTTGTGTCCGACTCTTTGCGACCCCATGAATCGCAGCACACCAGGCCTNTATATGACATGTGTATGGTATGTGAATTGTATCTAAACAAAATTGTTACTGGAAAAGAAAGAATACTACGTGGTGATGTGTTCTTCCCACTGGGTGCTTTCAGTTCAGCTCAGTCGCTCAGTCGTGTCTGACTCTGTGACCCCATGAATCGCAGCACGCCAGGCCTCCCTGTCCATCACTATCTCCCGGAGTTCACTCAAACTCACGTCCATCGAGTCGGTGATGCCATCCAGCCATCTCATCCTCGGTTGTCCCCTTCTCCTCCTGCCCCCAATCCTTCCCAGCATCAGAATCTTTTCCAATGAGTCAGCTCTTCGCATGAGGTGGCCAAAGTACTGGAGTTTCAGCTTTAGCATCATTCCTTCCCAAGAAATCCCAGGGTTGATCTCCTTCAGAATGGATTGGTTGGATCTCCTTGCAGTCCAAGGGACTCTCAAGAGTCTTCTCCAACACCACAGTTCAAAAGCATCAATTCTTCAGCGCTCAGCTTTCTTCACAGTCCAACTCTCACATCCATACATGACCACAGGAAAAACCATAGCCTTGACTAGACGGACCTTAGTCGGCAAAGTAATGTCTCTGGTTTTGAATATGCTATCTAGGTTGGTCATAATTTTCCTTCCAAGGAGTAAGCGTCTTTTAATTTCATGGCTGCAGTCACCATCTGCAGTGATTTTGGAGCCCCCCAAAATAAAGTCTGGGCACTTTAAGAGCTACTTAATCCCATTTTGTCCTGCTATTGTTGATGCTAAGCTTTGATCACTTGGGTAGCATGGTTCCTGTCAGATCTCACCATTGTGAAGGTGTCTCTCACCCTGAGATTAATAAGTAATCTGAAGAGTGACACTTAACCACTGTGTGGACATCCTGTTCTCCACCTATTAGTATCCACTGGTGATCTTGGCAAGTAAGATCAATTTCCCAGATGAATACAAAATGATGATTTTTAATGGTCGTATTTCTTCCATTTATTAACTAGTAGCTTTCAGTATAGAAAGTATGCTTCTCCCTCTTTTCAGTTTAGTTCAGTCACTCAGTTACGTTCGACTCTTTGTGACCCCATGGACTGCAGCATGCCAGACTTCCATGTCCATCACCAGCTCCTGGAGCTTGCTTATGTCCACTGAGTCAGTGATGCCATCCATTATTAAGCAGAATTATCACCTGACCCAGCAATTCCATATCTGAGTGTATCCCAGAATTGGAAGCAGAGGCATACACTTATGTATTCACTGCAGCCAAAAGGTGGGAACAACACACATGTCCATCTATAGATGAGTGGGTTAAAAACAGGTGACATATATGTTCAATGGATATCATGCCACCTTAAAAAGGAATGGAATTCTGATACATGCTACAGCATAAGTGAATGTGGAACATGTTATGCTGAGTAAAATAAACTGACACAAACAGTGTTTGATTCCCTTTATAGGAGGTACATGGGGTGATCAAATGCATAGACACAGAGTAGAATGGTATTTGCCAGGGCTGGGGGGAGGCAGCAACGAGGAGCTATTGTTTAATAGATACAGAGTTTTGGTTTTTAAAGATGAGAAAATTCTGGTGATGGATGATGGCTACACAACAAGGTGAATGTATTTGATTCTGCAGAACTGTACACTTAAAAAGTTAAGATGGTAAATTTAATGTTTATGCATATTTTATCATAAAATCCCCTCATTAGATTCTTGTTTACTCTTTTTTGTGTCGATATATTATCATTATTACTCTTTCTGATACTGGAAATTGGCCACCAGGAAGCCCTTCAAGCTACTCCTATTCCCTCTTGGACACAGCCATCTCTCCCTGATTCCAATTACAGGGGTATTGTAGTCAGAAACCAAGATTGGGACGCTTAGTGAACTCATCATTTAGTCATCATCCGCTTCTCACACTTTGAGTAGATAGAGCTAGGAAAACAAACACACACTCATGTATATGCACACATACCTAGTACTTATACACACACATGCAAATATATTTAGACATATTCTACATTAGTCTCCAATTTAAATCTAATACCACATTTTCCCCACCTCACCTCAGTTCATATTTATCCCCCTTCTTCCACAGTAACAACTCTGATTCCAAAGAATGCCTACATATTTACTAATTGGCTCTGTCCTTCAGTGAGCAAGAGTTTCAGATTTATCATACTAACACCACAAGTCATTTTAAACACTAAAGAATAAAATTCACATGTTCAGATTACTCTCAGAAGGCGATGTCACCCCATTACTAGCAGTGCTAAAAGTATTTTCTGGACCTGTTTTCCTTTCTTCCTTACTGAGCAGGGAGGGTGAGATTAAGGTCATGGTGGTGTTTGTGTTATTCAGTCGCTAAATTGTGTCCAACTGTTTGTGACCCCCTGGACTGCTCCTCAGTCCTCCACTATCTCCCAGAGTTCATTCAAATTCATGTCCATTAAGTTGGTGATGCTATGGTGGTGCTGATAGAGATTAAAAAGAAAAAGGAACAGGAGAGTGGGAGGGATGAGGAGAGAGAAAGAGAATGAGAGAGTGTTTCAACATTTAAAGTTTTCACATGAAAAACCCCACTAAATAAAAGTGAGGTATAGTAGAAGTAAGAATTGGGAGGAGAGGAGCCAATTAAAAATTTTTTTTAAACTTTTTTAGAGAATCTGGTTTGCTGACTTTTGGAGTAAATGCTTTGTATGTTTACTTAGACAAGAAATAGTACAGAAGGTTAGATTCAGTGAACATAGAGAGAAAGACAGATGTTTTTTATGAATTTCGATAAGATTTTTATCCTGGGGAGTTCAGTTGCTGCATTTGGCTTTGATGGTGACATTTTCTCAGACGTGGCATTTGATCCGGCAGACATGCTCTACATGGTTGTTCTTGAAACGAGGAATTGATTTATTTTTCAAAGGTTCTCCTGCCTTTGGAAGAGAACCAAATCTCTCTTTCAAGTTGGGGAAAGAACTTCCTTTGGAGACCTAACCTCTTTCTCACCCCAGCAAGCCATTTGGCCTTGTGTGTACAAGTTGGGTAAGCATACTTAAACATGAGATTCTTTTTCTTCCTTACTAAATGCTCAAACAAGCTGTTTTTCCTGCTATTGGAGAATTTTGATTTCTAAGAGAGATGGTGGAATGGTAGTGGAGACACTCTGAAACAGGCATCCTAAGACCTATCTTGGTCACAGGTAATGAGTCTTCTCAGGAGCTTTTTTCCCTGTAAATATTCCTGGCACTTGGCCTTCACAAGAGAGCTCTGTGTGGTCCTGACAAGGTTGCCTTGCAGGCTGAAGGCCTACGGGAAGCAGGTTCCCTGTGAAAGCAGGCTTCATGAAACAACACTCTGGTTTGTATAGTCTCAAGTGTGTGATCAAATATTTAAGGCCTTTAAAAAATGACAGTGTTTATAAGGGCCCTTGAAAAGAATTTTTGATGGAAGACAGTGAAAAGATTTGTTTCCATTACTCATAGCTTCAGTCCGCTGTGATGGGAGTTGTTTAAATTTTCAGTTCTTAGATGGAAACTTAACAAAAGTGGGTGATGAAAGTTGTTGGAATGGGTAATTTTGGGCCAGGATGAGTAGAGGGGTGACAGCGTTCTCCCTGGAGGCAACTTTGTGTGCAAGCCATCCATTGCTTCTCCCCTGGAATCCGTGTGTTCTGGCCTGTGTAAGGATGGAAATATTTTTGTGTGCTCAGTCAAGTTAGATATTTGTTATTTTCCACAAAACATTTTTAGAAATCTGTACAAGCATGTATTAATAGTTCATCTGAAGGAGTGGGGAAATAGGAGGGATATTAACATTATGTATTTCCTGAAGTCAATTTTCACTTAGCAATTTCTTCTGTATTTCTATGGGAAGTTCAGTTGAAGCTTTTGAAATCGTTGCACAGAAATGGTTTACTCAGCATGAAAGCATTTACTGGGAACCTCCTATCCAGGTTCCTTACCTTTTACAGCCTTATCTCTCCCTAAAACTCCTTGAGGGTCAACCCATGAGGACTGGTATTCATCACACTCCACCGGAAACAGTTGGTTAACTCATGAAGACTGGCATTCAAAACAGGTCCTGCCATGTTTATCATTAAATGCACTACCATGTGTAAAATAAATGGCTCTCGGGAACCTGCAGTATAGCACAGGAAGCTCAGCTCAGTGGTCTGTGATGACCTAGAGGGATGGGATAGGGGTGGTGAGAGCGATGTGCAAGGGGGAGAGGATATATGTATACATATAGCTGATTCACTTCATTTACAGCAGAAACTAACATAATATTGTAAAGCAATTGTAATCCATTTTTTTTAAAAAGAAAGAAATGGAGTCTTCTGCCTCCAGAAAACTGGAGTAGACATACTTTTCCCTATTTGTCCTGTTAAGTACAAATGAAAGGCCTGAATGTTATATATAAAAAAACATAAGAAGACTCTTATGTAGAGAGTCTTAAGGTAGAGAGAAGAAGGAAGACTGACAGGGACCTCAGGACCCCCGGAGGAATACAGTGCAGAGTTCCCTGAGTTTCTGTATTACATCATATATTCCAGACTTGGGTCTGGAGATGCCAGTAACTTTGCAACACAACAGGCACAGTTGAAAAGTCACCCAGCAAGGCTACTCTTTCTAGCTGAGAGACCAGAAAAGGCAGCCTAGCAAGACGGAAAACTTCTAAACAATAGCCACTCTGCTGCTGCTGCTGCTAAGTCACTTCAGTCGTGTCCGACTCTGTGAAAACCTGGTTCATCCCACTCATGCCAGCAAAATGTCAGAAGGGAACCAAGACATCTACCGTCACCAGGCTCTTACAACATGCCTCAACCCCTCTGCTGGAACAGTGTTAGAGAGAGCTAGAACTTACTTCCCCTAGGGAGGTAACGAGGGGCCCCGCCTCTCCCACTGGGTTGATGTCATATCAGGCCAAGTGAAGATTCAAGACTTTTATCATGGCCCACCAGTGTTTTCAGGGTAGCTAAGATTTATTTTAACCAGATGTGGCAAGACATGAAGATTCAGAAATGACTCATGAAGGGAGAAGTTGATCATGACAGTTCTCTCGAAACAGGAGGCACAGCACACCACTCAGGGCCACATAGGCAATCACTGGGGTGTGTCACATGCAGAAGGAGCAGGAGGAAATTTGGCAAGACTCTTTATTGTGGTTTCCATGCCAAAGAATGGATGAGGCAGGGTACATAGACCTAAGATTGATCAGTTTGGATAATTGCAGCAAGCTCTGTACTGTTGGGCTTCCCAGGAGGCTCAAACAGTAAAGAATCTGCCTGCAATGTAGGAGACCCAAGTTAGACCACTGGATCAAGAAAATCCCCTGGAGAAGGGAATGGCAACCCACTCCAATATTCTTGCCTGGAGAATTCCGTGGCCAGAGGAATCTGATGGACTATAGTCCATGAGATTGCAAAGTCAGACATGACTGAGTGATTGATTAACACTTTCACTGGACTTAAGGGGTTGTCCTGAGTTACCTAATACCTGGTTCTGGGGTATTTAGGTCAGAGGAACAGGGTCCCAACATACAAGAGCCAATAAAGGAGGTGGTTGTAGGTTTGGACTCTGCATTGGTTGGTTTTTATTTGAAAGGTGCTCTCACAGGGAAGTCATTTATTTTTTCTAGGGATTGCTTAGCTGTGGAAGGGCCATTCCTCCTGGGTCAGCAAGGCTCCTGATGTCAAAGCTTCATAAAATGAAAGGCATGGTTAATACAAAGAATAACAAGTTCACCCTTCCCAGTGGTGGTGTTGGTGGTGATCACATGGGGATCAGCAATGAGGCTCTTCTACCTCTCCCAGCAGAGAAGTGTCCATAGAGGTCAGGAAGAAGCCAGGATTCCCATCCTTATCATGCATTATCAAGCAGCCCTGGCCTCCTCCACTACTGGAGCAGGGTAAACCAGGTAAAACAGAATTCAGAGCCTCAAAATATAATATCCAAAATGTTCAGATTAATTGAAAATCATTCATCATGCCAAGTATTTGGAAGATCTCAGATTGAATGAAGAAGATAATATATGTCAACACCAAGGTGGCTGGGATGTTAGTATTATAATGATAAGATTTAAAGCAGCCAAGGTCAAAATACATGAGCAATTACAAACATGCTAGAGAGAAAGATTCAACAACAAAAATAAAGATATAAAGAAGAAGCAAATGGAAATGAAAGCTACAGAATACAATAACCAAAACAAAATACTCAGTGATGAGCTTAATAGCAGCACGGATGAGACTAAGGAAGAAGCCATGAACTGGAAAATAGTCTAATGGAAATTATATGTAATGGAAATTACATATAATCTGAATAACAGAGAGAAAGTAGACTTTAACATCCTGTTAAAAGAATGAAAAACACAACCTAAAAACAGGGAGAAAATATTCTCAAACCCCATATCCAATAAAAGACTGGAACTAGAATATATATAAAAAACCTCTCAAAACTCAGCACTAAAAAAAAGCAATCCAATTATAAAATAGACAAAAGACATAAGGAGACATTTCACTGAAGAAGATATATAGGTGACAAATAAACCCATGAAATGATGTTCAACATCATTAGCCATCAGGGAAAAGCAAATTAAAATCGCAATGAGCTGTCTCATCAGAATGGTTAAAATAAAAAGTAGTGAAAACACCAAATGCTGGGGGAAAGGTGGAGAAACTAGGTCACTCATACAGTGCTGGTGGAAAGGTAAAATGGTACAGCCACCCCAGAGAAGAGTTTGGCAGTTATCTTAAACAAATTAGTATAACCTTATGACCTGGGAATTGCACTCCTGGACATTTATCCCAGAGAAATGAAAACTGTATTCACACAGAAGCCTGTACACGAATATTCATAGCCACTGTATTTGTAGTAGCTCCAAACTGGAAATAACCCAGATGCCTTTCTCAAAGGTGGATGGTTAAACTGTGGTGCCTCTATACCGTGGAATGCTACTCTGCGATAAATAAGAAGGAACTGTCACTATGCTGGGTGAATAAAGCTAATCCTAAAAGGTTACATGCTATATGATTCTGCTTGTGTAATATTCTTAAAATAATATACTTACAGAAAAAGAAAAAAGATTAGTAGTCATCAGAATGGAATGGAGCCAGGATGAAAGCTGTGGCTATGAAAGAACAACATATGGGATCTTTATGATAATTGGAGATGTTCTGTACCTTGACTGTATTAGTGTTGAGACCTCTCTGTATTGTTTTATTTATAACCACAAATGAATCTACAATTATATCAACATAAAAAGTTTGGATATATAAATAGTAATATACTCTTCCTCTCAGTGTAGGTTCACTCCCCAAAATTCATCCTAAAGGAATAATCAGAGATTGGCACAAAGAGCCTATATCTTAAATATTTAATAAGAGAAAGACTAAATTATGACACATCCATGGGTTAAATGCTATGTAGTTGGCAAGAATCATATTCCAGAATGTTCATTTTATTTTCCTTATTCTTATTTTTTTAATGGAGATAATATTATGTAGCTCTTTTTGTACACACGTCTTGCTGTCTGTCTCTGTCACTCAGTTGTATACAATGCTTTTGCAATGCCATGGACTATAGCCCGCCAGGCTCCTCTGTCCTTGGGGTTTCCCAGGCAAGAATACTGGTATGGGTTGCCATTTCCTCCTCCAAGGGATCTTTCTGACCCAGGGGTCGAACCCATGTTTCCCGCATCTCCTGTATTTGCAGGCAAATTCTTTATTGCTGAGCCATCAGGGAAGCCTGTTTCTTGCTTTATGGTAAAACATTCTAAAATTTTCAGTCTACTTAATAACATAAGATTTACAGAGTCTAAATGGGAAAAAACACAATATTCAGTTCTCTGCTGAAACTCCAGTACTTTGGCCACCTCATGAGAAGAGTTGACTCATTGGAAAAGACTCTGATGCTGGGAGGGATTGGGGGCGGGAGGAGAAGGGGATGACCGAAGATGAGATGGCTGGATGGCATCACGGACTCGATGGACGTGAGTCTGAGTGAACTCCGGGAGTTTGTGATGGACAGGGAGGCCTGGCGTGCTGCGATTCATGGGGTCGCAAAGAGTCGGACACGACTGAGCGACTGAACTGAACTGAACAAAAATAAATGAATTTTTTAAAAAGTAAAAAGTAAAAAAAGATGGAAAAAAAAAGCTGAGCGCCAAAGAATTGATGCTTTTGAACTGTGCTGTTGGAGAAGACTCTTGAGAGTTCCTTGGACTGCAAGGAGATCCATCCAGTCCATCCTAAAGGAGATCAGTCCTGGGTGTTCTTTGGAAGGACTGATGTTGAAGCTGAAACTCCAATACTTTGGCCACGTGATGTAAAGAGCTAACTCGTTTCAAAAGACCCTGATGCTGGAAAAGATTGAGGGCAGGAGGAAAAGGGGACGACAGAGGATAAGATGGTAGGATGGCATCACCAACTCAATGGATATGGGTTTGGGTGGTCTCCGGGAGTTGGTGATGGACAGGGAGGCCTGGCGTGCTGCGATTCATGGGTTCGCAAAGATTCGGACATGACTGAGCAACTGAACTGAACTGAATCTAGAATATGCTTGACATTTGCCCTCTCACTTCAGGCCAAGGTGCCAGAAAATCCTGCTCATGTAATTCCTCCCAGCTGTAAACATTTTTCTACCAGTTTCTGGGTTCTTGTATGCCTTATCCAGTGTCCTAAGACACTTTTATTCCTGCAAGTTTGATAGAATGGGGATGAGGGTGGAGGCAAAGGAGTGAAAGGACAGATCCACTCATGGCCTGTGGTCTGTCCTTCAACATGTGATCCTAGGAGGTATACTATGCAAAGCCAGGAGGACTAGACAAGCCCATCAGTGTCTCCGGCATTGGTCACTACGCTGGGGCAAAGCCGAGCTCATGCCACCTCAGTCTGGGGGGATCCCAGGGCTTTGAGACCAATATCAAGACTCACTGATTCTATGGCATTCCCTCAGAGCCACGAACTAGTAATCTCAGCTGTTGTAATATAGACGTAGAAAACACACTTATGTTTATAAAAGGGAAAGGGGAGAGGGATAAATTAGGAGTATAAAATTAACAGATATATACTACTGTATATAAAACAGATAACCAACAAGGATTTACTGTATAGTACCAGGAACTATATTCAATATCTTATAATAATCTATCATGAAAAAGAATATGTATATATACACACACACACACACACACATATATATATATATATCTGAATGGGCTTCCCAGGTGACGCTAGTGGTGAAGAACCCACCTCCCAGTGCAGGAGACATAAGAGATGGAGGTTTGATCCCTGGGTTGGGAAGATCTCCTGGAGAAGGGCATGGCAACCCACTCCAGTATTCTTGCCTGNGAATGGGCTTCCCAGGTGACGCTAGTGGTGAAGAACCCACCTCCCAGTGCAGGAGACATAAGAGATGGAGGTTTGATCCCTGGGTTGGGAAGATCTCCTGGAGAAGGGCATGGCAACCCACTCCAGTATTCTTGCCTGGAGAATCCCATGGTCAGAGGGCCCTGGCGGGCTACAGTAGTCCATGGGATCTCAAAGAGTCAGAAGCAACTGAAGCAACTTTGCGTGCACACATATTCTGAATCATTTTGTTGTATACCTGAAACTAACACAATATTGCTAATCAATTATAGTTCAGTTTTAAAAAATACAGAGACACCATTTCATACCCACACAAAAACCCCAAAATGAAAAAGCACAGTACATAGTTGTGAAATATACAGCAGGGCTTCTGTTGTACAAGGGGCCAAGTGTCAGTCACTCAGTCATGTCCAACTCTGTACAAGGTGCCAAGGAAGCACACCAAAGGCACACAGACAGCCCCAGCAGGCTTGCAGCTCAGGCACGTGGTGTATTTGTTTTAAAGGTAAATAAGTGGGCTCAGAGAGGCTCATGGTCACATTGCTAGGAGCTGGAGGAACTCCATTTTGAAATCAGGATTCCTGACTGTTGGTCTAGTGTGGTCTTGATCTCCTTAGAGGTGTGATTTCTGAGTGTCTACGTCAGTCCCCAGTCCCCTTTCTGGACAAGCAAGAAGCCAAAGGGTACATCAGATCCAGGTCTTTTTTCCCTCAACCTCTTAGGTTTTAAGCCTCACATGATCTTCTGGAAAGAGTTGGAGTTTGAGACAAAGCCAGAGTGCTTGAGCCTTCAAGCCAGCCTCATTCAGTGGAATCCTGGGTGGAGAGCTCTTCTGACGTTCATGGGAGAGAATAGAGAGTCCACGAAAGGCATCTGTCTTGGAGGGGAAATAAGAAGCAGAGGATTCAAAATTCAAATTAGCAGAGGATACAAAATTCAGATTAGAGAAATGAGTGTTGTATCTCTGGAGAGAAAGAGAAGAATACAAAGTAGAGGGCTACCTAGGAAGCTTTTATGTAGTGTTAAGACCTAAAGCAAATACCAAACAATGTTATGATTTGACAAAGCAGGAAAGCAGATACAATAACATTTGTTATATTACTCTTTGTGCCTTTCTGTTTGCTTGAAATATTCCATTAAAAACACAAAGCATACCATGATTGGAGCATAAAATGGAGATAAATCCCAACCCACAGTAAGCACTCTACTGATTTTCAATAACCTTGACCTTTCCTGAACAGATTGATTGTTTTCCTAAGGTCTGGTTCAAATGTCACTTCCTCCATGAAAACAGCTCTGATTCCACTCCGTGGCTGAAAGAATGTGCCCAGGAACCTGCCATACAAATCAGTGCCTTTTTGGGGGCAGATCCAGGTCACACCTCTGCTGTCTGCTCTGTACTCCCGCAGCATGGCTTAGCGGGTTCTCCGTCAGTTTGCTGGATGGAAAAGCAAGCCTCTGATGCCAGAGGTGGACGCCAGTTGTTCAGTAGTTTTAGCTTCGGTAGTTTTATTTCCTTGAATGGATCACTGCAGCTGAATGTTTGTCACTATCAAAAGTGAAATCATGGAAGGAAAATGGACCCAGGCACACCCTCCAGCACCAGCAGTGAGGTCACAGGAACTCGTGGCTTTTCGTATTGTTGGTCCCTCTCCCAGGGGAGCCCCCTTACCCTGGTCTCAGCCACTCCTATTCCAGGCTGCTTGGGAACATCTCAGGAGTTTGTAGATCTTAAATAATTGTGGATCTGAGCTCTAAATAAGCAGGGCATTCTGGGACAAAGCTCTTCTTGAAGGGACATAGTAAAAAGTAGTTAAAGAACCTGTGAGGACTTGACTCTTATACCTGTGGCTTTAGATAAATCAATCAAGGGGAAAGTAACCCAGCCGTTGTTCATACTTTGACTATGCAGGCAGATGACATAAGTTTCCTAAAAGTCAACTGTTTCAAAAAGAGTATTTTTCCACTATCGTGATGTGAAATGTCATTGTTTGCCAAAGGAAGGAAAAACAGTAAATTCCTTCCTTATTTATTCATCTTCAGAGGGTACAATCAAAGATTCCAACAGCAGTGTAGATACGCCACAACCCCGCCCCCAGCACTTGCCAGTGCAGAAGGTGTCATGGACATCACTCCTGATTGCCTTGGGTCCAGTTGTGTAGAGCAAGTCCAAGGTCGCCTTGGTATCATAAACTTTCTCCATCCCTGCCATGAAACATTATTCTTCCCGGGGAGAAAGCTGACTAATTAAAAAATGTGATTTATCGTTGTTTAGTGGAACAAGCAGCCTTTCTTTTGTATTCAGCTAAGTTATCTCAGAACAACTTGTTTTTAAAGAAATAAAGCATTAAATATAGTTGAAAACCCTTGTGTATAGTTTTCTCCTTCCCATTTGCTTATTTTTCCCAAACTGTGACCTGTAGTGGATTTCTCATAGTTTCTAAAGATATGGAGCATCCTGGTTTCTTATTTACTATGAAATATTCTAAGTAGGTAGCGAATTGTAGAGAATAAAGTAGATACCTTTGTGCCCACTTTGTCAAAACCTGTTGGCCATATTTGCTATATCATCAAGGAAAGTACTATATTAGCTGCTATAACAAAAGATTCTCAAATCTTAGTGACTGGACACAACAGCAGTTTATGTCTTATTTATACAATATTCATGTACTCTGTCAGGCAACTTTCTAGCAAGAGGTGACTCAGGATCCAGACTACATTCTTATCGTGCTTCAGCCATCTTGAACATGCTATCTCCAGTTGCTGTGGCACAGAGGCTAACTAATTAAGAAGTTTCTTCCTGATGACTCTGTACTCGGGCGGGTGACAAGAATTTGTTCTTGAGTAATTAGTTGCTCCTGCCACATTTCAGTGTTTTTTTTAGGAGGGTGGAGTGGGGGAGGAGTTTTGTGTGTTTTTTTAACTTCTCTAAGGCAACCTATTCACTGTGTAGCAACCCAAGGACCTTAGAAAGTTCTCCTTTGATCTCAATTGAGTCTGTGTCGAGTCTGAGCCCCATTTCTTTGTGTGTGAACTTCCCTGTTCTGTGTGTGAACTGTTCTTCTGATGTTGTTCATGTGAAAGGCAAGGATGAGCCAGCTCCCATGCTGAGCTCTGTGGCCACCAGAGGTGAAGAGTGGGTTTCCTACTGTCCAAGAGACTCCCTCCTTTTACTAGAGATGGCAGTGCTGGTTTTCGGTATCCTTGTTTTCTTCTGCAATTTGAAAGTACCGAAACAGGTATTTTGGTTGGTATAATTTAGCCATTTCAGTATGTTAGAAAATCTATTTCTCCAGTAAGTTGGATGCTACATGTAGGATCAGATTATTTCATTTCTAAAGCATTTTGACCACATCTCTCCCCTGCTTAAACCCTTCCAAGCTATACTACTGTTTGAATTCCTATTTCCCAAATTACTTCTAGGGTGTGAAGCATCTCTTTTCTTTGTCATGTGCGTTTCTACCAAACCAGTGTAATTCTCAAAGACAAGCTGGAGGGCTCACTTGGGCCTGCTCCTGCAAGGATTTAAAGAGGCAGAAGGATCATGCCCACCTAGAGCCCTGCTTTAGATCATCTCTGGGTACCTGGTTCCCTAGAGTCTCCTGTCCAGCATGCTGAGTGGCTTCCAGGGCCCCGTGGGGCTCTCTTCTCCAGGTGCCTCTAGGGGACAAGGGAAGCCACGTGATCCTAGGCCATGGGAGCTGTGTAGGGACCTGAGAGAGCATGTCACGTCCCCAAATTCTCTTATCTCAGCCTGATCCTGCCCTGGGGAGGGTGCTAGGGAAAAAATGAGGAAGAGTGCTGGGAGTCAGAGAAAGAGGTGGACAGAGAGGAAAATAAGTTCCCATATTCAATACTCAGCCCTGTCATTGGACTCAGACTATTCACTACCCGCCAAGGCCAGGATCCTCCACTCTGTCCCCTCTGTTACTGAAGATTCAGAGCTACTGCTAGGATCTGAGATTCAGCCCCAGAATATGTTTGAGATTATGCAAATAAATACTTAAGTATGGCTATTTTCATTTGCTTTAATGTTGCAAGAACTGTCATCAACGTAATAAGCCTTTTCAAATTCTGAGTCTAGTGACCAAAATTTTCTTAATAAGAGCATTATGTTTCTGCTTATCTTTATAAAAACCAACCTGACTATAGGTACGGGTGATTATCAGGTGAGCAAATGCCCTTGTAAAGCTACACTGAAGAGGAGTATTTATAGCAATACTTCATCATCCAGGTCAAACCCTTTTCTCATTTTGTTTTTTCATGATTATAATATGACTTCCCATCACTACGGTGATGGCAAGCAAAGCAGGTAAATTGTCTCACTCTTGCTTCTGGGCTGTCATCAACACAGACAACTCTCAGGCAAGTGGCACTCCTACCTTTTTGAAGAACTGAAACACTTCTCAAACGTGGGTGTGCTTCAGAATCACCTGGAGCACTTATTATATAGATGGCTGGATGCTACCTTCAGAGGTTTTGATTCCAGAGATTGGGGTGGGGCAGAAGAATTCGGTTTTCTGACAAGTTCTCAGATGATGCAGATGCCGCTAGTACAAAGCACACCTTGAGAACTACAGGTATGCCTCAGAGACACTGCCGGTTTGGTTCTAGACCTCTACAATACAGCGATATCACAATAAAGTGAGTCATACAAATTTTGAGGTTTCCCAGTGCATATAAAAGTTATTTTTGCACTGTACTCTTTAAGTGTGTAATAGTATTATGTCTAAAAGACATACCTTAATATAAAAATACTTTCTTTCCAAAAAATGCTAACCATCATCTGATCCTTTAGTCATCTTTTATGCTGATGGAGGGTGTTGCCTGATGTTGATAGCTGCTGACTCATCAGGGTGGTGTTTGCTGAAGGTTGGGGTGGCTGTGACAATGTTTTTTTGTTTTTGTTTTTTTTTAATTTATTTGGCTGCATTGAGTCTTAGTTGCAGTACACAACTTATCTTTCCTTCAAGTCCTTTTTCTTTCATTCACAACTTGGCTAAGTGTGCAAGAGGTCTAGCTCTTGGCCTGTCTCAGCTTTTGACCTGCCTTCCTCACTGAGCTTCATCATTTCTAGCTTTTAATTTTAAGTAAGAGATGTGTAACTCTTTCACTTGCACACTTGAAGGCCATTGTAGTGTTATTAATTGGCCTAATTTTAATATTGTTGTGTCTCAGGGAATAGAAGGGCCTAAGGAGAGGAAAAGAGATTGTGGAATGGCTGGTCAGTGGAGCAGTGAGAGCACACACAGCGCCTGTCAGTTAAGTTTACTGTTTATATGGATGCAGTTTGCAGCACCCCAAAACAGTTACAATAGTAACATCAAGTTGGATCACTGATCACAGATCAATATAACAAATATAGTGATAATGGAAAGTTTGAAATATTGCAAGAATTATCAAAATGTGACACGGAGATGCAAAGTAAGCAAATAGTCGGAAAAATGGCACCAATGGACTTGCTTGTTACAGAATTGCCATAAACCATCAATTTACTTAAAAGGCATTATCTGTGAGGCACAATAAGGCAGAACATAATAAAAGGAGGTATGCCTATAGTGGAATAGAGGAATTGTTGACCCTTGCCGTAATTAATTACCTGAAAGTAAATTAGTCCATTTTATTTTTTTTAAAGTTTCTTTTATTGAAGTATAGTTGCTGCATGATATTATAGTAGTCTTGCCTGGAGAATTCCATGGGCAAAGGAGCCTGGCAGGCTATAATCCATGGGGTTGCAAAGAATTGGACATAACTGAGCAACTGACACACACACACACACACATTATAGAAGTTACAGGTGTACAATATAGTGATTCACAGTTTTTAAAGGTTATATTCCATTTATAGTTATTATAACGTACTGGCCATATTCCCTGTGTTACGCAGTTTATCTTTGTGGCTTATAGTTGCTGATAGTTTCTACCTCTTAACTCCCTCTCCCTATATTTCCCTTTCCCTCCCCACTGGTAACCGCCAGTTTGTTCTCTGTATCTGTAAGTCTGCTTCTTTTTGTTATAGTCACTAGTGTGCTGTACTTTAAGATTCCACGTATAAGTGATACCATGCAGTATTTGCCTGTCTTTGTCTGACTTATTTCACTTAGTATGATAATCCCTAGGTCCATCCATGTTCTGCAAATGGCATTATTTCATTCTCTTTTATGGCTGAGTAGTATTCCAGTGGACATATAGGCACTACATCCTCTTTCTTTTGAGATTATTTTAAATTAATTTATTTAATTGGAGGCTAATTACAATATTGTTACACTACATCCTCTTTATGCATTCATCTGTTGATGGAAGTTAGGTTACTTCCATATCTTGGTTTTTATAAATAATGCTGCTATGAGCATTGGGGTGCCAATGCCTTGAATTTAGATTTGAACACCTGAAGGGAGGAGGACCATATATAAGTAACTAAGGTTTCTTCACCATTAAGCAGTCTTAGTTATTGCTTCAAATATCTTTCCTATGGTCCTGAACTCCAGATGTCTGTATTTTCTCTCTTCTAGCTCTTCTTTCTAAATTACTGTTTAAAAAATTTACACCTTTATTGAGATATGTTTTACATACTAAACAAATCACCATCTAAATTATACATTTTAGTGTATGATTAAATGTTTTTTAGAAATTTTTTGCCTCCCATAAAAGATACCGTATGCCCATCAAACTTCCCTTGTGGCTCAGCTGGTAAAGAATCCACCTGCAATGAGGGAGACCTGAGTTTGATCCCTGGGTTGGGAAGATCCCCTGGAGAAGGGAAAGGCTCCCACTCCAATATTCTGGCCTGCAGAATTCCCTGGACTGTCTTGTCCATGGGGTCGCAAAGAGTCAGGCACAGCTGAGTGACTTTCACTTCACTCCCCACTCTGCCCCTTGCCATTCCCCTCGTCACTGCCCAGTCCTAAACAACTAACCCAGTTTTTCTCTTCATAGCTTTGCCTGTTGGGACATTTCACATAGGTAGGATCATACAGTATGTGACCTTTGGTGACTAGGTTCATTCACTTAGCACAATGCTTTCAAGATTCACTCATGTTTCTGTTGTATGGATATGCAACATTTTGTTTATGAATTTTTCAACTGGAGTATTTGAGTTGTTTCTACTTTTTGGCTATTATGGAAAATGCTGTCGTGAACATTCATCAGCAGGTTTTTTTGTGGACGTATATCTTGTATGGTATATATACCTGGAGCCCCCTGAACATAGCTTTGGGGATTTTTACACAATACTGTGTGTACATGCATGTCTGTCTCCCTCCAAAGGCTGGGAACGCTCTGCAGAGCAAAGACTTTCTTTTTATCTTTATAACATCAACATCTAGTCATCTGGTTGGTATTCAATAAATGTTTGAATACATGAAAACAAAATACAGGAATGCCTTATAATTCTAAAAAGGAAATTGAAGAGTGAAACAACTAATCAAGCCAGGATTGCCTCTGAGCAATATTGCCTCTTGCCTGTAAGCCTCCTGAGAAAGAAAAATTGTCCAAAACAGGTCTGCAATAGAACTTTCTGCATGATGTAATTCTCAACCTCCTTCTGGGAAGTAATTTGCATTCCTGATTAAATGCTTGAACAATTCTCTGATACTCTTAAATGATTAAGAATTGGGAAGTTAGCGTTTGTCCACCCAACTGACTGACTAATAATCTTTTATCATACTATTTTTTTCTTACTGTCAGTCTTTTCAGAGTGTTTGAAACAAAACTGTAACACATGCTTGTAAATAATTTGGAAAGTTCTTTCTAAAAACACAGTTTGTCTTAAGACTGTCTCTGAGACCTCTTTCATAACAACTTACATGTGAATGCAGTATCTTACTTATTCTCTCTCTTCACTCCATCTTTCCTTTCCAGCCATCCCAGCCTAGAAAAAGGCTAAGTCTAGGATGGTGGATGGTGGTAACATGTGAAGGAAGTGGGAAGTGGACAGATGGCTAGTATAAGGGTGGGAGTCTCGCACAATTAGACACAGCAAGAGAGGAAAGGGGAGCTAATGCATCCTCAAAGGAGTGGAGACCAATAGATGACCAGAGCACAGACCTTGTGGACTTGCTAAGAAGCTTGGATTCCATATACGTACCAATGGATTACATTAACACTAACCAGGATCTTCTGAAATTCAGAAAAAAATATACTGCATGTGACTGAAGTTTTAAAAAGAAGAGTATTCCTGTCCATCAGGATAGGCTAGGATGTGGTGAGCAGCGAACAGTTCTCAAATCTCAGTGGCTTAGAATATCCACAAATTTTTTTTTTTTTTTGCTTATATCACATGTCCAAACAGTGGGGTGAAGGGTCAGCTTCACATGATCCTCACTCAGGACCCACAATAACAGAGGCTTCCCCATCTTATGATGCCATTTCTCCAAGGTGTGTTACAACTGAAGAGAGAGAAAATAGAGAAACATAGCAGCAATTAAGCAGTTAATTCCAAGGAAATGATTCTTTTTGAAGTGACAAAAGTCTCACATGTCTTTGGCCAAAGATTGCAAGGTCACACACAACTTCAGGGAAGGCAGGAAAAGATAATCATTCATTGAAATATTTCTGAAGACTGGGACTGTCTACAAATATTTCTGAAGACTGGGACTGTCTACCCCACCTAGCTAACATGGAACAAAGACAGAACAGTCACTTCAGACCGTGGAGGATGTGCTAGATGGTGGTGAAAAAGAGAACTCAATGTCTGTATGTCTGAATACAAGCGAGGTTTTCAGACCTTCAGGGTGGTGGTATAAGGAGCTTGGTAGACCCTTTCTCCAACAAAACCATTGAATTGGTGAAAATTGTAACAACTGTTTAAAGTCTGTGGAAGTTGTCTGGCAAGCATCCAGCAAATACAGAAACATATTTTTCAAGAAAATATCTCAGTAACTATTGAGAGTTGGTGGCATTGGAACCATGTTCTCACACCTCTTCTCCTTGTTCCATGTGATGAAAGCTCTGTCCCAAGAGAGTGTGGCTGAGAAGATGCAAGACACAGCTCCTGGTCTACCCGCTGCCCACCCTGCATCCCCAGCTCCTAGCCCAGGTTGGTGCTTTTGCTCTGGGAGGGTCAGCCTGACTGTATCCTCTCCAGTCCTGTGTGTGGAGGTGCTCTCTCTGGCAAGTAGGAATGAGAGGTCTGGGCTCCCTTTCCCTACTCAGCTCTTACTCATGTGGCGGAGGCTCTGTCCCAGGAAGAAAAGGCTGAAGACACTGGGGCCTCAACCATCCCCTCCCAGGCCTCCTTGTAGGGTGGACTTTCCATGTCAGATGGGCTAAGAAAAGAAGACCAAAGATGATCAGTTCCCAAGCAGAGCAGAGGTTTTGCTCCAGGAGAAGTGAATCATTGTCCCTCCCCCTAACTCTGGAACAGGGTTCTATCTCAAAGGAGAGGCAGGATGTGAAAATGACATTTCCTCCAAAGAAGATGGTCCTTACCTGGAACAGAGCACAGAGCAATTCATGCTGAAGGTCATTGCCAGAAACAATGGAAGTCTTGGTGGTGAGCAGTTACAGAGATGCTGATAGCTCAGTGATATTAAAGCAGTAAGCAAAGTGGCAGGTTGAAAAGAGACAGCCAGCTAAGAAAAACTCTCCTGAGATTATACCACCCCAAGGGGTCTAGAGGGCTTCTGTGACAGCTCAGTTGGTAAAGAATCCACCTGCAATTAGGAGACCATAGCTCAATGCCTAGGTCAGGAAGGTCCACTGGAGAAGGGATAGGCTACCCACGCCAGTATTCTTGGGCTTCCCTTGTGGCTCAGCTGGTAAAGAATCNTTACAATATTGTTACACTACATCCTCTTTATGCATTCATCTGTTGATGGAAGTTAGGTTACTTCCATATCTTGGTTTTTATAAATAATGCTGCTATGAGCATTGGGGTGCCAATGCCTTGAATTTAGATTTGAACACCTGAAGGGAGGAGGACCATATATAAGTAACTAAGGTTTCTTCACCATTAAGCAGTCTTAGTTATTGCTTCAAATATCTTTCCTATGGTCCTGAACTCCAGATGTCTGTATTTTCTCTCTTCTAGCTCTTCTTTCTAAATTACTGTTTAAAAAATTTACACCTTTATTGAGATATGTTTTACATACTAAACAAATCACCATCTAAATTATACATTTTAGTGTATGATTAAATGTTTTTTAGAAATTTTTTGCCTCCCATAAAAGATACCGTATGCCCATCAAACTTCCCTTGTGGCTCAGCTGGTAAAGAATCCACCTGCAATGAGGGAGACCTGAGTTTGATCCCTGGGTTGGGAAGATCCCCTGGAGAAGGGAAAGGCTCCCACTCCAATATTCTGGCCTGCAGAATTCCCTGGACTGTCTTGTCCATGGGGTCGCAAAGAGTCAGGCACAGCTGAGTGACTTTCACTTCACTCCCCACTCTGCCCCTTGCCATTCCCCTCGTCACTGCCCAGTCCTAAACAACTAACCCAGTTTTTCTCTTCATAGCTTTGCCTGTTGGGACATTTCACATAGGTAGGATCATACAGTATGTGACCTTTGGTGACTAGGTTCATTCACTTAGCACAATGCTTTCAAGATTCACTCATGTTTCTGTTGTATGGATATGCAACATTTTGTTTATGAATTTTTCAACTGGAGTATTTGAGTTGTTTCTACTTTTTGGCTATTATGGAAAATGCTGTCGTGAACATTCATCAGCAGGTTTTTTTGTGGACGTATATCTTGTATGGTATATATACCTGGAGCCCCCTGAACATAGCTTTGGGGATTTTTACACAATACTGTGTGTACATGCATGTCTGTCTCCCTCCAAAGGCTGGGAACGCTCTGCAGAGCAAAGACTTTCTTTTTATCTTTATAACATCAACATCTAGTCATCTGGTTGGTATTCAATAAATGTTTGAATACATGAAAACAAAATACAGGAATGCCTTATAATTCTAAAAAGGAAATTGAAGAGTGAAACAACTAATCAAGCCAGGATTGCCTCTGAGCAATATTGCCTCTTGCCTGTAAGCCTCCTGAGAAAGAAAAATTGTCCAAAACAGGTCTGCAATAGAACTTTCTGCATGATGTAATTCTCAACCTCCTTCTGGGAAGTAATTTGCATTCCTGATTAAATGCTTGAACAATTCTCTGATACTCTTAAATGATTAAGAATTGGGAAGTTAGCGTTTGTCCACCCAACTGACTGACTAATAATCTTTTATCATACTATTTTTTTCTTACTGTCAGTCTTTTCAGAGTGTTTGAAACAAAACTGTAACACATGCTTGTAAATAATTTGGAAAGTTCTTTCTAAAAACACAGTTTGTCTTAAGACTGTCTCTGAGACCTCTTTCATAACAACTTACATGTGAATGCAGTATCTTACTTATTCTCTCTCTTCACTCCATCTTTCCTTTCCAGCCATCCCAGCCTAGAAAAAGGCTAAGTCTAGGATGGTGGATGGTGGTAACATGTGAAGGAAGTGGGAAGTGGACAGATGGCTAGTATAAGGGTGGGAGTCTCGCACAATTAGACACAGCAAGAGAGGAAAGGGGAGCTAATGCATCCTCAAAGGAGTGGAGACCAATAGATGACCAGAGCACAGACCTTGTGGACTTGCTAAGAAGCTTGGATTCCATATACGTACCAATGGATTACATTAACACTAACCAGGATCTTCTGAAATTCAGAAAAAAATATACTGCATGTGACTGAAGTTTTAAAAAGAAGAGTATTCCTGTCCATCAGGATAGGCTAGGATGTGGTGAGCAGCGAACAGTTCTCAAATCTCAGTGGCTTAGAATATCCACAAATTTTTTTTTTTTTTTGCTTATATCACATGTCCAAACAGTGGGGTGAAGGGTCAGCTTCACATGATCCTCACTCAGGACCCACAATAACAGAGGCTTCCCCATCTTATGATGCCATTTCTCCAAGGTGTGTTACAACTGAAGAGAGAGAAAATAGAGAAACATAGCAGCAATTAAGCAGTTAATTCCAAGGAAATGATTCTTTTTGAAGTGACAAAAGTCTCACATGTCTTTGGCCAAAGATTGCAAGGTCACACACAACTTCAGGGAAGGCAGGAAAAGATAATCATTCATTGAAATATTTCTGAAGACTGGGACTGTCTACAAATATTTCTGAAGACTGGGACTGTCTACCCCACCTAGCTAACATGGAACAAAGACAGAACAGTCACTTCAGACCGTGGAGGATGTGCTAGATGGTGGTGAAAAAGAGAACTCAATGTCTGTATGTCTGAATACAAGCGAGGTTTTCAGACCTTCAGGGTGGTGGTATAAGGAGCTTGGTAGACCCTTTCTCCAACAAAACCATTGAATTGGTGAAAATTGTAACAACTGTTTAAAGTCTGTGGAAGTTGTCTGGCAAGCATCCAGCAAATACAGAAACATATTTTTCAAGAAAATATCTCAGTAACTATTGAGAGTTGGTGGCATTGGAACCATGTTCTCACACCTCTTCTCCTTGTTCCATGTGATGAAAGCTCTGTCCCAAGAGAGTGTGGCTGAGAAGATGCAAGACACAGCTCCTGGTCTACCCGCTGCCCACCCTGCATCCCCAGCTCCTAGCCCAGGTTGGTGCTTTTGCTCTGGGAGGGTCAGCCTGACTGTATCCTCTCCAGTCCTGTGTGTGGAGGTGCTCTCTCTGGCAAGTAGGAATGAGAGGTCTGGGCTCCCTTTCCCTACTCAGCTCTTACTCATGTGGCGGAGGCTCTGTCCCAGGAAGAAAAGGCTGAAGACACTGGGGCCTCAACCATCCCCTCCCAGGCCTCCTTGTAGGGTGGACTTTCCATGTCAGATGGGCTAAGAAAAGAAGACCAAAGATGATCAGTTCCCAAGCAGAGCAGAGGTTTTGCTCCAGGAGAAGTGAATCATTGTCCCTCCCCCTAACTCTGGAACAGGGTTCTATCTCAAAGGAGAGGCAGGATGTGAAAATGACATTTCCTCCAAAGAAGATGGTCCTTACCTGGAACAGAGCACAGAGCAATTCATGCTGAAGGTCATTGCCAGAAACAATGGAAGTCTTGGTGGTGAGCAGTTACAGAGATGCTGATAGCTCAGTGATATTAAAGCAGTAAGCAAAGTGGCAGGTTGAAAAGAGACAGCCAGCTAAGAAAAACTCTCCTGAGATTATACCACCCCAAGGGGTCTAGAGGGCTTCTGTGACAGCTCAGTTGGTAAAGAATCCACCTGCAATTAGGAGACCATAGCTCAATGCCTAGGTCAGGAAGGTCCACTGGAGAAGGGATAGGCTACCCACGCCAGTATTCTTGGGCTTCCCTTGTGGCTCAGCTGGTAAAGAATCTGCCTGCAATGCGGGAGACCTGGGTTTGATCCCTGAGTTGGGAAGATTCCCTGGAGCAGGGTAAGGCTACCCACGCCAGTATTCTGGCCTGGAGAAGTCCATGGACTGGAGTTGGACACAACTGAGCAACTTTCACTTCACTTTCAAGGGGTCCGGAAGGCTATTGTGCATGCACAGTACTCAAAGGAAAAAACTGTCAACCTAAAAGCTACCCTCCAGAAATGATGGTAATCCTCAACATTATTGGTGGGAATTTAAAAACGGGAGCAGCTGCTTTGGAAACAGTTTGACAATTCCTCAAAAAGTTAAACTCCTAGGTCTTTACACAAGAGTAATGAAGGCACAGGCCACACAAAACATTGTACATGAATGCTAATAGCAACATGATTCATAAATAGCCAGAAAGGGCGCAAAATCCAAATGTCCACCAAATGTTAAGAGGATCTATGTGATATAGTCATATACAATGGAGTAGTGTGAGGCAGTAGAAAGAGATGACATCCTGAAGCGTGCTGCAGTGTGGGTCAACCTTGAAAACACTGCTAAGTGAAAGAAGTCAGTCACAAAGACCACGTATTGTGTGAGTCCACCTCTGTGAAATTTCCAGAATGGACAAATCCATGGAGACAGAGCGTGTATTGCTGGTGCCTCGCTTGGGAAATTCCGGAGGGAATGGAGAATGAGCGTGTGTTAGTTTCCTGTGGCTAGTGTAAGAAAAAAATACCGACACACTGGGTGCTTTAAGCAAGAGAAGTTTATTCTCTTGCAGTTCTGGAGGCTAGAAGTCCAGCATCAAGGTGTTGGTAGGCCATGCTTTCTCCACAGACTCTAGAAGATCCTTCTTTGATTTTCTGCCTCCGGTGGCCCCAGGCACTCCTTCACTGCGGCCGCGAAGCTCCACTTTCTGTCCCCATCGTCCGTCTGTGCTGGCTTCCCATGCATTCTCCTCTCTGTGTGTGTCAGTCTCCAAATTCCCCTCTTCTTGTAAGAATACTAATCATATTTATTAGGGCCCACCCTAATGGTCTCATCTTAACTTGATTACATCTATAGACATAACCAAATAAGGTCACATTCACTTGTTACTAGGGGTTAATACTTCAATGTATCTTTTGGGGAATGTAGAGTTTCTTTTTAAAGATGATAAAAATGTTCTAAAATTGGTGATGACGATGGTTGCACAGCTCCTTGACTATTCAAAAAAAACCCTGAATTGCAGATTTTCAGTGCATGAATTGTATGGCATGTGAATTATATCTGGTTAAAAAAAAAAAAAAGAGAGATGGACTTTTCTGGCTGTCCAGTGGCTAAGACCGTATACTTCCAATGCAGGGGGCACAGGTTCAGTCCCTAGTCAGGGACTAAGATCCCACATGGTGCAATGCAGCAGGGAAAAAAAAAAAGAGACATTCCCAGATTTCGAAAGGGAAAAACAAAAGAGAATTCATGATTAGCATGCCTTCCTTAAAAGAAATACTAAAGGAGGTTCTTTCAGCTGGAAAGGTAGGGGGCACCAGTAATTCAAATCCACGGGGAAAAGAAGAGTTTCAGTAAAGGTAATTGCGTAGGTAATGAGAAAAGACAATATAATTACACATTTCTTTTCCTTTCTTCTTGTTGCTGATATAAAAAGCAGTTGTATAAAAGAGAGGAACCTGCATATGCACTTTCACTCGTATGAAGCCAGAACGACTCCAGGGTTTCTCCTGAATTTTAGCTGTTTACTTAGACTGGTTCTGTCCGGCTTCCAAGATGCTCCCAGCTCCCGAGATGTCCTGGCGTTGCTCAGGGCTCATGGGATCTCAGCCTGTTGAATCGGGTATTATTCTGCCAGCACCCCTCCTGAAATGGAAACCAAATAATCATTTTTGAGACATTTCTAGTTGCTTTTGATATCGGTGGGGCTTCCCTGATGGCCTGGGGTCGCAAAGAGTCAGACGCCACAGCACACCCACGTCCATCCTTGATGTTAGTGAAAAAACTGGAAATGTTCTCTGCTGAAGGGAAAAAATAAAGCTTATCTAAAAGCTAATCACACTTTCTAAATAACAGAAATATTTGACTGGAGTTAAAAACTAAAGGTTAAGGATAAAGGTCCGTTTTTGGAGATTTAATCCCTTGGCCGTGGTCCTGCCCTCTGTTGCATGGAGAGATTTTCTAAAGCAAAGGTCAGCATCTGTCTGGGAAGTGACCAGTCTGCATATAATGCAGCCTCTTCTTTTCTTTTTTAAATGGCATCAGTGGACTCCACACTGTTGTCATTAGCCTGGCTCTTGGGTATCTGGAGAGGAGAGTTATTGGCATCGTCCAAATTGGCGGCAGTTGTTCTGGATATTCTGTTGGGGTGTCTGATTATGATGAAGATCCAGGGTATTTTTCATCCAGAGAACAAGTGAGGCCAAGCATTGGCCCGGGAGTTTTTTGATTCCCATGTTCTACTGCCATTTGTTCTGAAATCTAAAAGAATGCCAATACAACTCTATCCTGACATGGTTTGTATTAGCAGCAGAGGATCAAGGGCTTGGCTTTCCAAACCCTGCTGTCTTACCTGTGCTTCCCTCTCCAGGCTGTTTAATGCACCTGAGTTGCTGCCACCGGAGGACCATGGGGTGGAGGTGAGGCTGAAGTCACAATTACCTTACCTCATGAGGGAACTCATTCAGTTCAGTTCAGTCGCTCAGTTGTATCAGACTCATTGCAACCCCATGGACTGCAGCACGCCAGGCTTCCCTGTCCATCAGCAACTCCCGGAGCTTGCTCAAACTCATTTCCAGTGAGTCGGTGATGCCACCCAACCACCTCATCCTCTGTCGTCCCCTGCATTGGTCCTCCCCAACAAGAGGAGCCTGAGAGACCATCGGAGTCTAGTGGGGAGGCCCAAGGACAGCAGGGCTGGGGGAAGAATGTGGTGTCTGGGGATCTGAGGATCCTCGTGGAAGTTTGAAGCTACTCATGCTCTCTGAGCCCTAAAAGGCTAAGAGGGGCTGCAGAAAGGGTGAACTGAGTCTTTCCTGACCAAACTTAGGGACCTCTAGAGAGATTCCATTTCATTAGTCCAAGAGGGAGCTGATGACAGGAACCATACTGCCGGGGAACGCTGCCATCACTGGCAGTCTCGTCACTAGACTTGGGCACAGGGGGCTTGCAGAGAACTACTGAGCTGGCTGAGCCCCGGGCCAGGGAAAGAGCCAGCAGTCAGGAGTCCAGGACTTGGCAGGGTTGCTCCTTCTGGCCTCTCGGAGGGAGAACCCATCCCCATGTCTCCTCCCAGCTTCCTGCTGGTCCTTGGCTGGCAGGTTATCAGGCAATCCTGCCGCTTCTCCCCTGCATCTTGGTGTGTCCTTCTCTCTTACAAGGTCCTCTAACTGGAGTTAGAGCCTCCGCTTATCTTGATTCTTAATTACATCTACAGAGCACTACTTCCAAATAAAGTCAAATTCTGAGGTAGACATAAATTTGGTGGGGATACTATTCAACTCACTAGGGTGGGGAAGAGCTTTCTCATGGGTTTGTAGGGAGGAAAACCAAACCAGAGAAGAAAATGAACTTGTTCAGGAGGAGTGCCGGGAGCACTCCTGACACAGAGACGTGGGTGCTACAGAGGACACCCTGCATGGCTCCGGTGGCCTCCCAGGATCACAGGTGGCCCATGGGCAGGTCACCTCAGCTCTGGCCACTGTGTGGAAGGGGAACGGGGCAGAGCGTGGAAAGGCCTAGCAGAGGGCATTGTGAGATGCCAGGGGGATAAAGAGGCACTCTGTGGGCCCCATGGGTTGTGAGAAAGCTTTGTACTTGTAAGTTGGGGGAGTTTGGAGTTGAATAAGGATACATTTTTGTGCTTGGTGACTGGGAAGCTGATTTGACATTTGGAAAAAAAGCAAGTGAAAATTGCTGAGGGGTCAGCCACTGCTAGTGTTTCATTAAGAGCAGGAAAAATCATGGCCCAGCCTCTCCTGCAAGGTGGATTGACAGGGGTGGGGAGTGCTCAGGAAAGGGTTTGCGGACAGAACCTTGGAGATAGAGGCTAAGGGAAGGGAGAGGGAGCACCTGGGGGCACATCTAGGGGCACTTTTAGGCCGGGGTTTGTGCGCCGGTGCAGGAAAGAGCATGTGGAGGCAAACAGGAGGTGGTGAGGCGAGATGTCACTTTGGCTGAATTCTGCAGGCAGAATTCCAGCCATCCTGAAGTAAGAGCTCTTAGTCCCTACTTTTTCTTTTCTGAAATTGTGGTGAAATATACATAGCATGAAATGTACCTCTGTAACCATCTCCAAGTGCACAGTTCAGGGCATTAAGCCCATTGTTGGGCGTGTTCCTTTCTGTCACTCGTGAGGGGTGGAGGGCTGTGGTGGGGACATAAGTTCTGACTGTCGGTGGCAGAAGGATCCTGTGAGGAGCCTGCCCGGGGTCTCGGGTGAGACCAGCTTGTTCTTCAGATAAGTGGACTTTCCGGAACACGGGAAAGCAGGGCAGAGGCACCATTCAGAAGCAAATGGGTACTGAGTTCTCCTTTCTCCCCTAGAGGAGGTAGCCTTGCTAATGCCACATTTGCTTCAAAAACCAGGGAGAAGCCCTGAAATTGATAAACAGTCTACATACAGAAGCACCGGATTTCTTTAATGTCTTTACTACAGTAAAATACTACAGTAAATTGAAAAGGTGCTTGAGCACAAGTTCTTCCCAAATACATGAGCATGCTTAGAAGAAAAGAGGATTTGTTGTGTGTCTGAAAATCAAACTTCACTAGCTGTCCCCTGTCTTCATTTGATGATCATATTCCAATGAAACTTTGATATCTGGGCTAATTAAATCCGGACGTAGGACAACCGTCTGCAGTTGTGGTGGGTTCTCTTTCCACCAGCCCACGACCCAGCAGAAACACTGCAGACACGTGGTCAGCCCATCTCTAGCCCCCGACTCTGCAATGTCACGAATGCCACCAGGGCAAAGCACTCATGGCTTCCAATTACCCCTCAGGCCACATGGAGTTCTTAGGAGACCCCTCTTCTCCCTTCAGAGCTGTCCACGTGGATCTGATTTCATATATAGAAAGTGGGTAGTAGTTGATGGAGGACAGTATGGGCCAGCCTGGTGCCCCCAGAGGCAGTCACCCTATCTCCACAGCCCTATCTAGGGAGAGCTCAGGACATACTCTCTGAGAATTGCAGGGTCAGGGTGCTAGAACAGGCTCCTCAGAGCCAAGGATAAGGGATTCCTCAGGAAATCTGGGGTGCCCTGCTCTTCTTAATGCTGCTCCCAGGCAGAAATGCTTGTGGGTTTTCACTGCAAAAGGAAAACAACAACCTAATACGCATCCAGGATTAAAACCACCATTTCAAAAGCGCATCATTAAAATAAGCTGTGACCCAAATATTTGTTGTGGTGTGTTTAAGAGTTTTTCAAGCTAGTGAAAAGAACGGAAAAAGTGAAACAACGAAAATGTAAAAAAGGGAAGAAAGAAAGGAAAAAACACCCCAGAGCAAGGAATGTTTTTGGATGACTCGCTGGGAGTTGTGTGGCAGTTTGTTTTTTTTTTTCCAGAAATGTAAGTTCAGTGTGGAGGGAGGACCGTTGCAGAACTAGATGCAGGGCATTATTGGAGCATGGTTTTGACAGTTTACAGGGTGGACTGTCTATAGCCCAGATACATGTGCGTTTGAAATGAAAGGTGCACCAGGGAGAAACATGGTGTTAAATTCAGTGCAAGGAGTAGGACGACCTCACACAGCTCCTTGGATGCCATGGGAACTGGCTGTGCTCTTGGGCGCTTTTTCACACACTGGTAGGGCCTTGCCTGTCTGTTGCCTGGAGCTGGCTGTTAGAGCCTCGAGGAAGTCACATGGACAGCTTGGAACATGGACAGCTCACCTCAGTCCCATTGCCGCTCATTTCCTTACAACTGATGAAGCCAACTTAACCTCTCTTGTCAATTTTTGTACACTTCAAAGGACATACCAATAAAATTTGTATTTATAGAGCCCTGTCCTCCAAGTGGTTAATATTCTTTTTTTTTTTTTTATGAATCTAATTTTTATTGACTATCAGTTTATCATTCTTTTTTTTTTTGTATTTATTTATTTTTTTACACGAACTCCCAAACATGAACCCCCCTCCCACCTCCTGCCCCAAGTGGTTAATATTCTACTGACCTGGAAAGTAGCAACAAGGACATGCCTTCTACTAAATTCTTAACTCTCAAACCCTCTCTCTCACTCCTATTCACTAAGCTTTCCTATCAAAGAGTGAGAATGTCTGGGCCTATTCCATATATGGTGACTGTGAGATAGACTCCAAGGTAAACATCTGAGCGCCTGATTGACTGAAACTTGATGATTATAAAGCAAGCACCGAGTCTACTGTCAGCAGATGCAATCAGAGAAGCCGTCACTAGGTGGCGCCTTGGGTCACAGTGGCGTGTGAGTCTAGTGGGGAGGCCCAAGGACAGCAGGGCTGGGGGAAGAATATGGTGTCTGGGGATCTGAGGATCCTCGTGGAAGTTTGAAGCTACTCATGCTCTCTGAGCCCTAAAAGGCTAAGAGGGGCTGCAGAAAGGGTGAACTGAGTCTTTCCTGACCAAACTTAGGGACCTCTAGAGAGATTCCATTTCATTAGTCCAAGAGGGAGCTGATGACAGGAACCATACTGCCGGGGAACGCCGCCATCACTGGCAGTCTCGTCACTAGACTTGGGCACAGGGGGCTTGCAGAGAACTACTGAGCTGGCTGAGCCCCGGGCCAGGGAAAGAGCCAGCAGTCAGGAGTCCAGGACTTGGCAGGGTTGCTCCTTCTGGCCTCTCGGAGGGAGAACCCATCCCCATGTCTCCTCCCAGCTTCCTGCTGGTCCTTGGCTGGCAGGTTATCAGGCAATCCTGCCGCTTCTCCCCTGCATCTTGGTGTGTCCTTCTCTCTTACAAGGTCCTCTAACTGGAGTTAGAGCCTCCGCTTATCTTGATTCTTAATTACATCTACAGAGCACTACTTCCAAATAAAGTCAAATTCTGAGGTAGACATAAATTTGGTGGGGATACTATTCAACTCACTAGGGTGGGGAAGAGCTTTCTCATGGGTTTGTAGGGAGGAAAACCAAACCAGAGAAGAAAATGAACTTGTTCAGGAGGAGTGCCGGGAGCACTCCTGACACAGAGACGTGGGTGCTACAGAGGACACCCTGCATGGCTCCGGTGGCCTCCCAGGATCACAGGTGGCCCATGGGCAGGTCACCTCAGCTCTGGCCACTGTGTGGAAGGGGAACGGGGCAGAGCGTGGAAAGGCCTAGCAGAGGGCATTGTGAGATGCCAGGGGGATAAAGAGGCACTCTGTGGGCCCCATGGGTTGTGAGAAAGCTTTGTACTTGTAAGTTGGGGGAGTTTGGAGTTGAATAAGGATACATTTTTGTGCTTGGTGACTGGGAAGCTGATTTGACATTTGGAAAAAAAGCAAGTGAAAATTGCTGAGGGGTCAGCCACTGCTAGTGTTTCATTAAGAGCAGGAAAAATCATGGCCCAGCCTCTCCTGCAAGGTGGATTGACAGGGGTGGGGAGTGCTCAGGAAAGGGTTTGCGGACAGAACCTTGGAGATAGAGGCTAACGGAAGGGAGAGGGAGCACCTGGGGGCACATCTAGGGGCACTTTTAGGCCGGGGTTTGTGCGCCGGTGCAGGAAAGAGCATGTGGAGGCAAACAGGAGGTGGTGAGGCGAGATGTCACTTTGGCTGAATTCTGCAGGCAGAATTCCAGCCATCCTGAAGTAAGAGCTCTTAGTCCCTACTTTTTCTTTTCTGAAATTGTGGTGAAATATACACAGCATGAAATGTACCTCTGTAACCATCTCCAAGTGCACAGTTCAGGGCATTAAGCCCATTGTTGGGCGTGTTCCTTTCTGTCACTCGTGAGGGGTGGAGGGCTGTGGTGGGGACATAAGTTCTGACTGTCGGTGGCAGAAGGATCCTGTGAGGAGCCTGCCCGGGGTCTCGGGTGAGACCAGCTTGTTCTTCAGATAAGTGGACTTTCCGGAACACGGGAAAGCAGGGCAGAGGCACCATTCAGAAGCAAATGGGTACTGAGTTCTCCTTTCTCCCCTAGAGGAGGTAGCCTTGCTAATGCCACATTTGCTTCAAAAACCAGGGAGAAGCCCTGAAATTGATAAACAGTCTACATACAGAAGCACCGGATTTCTTTAATGTCTTTACTACAGTAAAATACTACAGTAAATTGAAAAGGTGCTTGAGCACAAGTTCTTCCCAAATACATGAGCATGCTTAGAAGAAAAGAGGATTTGTTGTGTGTCTGAAAATCAAACTTCACTAGCTGTCCCCTGTCTTCATTTGATGATCATATTCCAATGAAACTTTGATATCTGGGCTAATTAAATCCGGACGTAGGACAACCGTCTGCAGTTGTGGTGGGTTCTCTTTCCACCAGCCCACGACCCAGCAGAAACACTGCAGACACGTGGTCAGCCCATCTCTAGCCCCCGACTCTGCAATGTCACGAATGCCACCAGGGCAAAGCACTCATGGCTTCCAATTACCCCTCAGGCCACATGGAGTTCTTAGGAGACCCCTCTTCTCCCTTCAGAGCTGTCCACGTGGATCTGATTTCATATATAGAAAGTGGGTAGTAGTTGATGGAGGACAGTATGGGCCAGCCTGGTGCCCCCAGAGGCAGTCACCCTATCTCCACAGCCCTATCTAGGGAGAGCTCAGGACATACTCTCTGAGAATTGCAGGGTCAGGGTGCTAGAAGAGGCTCCTCAGAGCCAAGGATAAGGGATTCCTCAGGAAATCTGGGGTGCCCTGCTCTTCTTAATGCTGCTCCCAGGCAGAAATGCTTGTGGGTTTTCACTGCAAAAGGAAAACAACAACCTAATATGCATCCAGGATTAAAACCACCATTTCAAAAGCGCATCATTAAAATAAGCTGTGACCCAAATATTTGTTGTGGTGTGTTTAAGAGTTTTTCAAGCTAGTGAAAAGAACGGAAAAAGTGAAACAACGAAAATGTAAAAAAGGGAAGAAAGAAAGGAAAAAACACCCCAGAGCAAGGAATGTTTTTGGATGACTCGCTGGGAGTTGTGTGGCAGTTTGTTTTTTTTTTTCCAGAAATGTAAGTTCAGTGTGGAGGGAGGACCGTTGCAGAACTAGATGCAGGGCATTATTGGAGCATGGTTTTGACAGTTTACAGGGTGGACTGTCTATAGCCCAGATACATGTGCGTTTGAAATGAAAGGTGCACCAGGGAGAAACATGGTGTTAAATTCAGTGCAAGGAGTAGGACGACCTCACACAGCTCCTTGGATGCCATGGGAACTGGCTGTGCTCTTGGGCGCTTTTTCACACACTGGTAGGGCCTTGCCTGTCTGTTGCCTGGAGCTGGCTGTTAGAGCCTCGAGGAAGTCACATGGACAGCTTGGAACATGGACAGCTCACCTCAGTCCCATTGCCGCTCATTTCCTTACAACTGATGAAGCCAACTTAACCTCTCTTGTCAATTTTTGTACACTTCAAAGGACATACCAATAAAATTTGTATTTATAGAGCCCTGTCCTCCAAGTGGTTAATATTCTTTTTTTTTTTTTTATGAATCTAATTTTTATTGACTATCAGTTTATCATTCTTTTTTTTTTTGTATTTATTTATTTTTTTACACGAACTCCCAAACATGAACCCCCCTCCCACCTCCCACCCCAAGTGGTTAATATTCTACTGACCTGGAAAGTAGCAACAAGGACATGCCTTCTACTAAATTCTTAACTCTCAAACCCTCTCTCTCACTCCTATTCACTAAGCTTTCCTATCAAAGAGTGAGAATGTCTGGGCCTATTCCATATATGGTGACTGTGAGATAGACTCCAAGGTAAACATCTGAGCGCCTGATTGACTGAAACTTGATGATTATAAAGCAAGCACCGAGTCTACTGTCAGCAGATGCAATCAGAGAAGCCGTCACTAGGTGGCGCCTTGGGTCACAGTGGCGTGAACCGTGTTGCCCGATTCCCAATTCATTGCTGTCTGTGGGTTTTGATAAGCGTGGAGACTAATCAGTGAAGCTTATTGTCTGCTATAAACATCACATTGATACTGATTTTTATGTAAACCACCAACGCCAATCTGTCTGATTGTATTTGTCTTGTATAAATGATATTCTTTAGAGGAAAGGTTATGTGGACTGGCGTCAGTGGTGGTCTTCAGAATGCACATTTCTAATTCTGGTTTCCCATATTCTGTGTTAAGAAAAGCACATACATTCTCGGTTGCATGGTAAACACCTTAAAGTCTTCTGTGTGGAAACAGTCACGTCGTGCTGGAGGCTTGGTGTTATAGAGTCTTTTACAGTTGTTTGCAGCTCACTGTGGAAGAAGCTTACTGATTTCCAAGTTCCTCTTTCATCTCTGAAGGCCCTTTTCTTCCTTTTTTTGAGAAGGGCCTATTGAATGCTGTATATTCCAAACCACTTCATTTTACCTTGGAGAAGAGCAGTTGGCAGGCAGGGGGTGAGGGAAATAGTTCTGAATCTCCTGGTACCTAGGGTCATCCTGTCTAGTCTGGAGGGTTTCAGGCAACCACGACCCTGACTCCTTCCTCCCTTTAAAATGTGAGTGTTGTGCATCAGCTGAGCATGCGGGTGGACTGCACAGACTTTGGGGCCACCCTGCACGCAGGCACTGTGGACTTGAATGGCTAGTCTACCATCTCTTCTCTCTAAGCTTCGGTTTATTCACTTATTAAATCAGGATATTCAAAGTATCAAATTTCATAAGTTTATTCTAATGATCAAGTGAGGTAATGCTCATATAAGGTGGTCACACAGTGGCTTAGTTTATACAGTATTGATGTTATTTTGTAAGCTCATTTGTATTTATGCCCTATTTCCTTATGTAACACAGGGGAAACCGCTGATAAGAATATATATCTTTAAAAAAACTCGATTTCAGAAAAAGTTTGAGATACAAGACTGAGACTGGGGGAATATTAGAACACAGGTGTTTCAGGACATGCGTCCTTATCAACTTCTACTGAGTTACTTAAACTTTGCCACATATTTATCTCTGAGCTTCCCATTAGCTGAAGTGAAAAAAGAATCAGGTTCACATATATGATTCCCATGGACCACAAGGCAAAACCTACCATTCCCTCAAGGAATCTTGATTGTTCTTGGCTCTTTTTAAAATTATTATTATTGATATATTTGATTTACAGTGTTAGTTTCTGATAGAGAGCAAAGTGAGATACATACACGTACATGTTCTTTTTCAAGTTCTTTCCCCTGATTGGTTATTATATCTAAATATAGTTCCTTATGCTATACAGTAGGACTTTGTTGTTTATCTATGTTCTTGGTTCTTAATTCCAAAAATATGTCTTAATTCCTATATAAGCTATCATAGGTACTCCTTTATTATAAGCTGAGGGAAAAGTAAACAGCAGTTGTGTTCCCTAGAACTGTGAATAAGCCCATGTGGTAGGCAGAATCCTCAGATGGGCCCCAAGATTCACACCCCTGGGGTACTCACCTTCATAATCCCCTCCCCTTGAGTGTGGGCAGGACCATGATAGATGTCACCCCCATGATTAGAGTAAGCCACATGGCAGGTGAAGATGTCCTCAATGAGCTGACTTTTGAAAGGTCTTTATTTCTTCATGTGCGGCTGTGCTGGGTCATGGTTGCGCGAGGGCTTTTCTCCAGTTGCAGCAAGCAGTGGCTCGTCTCTAGTTGTGGTGCACAGGCTGCTCACTGTGGTGACTCCTCACTGCAGAGCACAGGCTCTAGGTGTGTGGCCTCAGCAGTTGCGGCCCACGGGCTCAGCAGTTGCGGCTTACAGGCTCTAGAGCACAGGACCAGCAGTGGTGGCACACAAGCTTAGTTGCTCCCCAGCATATGGGATCTTCCCAACTCAGGGATCGAACCCATGTCTCCTACATTGGCAGGCAGATTTTTACCACTGTGCCACCAAGGAAACCCCCTAATGAGTTTAAGTTAATCAAAGGGAAGGTTGCCCTGGGTGGCCTGCCCAAATCAGCCTATGGGAAGTCCTAGAGGCGGGGAGATTGTCCTGCTGGCCTTGAGGAAGTGGCTGCCATCCTGTGAGAGGGCCATGTGGCTGGGACCTGAGCCACCCCCCAAGGAGTTGAGAGTGACTTTCAGGGGGCAGCCATCTAGAAAATTAGGACCTCACTTCTGTCATCACAAGTCACTGAATTCTGCCAACAACTTAAATGAACTTGGATGGGCATCCTGAGCTCCAGATGACCACGCAGCCCAGCAAACACGTTTTTTCAGTCTTATGAGACCCTAAGCAGAAAACTCAGTCACACTATGCCTGGGTTCTGACCCACAGAAACTGCGAGATAGTAACAAGAGATTGTTTTTAGCTGCTGAGCGTGTGGCAGTTTTTCATGCAGCAGTGGGAAACTAATTCAGATAATATGGCTGAAGTCTACATAGCCTTCAGATAGATTCAGAAATAAAGCCTAGAACATATAGGGTTATTTCCAAGCTGAATTTGATATAATATTAATAGAGGGAGATGTTACAAGCTGTGCCATGAAAAAGAAGTCTTCTTCTGAAGACCCTAACTGTTCACATCAGAGAGAAGGCCTCTGTTCTTCTGGTGGGACTGGGTCAGGTTCTTAGGTTGTGAGCAACAGGACCGAGCTGGCCTATGTGTGCCCGAGAGAGTTATAGAAAGCTAGAGTAGAGGTCATGGAATCAAGGAGAAGGCTGAAAAAACAGTCACAGAATGGGCAGAAACTCAGCAACTCCTGGGCTCTCACTACCAAGAAAATCCTTGATGAGGCTCTTGCTCCCCAAATAAAAGAATTTAATCTGTTCCTTTCCTCTGTATCCACTGCTATCATATAACTTCTGCCCCAGGTTGACGGTCTGTGCCAAGTGGGAATGGCCTCAGCCACCAGAGAGCAGGACCCCTGAATCAGACCTGCCGGGACCCACAGGATAGCTCTCCCCGACCCAGGACCACTGTTGCCAGAGGGAGGGAGACTGGACGGTGGGCCATCCGAAAGCGAAGGGGATCCACAAAGTAGGCTTGAACTTGTTGATGTGGGGTAGAATCTGAGCTCTTCTCCCTTTCAGCTGAATACTAGAGGAAAGGGGAAGTCACTCTTAGAGGAAGCGGTAAGGAATTTGGAGCCTCTAAACTGCAGAGCTGCAGAAGAGCGGGCTGAGTAGGTGGGGAAGGACTTGAGGGGTGGGGTCTCTGAGGTGGTAGGGAGCTGCCCGGGGCAACCCTGTCTTGTGCAAACCAAGGTGGTGAACAGTTGGATGCTCTGGGTGAGGGATGGAGAAGCTGAGCTTTGTGGCTGAGCAGCCATGAAGACAAAACCCTTGGAGATTAGCAGAAATTGTGGAAGAGCTTCTGACTTTCACAGGCAGTGGAATCTGCCGGGGTCTGAGCCAGTAAGACCCTATGAGAAAATGGCTGCTGCTTTAGCTATGTTAGTTCGGCCTGTTGTATATGCTAAATCTCTGGAAATTCGTAATAGGCAGGCCCACTGAAGAGTCTGTGCTCTGTTTGGGCATCTTTACTTAATGTTATTCAGTTTGTTGTGGTTCTGTTTGTTGCTGCAGGCTTTCAACTGCTGACCTTCAGTGAATTGTCACTCAATGCTGCATTTGTGAATGGGAGTCGTGCTGTGGTTTCAGGGAGTTTTCCCCTAGCATGCATATATCCATTCTCATGTTAAATGTTCTCGTGAAACATTCCAGTGATCAAATGTTTAAGAATTGAGTGTGCACAGTTACACAATTTCAGGCACTGTTGTATCCTATTAACACACATTGTCCCTTGATTTAATATAGTCTGTCAGTATTGACTAAAGGTAATGATTTTCACACATTCATTTTTATTCATTCCAGCAATATAGGTGTGCCAGCTACTGCTTTGAGCACTTGGGGTACATCAATGAAAAAAAGAGACCAAGATCCCTGCCCCCTTGGGATTCATGTGATACCCACATGTGTGCACATGTGCATGCGTGTGCACACGCGCACACACACACACTCTAACTTCTCAGAAGTCCTGCAGTTTAAAAAAAAAAGTGGGTGACTGTTTCAGACCTTGTCCTAAACTTAATTGGAAAAACTTTTGTGTGTACTCATCACATTTTGTAGAGTCATGGTCTGTATAATATAGCCCTCTGAAGAATTCTTTACAAAGGTATAGCCAGACGATGTGTACTTCAGAAAAAAAATCCATAAATATCATTTGTTTCAACATTTAATAAGAGACAGCAGGGAGATTACCAATAAATCCTCCACCAGGTTCTGGAGTGCAGATCTTCTTTGCTGCTGCTTAAAGTCACATCTCTATGCTTCCATGTCCATGAGCAGGTGACTAGCCAATACTGAGGCCCCATCTGGAAGCTTCCCTGGTGGCTCAGATGATAAAGAATTTACCTGTAATGTGAGAGACCCAGATTTGATCCCTGGGTCAGGAAGATCCCCTGGAGAAGGAATTGACAACCCACTCCAGTAATCTTGCCTGGAGAATCCCAGGGACAGAGGAGCCTGGTGGGTTACAGTCCATGGGGTCGCAAAGAGTCAGACACACTGAGTGACTAGGTGATGAGGTTCTATTTGAGACTGCTGCTTGACTAGATGTCAATCCCTCACCTACTGGCAGGACAGGGATATTTTCAAGGAATTCTGGATTCAGCGGTGCTGTGGTCAGATGTGCTGGTTTTCATCTCTTCCTGGACTGTAATTCTCAGGTCAGGGTCTGTAGATTTATATCCACCTTCTGAGGGACCCAGCCTGACATCTAGCAGGTAGTAAGCACACAATCCACTCAGTTGACCTTAAGGGACCACATCCAGTCCTTTACACACATACCTACCACCTCGATGTGCTCAGCTGATTTCTCAGTTGATAGTTTTGGGCAAGAAATATGGAACGTGGTTAAGCATCTGTATTACTGTGTGATGCTTGAGGATAAGGTACTTTGCATTGACCCCAACAGTTTTCCTTATTTCCTCAGTTAATGCAAAGAATCCCACGTCATTGCTTGGAAGGGTGGCTGAGTGGCTTTGGACAGTGTTGGCACAGTTGACCTGAGATGGAATAACCTGAACTCTGGAGCTCCCAGGATTACTGATGAATGTGTCATCAGGAAGGGAAAATAGTCTGGGCTGATACCATCTTTTGGAGGTACCTGCTTGTGATCTTGTATTTGGGGGTGGGGGTCTGAATCACTCTGAGGGACACAGAAGGGATTTCTAGAACTATGCCTGGGCCTAAGATGGCTTGGAAAGAGAGTGACGCCCAGATACAGCTCTGGCTCCATGTCAGGGGGAGAATTTCATTCCTTAATATTTGTTCTTCAGCTCAGTCTTGGACGTACCTGCCTGGCTGGTGTTACTGAACTAACTGTTGAATCTAGCATTTCCTTCCCTTTGCCTTTGAATAGAAAACCTGTTTTACATGAGTAGGAGGGAGAATCTTTTTTGGAGCTGCCTTAAACAGATCTCCCCCTCCTCCGATGGCGTCTCTTGAATGTCAGCGGTGCCCCAGGAAGAACATGGGGACTTGTACCTACTCCAGGGCCAGCCTACTTGTCTCGGATTTCAGGGTCTCTGGAAACGTCTGGTCTGGGACACAGCATAGACTTAAAATACAACAAAGAATGTAATATGGCCCCTTGGGAAACAGGGGCAGAATAAAATCTATTTTATTGTCTGCTTAAGGAAGTAAAGAAGGAAAAAAGAAACAGGAACATTCTCTAAATGTTGTGAAAAGGAGTCTGTATCAGAAACAACTCCAGCTTTTTCCACTGGGTGGTGTTTTTGTTTAATTTTATTGTATGCTTTCAGTCTCAGGGCAGGCAGGTCCACAATCCAAATTAATTCTGGGCGTTGCCCTTGGAAAATTTTGAAGTCTTGGGGAAATTTACTTAGGTGGAATTATCTTGGTTTTTACACTAACTTAAATATATATATATGTATTTTTTTAGAGGATCCTTCTATGTCCAATTTGCCTATTACCGTCATTCCCATAAAGACAAGAAACTCTAGGATAAAGACAACATTTTTTTCATAGTTGTAGACTCATCCCAAGCATCGGGTCTGGCAAAGAGTGGGTGATTCATAGTGATGTGGCCACTGATTGAATGAAGGAGGGAGTGGAGGCTGCAGCAGAGTCCTCCTTAGATGCACTTGGGAATTACCCGTCTCTACCAGGGCCGCAAGCATTATCTGTAATGGGTCAGCGAGCATTTGGTTTTGTGGATGATAAAGACTCTGCTGCAACGATGTGACACTGCCTTTGTAGCTGTGCCATCGGCCCAACGGTGTGACAGGGTGTGGCTATGTCCTAATAGAACTTCATTTACAAGAAGAGGCAGAGAGCTGGGCCCGGCCCATATGGTGTTGACCTTGGTTCATACAAAAGCACACATGGGCACCTTGCAGGCCTTGACAATCTGTGACAAAGAGGGAGTCTGTGAGTGGCAGAGACGATGCTGTGTGTCGACCAAACCTCATGTCACCGTCCACCTGAGCACAGGAGGACCACATCCCCTAGGCTCCTTTGCAGTTAGGTGGTGTCGTGTGACGAGGTCTAGCCCGTGAACTGTACGTCTGCCGTGTGCAGACCTGCCCCATAAAACATCTTGCCTACTGCTCCAAGTTCTCTTCCTCTACCCGCGCTGGGTGCAGAGGATCTAGCGTGGGCCTGGGAGTTGAAGCCACTTGATGGAGGAAGCCTGGGTCCCTGGATAGCTGCATGAAACAGAGTCCTCCCCACTACCACCCTTGCTGTATACTAGACTGGGAAGGAGTGTAAAATAAGCCTGTGTGTGTTGTCAGTCCACATACTGAAACTGAGACCATTAGCTTGCTCTCTCTGATATTACCATATTTGGGCTCTGATATTAATATTATTACTGATATTATTATCTGGGCTCAGATAAAGGAAAGACACTGAAAAATAACTGCTCAGAACTATTCTCTGCAGGATTGACAACCTCCTGCCTAGGGAACCTGCAGTGTTTGATGGGAGAGAAGTGGGGTGAGAAAGTTTTGGAAAGGGTGTGTATAGAAAGTAGTCATGCTGTTTGATTCTGAGAATCTGGGGCCTTGAAGAGAGATCCACTGGGAGGTAGGCTGGGAGGATGGCAGAAATGAAGTGAGAGATGAGTGATTTTTTAAAAATCGTGCGTGATCCACACTAATCCTTGTATCCCGGCTGTGGTCCATGTCTTCAGCTCGTTGGTTTGTCTCACTGGTTCACATGGGTTTCTTGGAACTAGCTCTGGACTTCTCCATCGTCACATTACTCCTCTCTCTCTATGGATGCATAACCTTTGATAGCCTCTAGAGTAGATCAACATCAAATCTTTAGTGGCCTAGCAAAATCAGTGTTTATTTCTAGGCCACATCCATCTCAGTTCCACGGGAGCTGCTGGGAAATGGGCTGTGCTCTGCACAGCCTGTGAGGGATCCAGGTCCCTTGTGCCCGGAGGCTCCCCTCCTCCCAGCCCTCATCATCCTGTCCTTTCAGCTGAGAAATGGGAAAAGACAGAGTGAAGGAGGATTGCGTGGGAGGCCTGGAAAGTCAGCCCTGGTAGTGGTGTGCATCACGCCAACCCGAATTCCATCATTCAGAACACAAGTTATGTGACTGTAAGGGAGACCGAGAAACAGAGCCCGACCTGTGTGTTCAGCAGAAAAATAAAACAGGATTGGTGGACCCATAGCGGTCTGCTAGTGGGAAAACACTTTGAACTCCAAATAACCAACTTGACAATATTTGGGTCCCACATATTCTGAAATTGAGAACTTGCCAGTGCTTTTTGTGTCTGTAAGCCTTTGTGTGCTGTGCTTAGTCACTCAGTCGTGTCCGACTCTGTGTGACCCCATGGATGGCAGCCCACCAGGCTCCTCTGTTCCCTGGGATTCTCCAGGCAAGAACACTGGAGTGGGTTGCCATGTCTTTCTCCATCAGTGCTATGTAATGTATAATAATAATCCATGTTTGTTACATACTCACATAACTGGTCCGTGCCCAGCTTTCTTTATATTTACCCATCTTTATATTTCTTCATTTACTCATATACTGATTTACTTGTACAAATCAATCTATCTCCAGAAGACGTCTGTGATCCAGATATCTGAATATTCTGAACTTCTGCGGTATACTTATTTCCATTATGCCTTATTTTCTGGAAGGCCACAAATATAATCCAGTATCAAAGACAGACTTAAGATTTCTTACTGCTGATTGTGATGCTCTAGGCAGCCAGCAAGGCGAGCAGACATTCGTTGTTCTCTCTTCGAGGTGGTGGAGGGCTGGGCACGGAGCCCCCCCGACCCCACAGCCCTGCTTCACTGGCCTCTTTCCTTTCTCTGGCCCCCTGTCTTTCTCTCTAAGTCCTGGTCTTCCCACCATCTGGGCCCAGGCTGCAGTCATTTGGTTTTATGTGGGGAGGACCTGGGTGTGTCCTGCATAGACGCTCCAGTCCCCCCAGCAGATTCTGCAGAGGCAGAAACCCAAAAGACACATCTTCCTCTTGCTTCTTTGAACTGTTTCTCATAACCCAGTTTTGGCATGCTTAAAAAACTAAAAACTCTCAACTACAGGAGGGGGAGAGAGGAAGATGATGATAAGGATAGAACATCCTCTCTTGCTACGTAACATGACCATACTATGTGGTCCCTGGGCACGTGCAGTTAAACTGGCCTGAAACAAATGATCTTCTGAGAGGCAGTTTCCATTGGTCCAATATATACATACTTTGGAGGGGTTACCAGATGCTCTTGGTAAATTACACCTTGAATATATTCAGCTACCCTGGGACCTGAGGGAGTTCGGGTGATTTCCAAACCATCTCAGGGGAAGGACTGTTATGGGAAAGGTGATAAAGAACTGGTCTGCTTCCAGCACATTCATGGTGCTGCCTCTAACAAGCAGTCAGGAATACACATTCACGGATATGGGAAAGGCAGACACAGCCCTTCTCCTTAATAAGCATCTGGCCACTTCTGGTGGGAAATCTTAGCCCATCCTCTCACTCATCCCCAGTTGAAATGTCTTCTTTGATCTCTTAGCATGTGTGTGTGGATCTGATGTATTAATAGTTATTCCAGAAGGCATTGGTGTAATTCTGCGATCCTTGAGGGCAGGGCCATGGTCTTCATGTTCCCAGAAACCAGCCTGGGTCTAGCGTGGAGCAGGCGTGTGCTGCTGTGCACTGAATGATGGTAGAGTCTGGCTGCCAGCCTCTTACTGAATTTGGGGCATTTAGGTCACTGCAGTTGAGGCCTGAGTTATTACCATCACCCAGACCTAAGACTATAGGGAATTTTTGCCCCTAAATAGAACTGAATGGGCCAGAATAGAGGATTCCTGGTTTGGTCAGAGGTCAGAGGGCAATGAGGAATAATGGATTCGTTGTAGGGATTGCACTGTATGTAGCTGTTAGAGCTGTGACGGTGTCCGAAGGCTATTGCCTCTGTGTAGCTGGTGTCTGGTCAGCAGGGAGGAAAATTTAATGTGGAAGAGGCAGAGCAAAGATGAACTAGAACCAACAAAGGCAGTTTATCCCTATGGGGATAAACTGGAACCTGCACCTGCCTCTCACATCTGTGTTGATGGTGCGGGGGATTTGCAGCAGAAACTGGCATCCTTTGCCGTGAAGCTGCATGTCTGTCTGCCCCGCGAGTGGACAAGCTGAAGGAAAAGGTCCGAGTAGGGTGCTGAGGGCCCAGCTGCTGCCTTTCTCCAAAAGTGAAGTTGACCAGAAGACTAGCCACAATATGTGTGTGTGCTTGGCCTTTCATGCCAACAGTTTGTGGCTAGTGAATTCTGTTATTTATTTTTGTTGGAGAGAAGATAAGGAGAAAGAGGGCAAAGGTTGGAGTAGTAGGTTTCTTTTAATCTTGAACTGGGTTAAAAAAACTTACTTCCCATTCTGAGTGTGGTGCAAGACTGCCTTTCTACAAGAGAATCTAGGCAGCTCTAGCCCCGTGGTTAAATATTCAGATGCCTGCACCTCGAGTGGGGTGGAGAGCAATGGCTAATGCAAAAGTGCATTTCTGTTGAAGCTGAGTAGCTCAAGAAATTGGAATTGATCAAAGAAGCAAGAAAACTAATCTTTAAAATGTGTAATCTCCAATAAATGGCCATTTTGGTAAATATTCTAGGTGTGCTTGTGAAAAGTCTGTCTTCTATAGTTACTATAAATGTAGAGCTCTACATACGTCCATGGAGCTTCCCAGGTGGCTCAGTGGTAAAGAACCCATCTGCCAACGCTGGAAATGCAGGTTGGATCCCTGGGTGGCGAAGATCCCCTGGAGCAGGGCATAGCAAGTGACTCCAGTATTCTTGCGTGGAGAATTACATGGACAGAGGAGCCTGGCGGGCGACAGTCCATGGGGCCGCAGAGAGTCGGACACAACTTAGTGACTAAGCAACATGTGTCCATAAAGTCAAATTGCTGATCATGACATTTGAACTGTATATATCTTGACTGAATTCTTGTTTATTCTATCAGTTACTGACAGATGTGTGTTTCAACTTCCTGTAAGATGAAAATTTGTCTGTTTCACCATTTAGATCTAAGAGATTTTGTTCCTATATATTTTAAGCCTATGTCATTAGTTGCACAGAACTTTAGTACTGTTGCATCTTTCTGAATCTCTTCCTCATTTGAAATCTCTCTATCTGCAGTTACACTTGAAAGTCTTCCCCCTTTATCGAGGCGTAATTGACAAGTAGGCCTTAAAGTCCATTTTATGACCATAGATGCTGCCTTCCTGTGGGTGGGAGGAATGTATCTTTGCATCTTTTTACTTGTCGCCTCTTTTTCAAGTTGTCTTGTCTTCTTATGCTTATTTTTGTGAGTGTGCTGGACACTCATGAAAAAATAATCTGAGGGTGAGGAAGATGTTCTCTTCAAAAAGAAATCTCCTTTTCTTCTGTCCGGTGTCTGGAGACACTCGTTTCTGAGATCATGGTGATTCCAAGCTGAGTTGAAATTCCCTAAGAGCTACCCCTTGGATCCCAACCCAGAGCCAGAGGGCTTCTAAGGCCCTTTTGCTCTTGCTAAACCCTTCAGTCCCAGCCACCCGAGTCCTGTGATGTTGAAAAGGGAGCTGCTCAACCCCACAAATGCTCCTTCAAGAGCAAGCTGAGCCTCAGGGAGGAAGGTTTCCTAAATGCTGTTTCAACTCCTTGCATGCCATTCTTCCCTACATTCTGGCCCAGCAGTTACTTATTCATTAGTTCCCTGGTGTTGTCAAGCATACTTTTGAAGATATTTTGTCCACCATTTCTAGCTGTCCTTAGTGGAAGAGTTGATCCCTTATTTTCCAGTCTTCGTTTATCAGAGCAGAAGTTGTTTTTTATAGAAAAAAAAAAATCCTTTCTCTAGCATAATTCACCAGCATTTTCTTTAGTATGCAATTTTTGAAATGCTTTCAAAGCTGATCATTATGGAACACTGAAATTTTTATTTCATAATTTTTGTTTAACAGAACATGTAGTATAGTTCTGGATCTTGATGTGAGATGTTAAAACAAGGAGGGGTGATTTTGTCAGTCAGAAATACTATGTTACAGGGAACTTTCATTTTTAATTGTGTATTTTATTTTAATCTCATTTGTTTTTAGAAAGCTTTTGAGGTTCATAGGCACTACAAATGACGGTAGGCTCTTGAAATATCATGCAATTAGGCTGTTACTATCTAGGCTTGTGTTAGTGAACACAGATTTCAGTGAAAACACTTAAGTATCTGATGAAAGAACAGGAACTCTGGTGTCCTGACGAAGGAGGGGACAGTCTTCCCTAGTGAGTGAGCAGGCTCGGGGGCCTGCAGTGCTGGGTGATTAAGGGTGCGGGGGCTGCCCTGCGAGGACCTGGTGAGAATGGGGCTGCCCGCTGGGCCCTGGATTCCAGCCGGTGGGGCTTGCAGGCTTGACAGGGACTGTCACCTGGGCAGCCAGCCATCCTTGTGTGAAGTCAGCAAGGCACCACTTCATAAGCAGCTCCTTCCACTGTTACCCTGGGAATTTCTGAGTGAAACGCACATGTAGGACATCTGTTTTCAGTGTTCTTCTTTCTTCAGAGCAGTGAAAATGGTAGTTTTGTTTGAGAAAGGAAAAGAGGAAAAGCCAGATATGAACTCAGTGTTTGAGAAACTGGTCATGTTTCTGTATCTGCTGAAATTGCTCCAATAATACTCTTTTGTGATTTTTCTTTCAAAGAAATGTATGAGTTAGGTAATTTCAAATCAATGTGTTCCCCTAGCCGAGGGCTTTTGCATAAACTACAGACCCACTTTATTTATTTGCTTCCTAGTTTATTTACTTAGATACCAGTCACCTCAGACTCAACCTGTCTCCCACCCAAATCCTAACATTTCCCTAAATCTGACCCTCTGAGAACACTTCTTCCCTCTTTTCAGAAAGTTCAACTACATGACACAAAACCTTCCCCATTAAATAAGGGCTCCCTGATCTAGATGGTGTGCACTGCACAGGTGGTTTGAACAGGAACATAAAAATGCTCACACTCTGTGTATAACACTGTTTAGCCAGGTCAGAGGGAAATCTGCCCAAAACTTCACTTAAATTTTTAAAAATTATTTTAATTGGAGGTGAATTACTTTACAATATTGTAGTGGTTTTTGCCATACAGTGACATGAGTCAGCCATGGGTGAACATATGTCCCTCATCCTGAACCCACCTCCCTCCCCATCCCATCCCTCAGGGTCATCCCAGTGCACCAGCCCTGAGTGCCTGTCTCCTGTATTGAACCTGGACTGGTGATCTGTTTCACATATGATAATATACATGTTTCAATGCTATTCTCTCAAATCATCCCACCTTCACCTTCTCCCAGAGTCCAAAAGTCTCTTCTTTACATCTGTGTCTCTTTTGCTGTCTTGCATATAGAGTCATCGTTACCATCTTTCTAAATTCCATATATATGCGTTAATATACTGTATTGGTGTTTTTCTTTCTGGCTTACTTCACTCTGTATAATTGGCTCCAGTTTCATCCACCTCATTAGAAGTGATTCAAATGTATTCTTTTTAATGGCTGAGTAATACTCCATTGTGTTTATGTACCACAGCTTTCTTATCCATTCATCTGCTGATGGACATCTAGGTTGCTTCCATGTCCTGGCTATTATAAACAGTGCTGCGATGAACATTGGGGTACACGTGTCTCTTTCAATTCTGGTTTCACTCTCACTCATGAGATACTCCACGTTGAAGGTCAGAGAAGCCTCAGCAAGACAGTAGGTGCTGGAGCAGCGGCTGCGCAGCACTGGAGCAGCTGTGAGAAGATATTCCACGTACAAGGGCAAAGGGGAAGCCTCGGCAAGACAGTAGGAGGGGTGAGTTCACGTTTACAATCAAACCCCATTCCCTCCAGAGATGCTCAGAGTGCTCAAACAAGCCTTGTGTGCACCAGGACCCAGAGACCACACAGAGCGTGAGGTAGAGCTGTGTGTGAACGTCACCTGTGGAGGTATGGATCAGCAGTGGACTGCCACAGGGGCAGGAGCTCTGTGTGCAGCAGATTTGGATATGGCATAAGCCCTCTTGGAGAAGGTCGCCATTAACCCCACCATAGAGCTGCCAGAACTTACAGAGGACTGGGAAATAGACTCTTGGAGGGCACAAACAGAACCTTGTGTGCACCAGAACTGAGGAGAAAGGAGCAGTGACCCCACAGGAGACTGACCCAGACTTGCCCGGGAGAATCCATGAGTCTCCAGTGGAGGCGTGGGTCGGCAGTGGTTGGCGGTGCCTGCTGTAGGGTTAGGGGCACTGAGTGTAGCAGTTCCTGCAAGGGACCTTTTGGAGGAAGTCACCATTATCTTCATTACATCCACCATAGTTTGCCCCCAGATAAATAACAGGGAGGGAACACAGCCCCACCCATCAATAGAAAATTGGATTAAAGATTTACTGAGCATGGCCCTGCCCATCAGAACAAGATCCAGTTTCCCCCTCAGTCAGTCTCTCCCATCAGGAAGCTTCCATAAGCCTCTTATCCTTCTCTCTCAGAGGGCAGACAGACTGAAAACCACAATCACAGAAAACTAAATCTGATCACATGGACCACAGTCTTGTCTGAATCAATGAAACTATGAAACTATACCATGTATGGGTCATGGTGGAGAATTCTGACAAAATGTGGGTCACTGGAGAAGGGAATGGCAAACCACTTCAGTATTCTTGCCTAGAGAACCCCATAAACAATATGAAAAGGCAAAAAGATAGGATGCTGATAGATGAACTCCCCACATCGGTAGGTGCCCAATACGCTACTGGAGATCAGTGGAGAAATAACTCCAGAAAGAATGAAGAGACGGAGCCACAGCAACACCCAGTTGTGGATGTGACTGGTGGTAGAAGCAAAGTCCAGTGCTGTAAAGAGCAATACTGCATAGGGATCTTCTTTGTTAGGTCCATGAATCAAGGCAAATTGGAAGTGGTCAAGTAGGAGATGGCAAGAGTGAACGTCGACATTTTAGGAATCAGTGAACTAAAATGGACTAGAATGGATGGATTTACCTCTGATGACCATTATCTCTGCCCTTGGACGTGAAGTATCTCCTCACAGTCGCCCCAGTGCTGCGCTGCTGTTGCTCCAGATCACTTTAGGTGTCTATAATCATCACCATTCTGTCTGCATGTGTCTGCAGGAATTTTGAGAGCCATTATATTCAGCGTGTCACAAGTGGTACTGATTCTCTTCCCAAAGGTGGAGAGAAGATGGTGGGCTCAGTTTTTTGGGTGAAGTCTTCTGGGACAATGCTTAGGTCTGTGATCTTGGTTTCCTAGGTACAGAGCCAGATGGACTCCTTCGGACAAACTACAGTTCTGTGTTAACAAATGTTGGTGCTGCTCTGCATGGATTCCATGATGTCATGAAAGGTGAGACTTGAAAAAGAACATAAATAAGCTTCATACCTTTTCTGAGATCTGCCTGAAAGATTTAAACAAATACTGCCAAGGCTAATAGATCCTAGATAAAGGCTTAGTAGCATTTGGCTTACGTTAAAGCACATAGCTTATTGCCTTCTGCTTTTCCCATCTGCTTCTTTCCTGAAGGTAAACAAAGTACTGATGAGAAACCCTTGTGTGCAGAACTTTAGCCAAAAATACATTATACTGATTTAAGGCAGGTGTATGAATTTTATCAAGTCAGACATGCTGTTCAGAGGCATTTAGCAAAATACTGCACTTGTTAGAGCCCAAGCATGAAGGGACCGAGGAAACAAAGGTATAAAGTTCCTAGAAATAATGTACTGGTTTTCCACCCTCCTGTGCATTTTTTTGTTGAGGGTACTCATAAATCCTGTTTTGTTCAGGAGAAACTTACAGACTGAAGGTCTGTTTTTAAACTTTCGTCAGTTTTCGCTTGCCGTGTGCTCCTAAGAATATGCTTGTCGAAAGGCATTTCATTTGCTTCTTAGCATATGATTCTGAGTCCTGACTTTTTAATCTGTATATCTGCATGGCTTTTGGTTTCTTTCCCCTCTGTCTTTTCCTTTTGGTGGCTATTGAAATAGGAGCAGAAAGAGAGGGCAGAGAAGTTATTAAGGACTACTTGAAGTAGGGCTTTCCTTGTAGCTCAGTAGGTAAAAAATCCGCTTGCAATGCAAGAGACCTGGGTTCGATTCCTGGTTTGGAGAGATCCCCTGGAGAAGGAAATGGCAACCCACTCCAGTATTCTTGCCTGGAGAATCCCAGGGATGGGGGAATCTGCATGGCTTTTGGTTTCTTTCCCCTCTGTCTTTTCCTTTTGGTGGCTATTGAAATAGGAGCAGAAAGAGAGGGCAGAGAAGTTATTAAGGACTACTTGAAGTAGGGCTTTCCTTGTAGCTCAGTAGGTAAAAAATCCGCTTGCAATGCAAGAGACCTGGGTTCGATTCCTGGTTTGGAGAGATCCCCTGGAGAAGGAAATGGCAACCCACTCCAGTATTCTTGCCTGGAGAATCCCAGGGATGGGGGAGCCTGGTGGGCTGTCGTCTATGGGGTCGCACAGAGTTGGATACGACTGAAGCGACTTAGCAGCAGCAGCAGCAGAGCCATGGAGGGGGGCTATCCATTGGGAAGGATCTTAAAGCTTTATTTACATGGAAAAATCTTGATTTTATTTATATTTCTATAAATAATAATAATGTGTTTCTAAGTTTTCTGAAGATGCTTTTGTTCATATGTGGCATTAGATGCCAAGGGGTCCAAATCAAAGGATGCTACTATTACTATTTATCAAGAGCTGGTGGAGATTATGGGAGGATCAGAGGCCGCCTAAGCCCTCTTTGTGCCTCTGCTTGTTTCTGTTCTTGAAAGTGTACATAATATAAATTAAAAATATTGAGAAACATGAAGAATGGTTGGCAAGCAGATTATGGGCTCTTGTTGATAGGTTTACAGTTCAAATCTGTCTTCTTACCTAGTTGGAAGAGTGTTGTGTATCTCTCATGAAAACTCAAGAGTCAGCATTAACTGGCATTAACAGAATAAACTTTTGTTTTTATGAGAGCTCTTATTTCAAATCTTTTTCCTTGATCCTTTGCCTTGCATAATTGCTTGGTCCAAGTTGGGAAAAAGGAAGGAAGGAAGGCAAGCAAGCAGGCAGGCTGGTCTTAATATAAAAAGTGAGAGAGAGAGATTTATAAAAATGTGTGTCCTAAAAGGAATTAAAATGGGAGTGAATTAATCTTTTAACAAGTGAGAATTGTTTGATCTTTAGTCTCAAGTCTAAAGCAGATAGACTGATAGGAAACATTAGACAAAAATAAGTCTCTGGTCTAGGTCACATGATTTCCTTGTTCTTTTTGAAGTTAAAATTTAACGTCAAGGAACACCCTAAATAATGAAAATATTTAGATTCAATAAATAAAGAGTAAACAGTTGGATGGGGAGAATTATTATAGTCAAACTACAGTAGCTTTGATCCACTAGAAGCCATGGGAGGGTTCTTAGTATTATACATCTTTTATAAGTATTTTAACTACCTATACAGTCAGCCAAGATTGCCTGCCAACCCAGTTGTATTATAGCATTGTATACAGACAGTAAAATATTGAGTAAAATTTTCTGTGGTGTGTAGAAAGATGATGTCTGCTTTGGGAGCTAGCAAGTTCAGTATACCAAAAATGTCCAGCATTCCAACTGAATTTTTATTCACTCGACTGTCTTATGAATTTATAGAAGATAATCATTTATTTTAAAAAATATATTAGACATAATAGTAATGTACCAATTAGTTGGTTTCTTCACTGTGACAGCTGTACCATATTAACATAGGATGTTAACCATAGTGAAAACTGGCTAAGGGTATCTGGAAACTGTTAATTTTTTTTATAAATCTAAGACTATCCTAAAAGCTTTTATATGTAAAAGTTTACATATATTTGTATATATACATACAATGTATATAAATAACACAATTTCTTGGCTTTAAATTTTAGTGAAAGAAATCTTCATAAAATAGTGATTTTATGCTAAAAAATTATGATCATACTGCGTTAAATCTCTTTCTAGTCTTTAACAAATAAATTTAAGTTGTGCTGAAATATCATGGTCATACCACGTTAAATCTCTTATTTCTAAATAGTCTTATTTCCTCTTATTTATCTATAGTCTAAAATCAACTAAATTTCTTGATGCTGAGTAAATGAAGGTTTTCGTATACATGCCTGCTATAACAGTTAATTTCCATGTCTTGTGATCTATTTTTCTCTTTGTTTGTAGTAACTGAAGTATTCTAAAAATTCAGAGGAGGCTGTATTGTAAGCTCTTTATTATTTACAAATATAGTTGTCCTTCCTCACAAATCAGCGTTGTCTTGCTAATTCTGTTTCCCCCTTATTTCCAGGATGAAATTATTTTATTTCTCAGAGACCCAGAAAACCCCAAGTTTAGCTGTTTGGCGAGTTTTACCTACTGCTGTTTCTCTCAGCATGTTTCTGTCTAAGCCTCTCTTCTATGCGTTTAGAACTACAGGCTTTTGTTGTAATTTTCTTGAACTGGAGGCAGTAGAATGTGAAGCCAGACACTGCAGTGTTCAATCCTTAGTTGGCTGTGCAGACCTTTCTTATTGTTACAGTATGTTCTGGCAAACTGGTTAAGATCCAGTAAGGACTGTGGGTCACCATGCCTATGTTGGCTGTTCTTTTCCAGCCTCATGGTTTGTTTATATGAGCATAATAAAAATTCTCATTTGTGCCTACTAGACTGTCAAAACAGAGTTTTTAACTAGTAAATACTGGTTAGGGTCATTTACCCAGCACTAGAATAAGGACTGACTCTCAAATGAAGGAGACCGAGACCCACATGCTCTTGGCTATAATAGTGACCCCAGGATGGTGTTAAGAGACCCTCTCACTACTTTCTATTCTTTGCGGGTGGACTTGAGACCTAATTGAGATTCAGCCCAATGATATTTAGGACCATTTTTTGTCAGACTTGTTTTGTAAATTTGTAAACGTAGATATGAGCGGTCAATGGGTTGGTTAACTGTATCCAACTTATATATAGATACTGATGAGTTTTCATTTGATTGGGTTCATAGATATTTCCAAACATTATAGTCAAAAGGCTACAATAGAGCTTGAACTTCCAACAACAACACAGAAGCTCATAACAACTAATGACTGCATCCTGTCATCAGTAGTGGCATTGACAAATGGAGCAGGAAAGGTAATTTTTCTCTGGTTTATATTGATGTTAAATCAAATTCTTAAATGTACTCTTTTTTTTTTTCTTGATTGACACAGTAGAAAAATTAATCTGTAAAAGGATTTTATATTATCAGTCTTTTTCGTAAAATAAAGTTGTCTCCCTTTTCCTCCTTCCTACCTAATATGTGACAAAATACAGAATGCTATTAAATGTTTGTGATGAGTACTGGGTCCACTCACTGCTGATGTTTCAATGAGATATTTGCTGATTCAAAGATACCAGGTGGTCTCACTATAGATCCTGGTGTGTATTCAGGGTCTGCTCTACAGAAACTGGGGTATAAAAAAAGATTTGTAAGACTTTTATTAATATTTTGTTTTTTCTCCACCAAGATTTTTGTTTGTACCTTTGTGGTTTTGTACTTTAATTTGTACTTTTAAAGTGACTTCAACACACGTCTTCTCATTGAATTCTTAATATTAGATAATGATCATTTGGATCATTAAGTACTTAATTACTGTCATAAACTGACTGGAGTGCAGTTTCTTTAAAATTGTTCTATGTGGGCTAACTGCTTTCAGTAGATGTCATATTCTAATTGCATGTTAATGTAAGTGAAAGTTGCTTAGTCGTGTCTGACTCTTTGCAACCCCATGAACTATATAGTCCATGGAATTCTCCAGGGCAGAATACTAGAGTGGGGTAGCCTTTCCCTTCTCCAAGGGATCTTCCTAACCCAGGAATTGAACCTGGGTCTCCCACATTGCAGGCGGATTCTTTTTTTTTTTGATGTTGATTTTTTTAAAATTAATTTATTTTTTACTTAAATATTGTAGTGGTTTTGCCATACATTGACATGAATCCGCCATGGGTGTACATGTGTTCCCCATCCTGAACCCCCCTCCCACCTCCCTCCCCATCCCATCTCTCTGGGTCATCCCAGTGCACCAGCCCCGAGCACCCTGTATCGTGCATCGAACCTGGACTGGCGATTCGTTTCACATGTGATAATTTACATNGACATGAATCCGCCATGGGTGTACATGTGTTCCCCATCCTGAACCCCCCTCCCACCTCCCTCCCCATCCCATCTCTCTGGGTCATCCCAGTGCACCAGCCCCGAGCACCCTGTATCGTGCATCGAACCTGGACTGGCGATTCGTTTCACATGTGATAATTTACATATTTTAATGCCATCCTCCCATATCATCCCACCCTCGTCCTCTCCCATAGAGTCCAAAAGACTGTTCTGTACATCTGTGTCTCTTTTGCTGTCTCGCATACAGGGTTATCATTACCATCTTTCTAAATCCCATATATATGCGTTAGTATACTGTATTGGCGTTTTTCTTTCTAGCTTACTTCATTCTGTATAATCGACTCCAGTTTCATCCACCTCATTAGAAGTGATTCAAATGTATTCTTTTTAATGGCTGAGTAATACTCCATTGTGTATATGTACCACAGCTTTCTTATCCATTCATCTGCTGATGGACATCTAGGTTGCTTCCATGTCCTGGCTATTATAAACAGTGCTGCGATGAACATTGGGGTACATGTGTCTCTTTCAGTTCTGGTTTCCTTGGTGTGTATGCCCAGCAGTGGGATTACTGGGTCATATGGCAGTTCTATTTCCAGTTTTTTAAGGAATCTTCACACTGTTCTCTGTAGTGGCTGTACTAGTTTGCATTCCCACCAACAGTGTAAGAAGGTTGCAGGCGAATTCTTTACCAGCTGAGCCATAAGGGAAGCCCAAGAATATTGGAGTGGGTAGCCTATCCCTTCTCCAGTGGATCTTCCCAACCCAGGAATCGTACTGGGGTCTCCTGCATTGCAGGCAGATTCTTTACCAACTGAACTTTCAGGGAAGACATGTTCCTGTGGCTGTCATCAAAGCCTTTAGTGACTAAGATTTCTCTGAGAACTACCCATACATATAAAACTGAAAGGGCTGTATTCAGGACTATCTTAGCCCATTTATTTCAACAGATCTAACATAATTTCTCAAGAAAATGAGAATCTCTGTATTATATACCATTATTTTTCTGACAGGTTGACCTTAGTAGGAGGGAGCATACTTTTTTCAAGTGGTTTAAGTTCATCAGAAATTATCATAGATTATGTTAGATATTCAGTGTTATCTTTCCCAAAGTCAGACTGGTCTTCGTGACAATTTGCTCTTGTTTAGGGCTGTAGTTAAAGGGTGCTGTGAGATTCTGTCAGCTCAGATCAGTGCTTACAGGACTCCTTAGCCAGATTATCCCCACTGCCTCCTCTGTAATGCTTTCATCTACAAGCATTCTGGAAACTTTCTGATGATGATTTTAACTTTGAATCAATTAAGGAAAATTCTGAAAAAAAGAGAATATTTACATTTTACAAGAGTCTTTGTATTTGTCACTTTTTTATGAGAACTCTGGAATATTAAATTCCTGTATACTTCATAGTTTATTTTAGGTTTACTTTGCCTGAAACCTTAACAGTTGTCTCAAGGAAAGGTTTTGATCTTCACTCAGAAATTATTCTTAAAATGGTTTTTAACTAAAATAATTATCTGAATTAAGTATTAGTTGGTGGCAGCTGAATACTTAGCTAATGTGATTTGATTAAATTTTATCACTTTTAATTTTTAAAAAACCCACTAGGAAGGTATAACATATACATATTAAAGAATACACGGGGAATACAGAAATATTAGAGAGGAAAGAAAGCAAACTTTACTGTATGCTACCATGACCTAAATGCAAATTCTTGGTATGTCTCGTCTATGTCATATACATGGAATAGACAACTCAAGATTTTTAGAGTTTTGATTTTTCTAAATACTATGTAACATAGAATTTCATTTGATAACAGTAAAATATTAATGAAAAAGATAACCTTTTAGACCATTAATGAGTGCTTACTTTTTGAGCAGTGTTTGCCAAGGTAAAATACTCTTGTTTCACAAGTCACTTTTTCTTATTTATTGAAATTGAATACTCTTGAATGTATCCAAGACTTTAATTTTTCTGGCTAACAACTTTCTTAGACATTTTAATTTATATCACCATTTCATATAGACTTTAGATTCAAAATCATGGCTCAGAAGAAATACGATCATGGGTCTTTGTTGTTGTAAGCAAATGTTAACTCTGTAAATGACAAGGGTCTACTGAATTTTCAGTCATTTTCTTTCCTATTTTATTTGTAATGCACAGATTGAGATTTTCAGAGTGAAATTTAAGTAGAAATTATATATTCAAGATGCTTGTGTCATTTCTTGTGTTGGAATATGAAACAGTCAAAGTTAAGATGCAAATGGAATGTATAAACCCAAACATACATATTTTGAACATAGGCGCAGATTTGGTGAGGTAAACAGCTCATAAACATTGTCTACAGAATAAATCAGAATCAGCCTTGGTTTTCAGGAATAGTAGAATTTGTCTAGATTAAGACATGTCACCAGTCTGGACTGAAAATTTAAACTGATGTTGTGTTTATTATAAATCATTGCGTAAGTATTCTCTTCAAATAAGTAAATGTGGGCTTTTGAGCATGTGTTGAACTTTCATTTCCATTCTCAGTATCCTTAACTTTGCTCTGAAAACTGTTAGATATATATTTTAAATATATTATTGGAAAACAAAATCGATCTTCTTGTCACACTTGGTTTAGATTGCATCTTTCTTCAGCAACAACGTGGACTACTTCATTGCTTCCCTGAGCTATGGGCCCAAGACAGGGAGTGGATTCATCAGTCCTCTTTCAGCCGAATGCATGCTGCAGTATAAGAAAAAAGCTGCTGCCTATATGAAGGCTTTGAGAAAGGTTTGTGAGCTCCTGGTAACATTTAAACCAGAGGGAAATCTGAAATAATTCCAGAGAATGGAAATAGTTTCCCCACAGTTTATATTTATGCTTTATACAATTTTGGGGAGTAGGTGCTTGGTGGGTGTTACAAGGGTGGGAGGACTTCGGAAAGTAGGATATGACAGAGACCCAAACCTCACCTCTTAGGCCGTGTTAGATTTCCGTTTCCAGCACCTGATAGAGTGTTTAGGGTGAGATAGCCAGGCAGCCAGTAAGTGTCAAACTTCAGGAAATCTTAAGCTTGTAGAAACAAAAAGAAAATTGAAATATGTTTATAATGTTTTCTCAGTATAATGCAGATACATGATCATTACAAAAAGAAATCAGAAGAAATATTTCTGTACAAGAAGAAAGCTATGGTTACATCAAATTTCACTACCTAAAGGTAGCTACTGTTAACTTGGTTAGAGTATATCTCTGCTGCTGCTGCTGCTGCTAAGTCACTTCAGTCGTGTCCGACTCTGTGTGACCCCATAGACGGCAGCCCACCAGGCTCCCCCGTCCCTGGGATTCTCCAGGCAAGAACACTGGAGTGGGTTGCCATTTCCTTCTCCAATACATGAAAGAGAAAAGTGAAAGTGAAGTCGCTCAGTCTGTCCGACTGTTAGCGACCCCATGGACTGCAGCCCACCAGGCTACTCCGTCCATTGGATTTTCCAGGCAAGAGTACTGGGGTGGGGTGCCATTGCCTTCCCCGAGAGTATATCTCTAGCTCCCTAAAATTTTAAATTATATACATGCATGCATGTGCATACACACTATAAAAGCAGTTTATCTGGATACATAACACTGTTTTAGAACTGTTTTTTTCCTTTTAATGCATTGTGGATATCTTTATATATCAAAAAATACGTATCTATACTTATAAATTACTATCATTTCAATGCATCTAGTATTTTATATATAGTATTTCACTCTATAAATGTGTGATAATTTAATTAAGCCAAGCCATCATTGCTCATGGAGTTTTAGGTTGCTTCCTATTTTTCACTGTTATATGCAACACTACCTGGCATATTCTTGCACATGGAACTTGTGTATTTGTTTTTACCTTCTTCTCATTTCTTTTTAACTTTTAGTTATATATAATGCATAAAATTACATGAGAACATTATAGGTACATTACAATTCCTAATTCCAGTTCCTTTTCAGTGGTAGTTGTACTTATCAGTTTTATGTGTAACTTTGGAATATTTATACTCATCTGTATAAATTTTGAACTATATATAATATAAAGACTTTTCTAAATTTGTTTTCTTAAAAAAACTTGTATACATGTTTCATTGTGTAGCTTTTTTCATTTAAAGTAAGTTTTAGAGATCTATATCAATACATGTGATGGCTACTATATTCATTTTAAATACAGCATGGAATTCTATAATGTAAATGTTCATTTAGGTAGTCTCCTTTTGGAGGGCATTTAGGTTGATTCCAGTTTTTCACTGTTAGAATTACACTTCAGTGGATAACTTTGTAAATGCCTCCTTGGGCAATATGTGTGGAATACTGAGAGGTAGAACATTCTGATGATGTGATTTGCCTATTTTAAATTTTAATATTTACTGCCAGATTACCCTTAAGGGTGGTTGTATACTCCTAACAACGTATAAGGTGACCTAAATGTTTTAATTATTAATTCCTAAAGATGGAATTGCTTGTTCAGAGTGTGTAAATGTTTCACATTTTGATAATGTTTTTTTCCTGACTACACTTCGAGAAGGTTACCTGTTTATAATTTACCAGCAATAGAGGTATAAATCTAACCCGTAAATTTCATTTGTCAATCTCAGAGACTAGAGGTTTCTTGTTATTGTTTTAATTTGCATTTCTTTGCTTATTATTGAAATGGAACGTCCTTTCATAAATTACTGTTTATATTATTCTATCAATTCCCTGTTTAAATTGTTCACCTATTTTTAAATAAATGTTCCTAATTAGGTTTGAAAAGAGCTCTCTTTGTGTTAAGGATTCTAGTCCTTTGTTTATATTGGAAATATTTCCCCTCAGTTTGCTACAGTAATTTTTCAATGTTTAGAACTTTCCATTTTTTTTTTTAATCATCAAGCTGTTCTTTTTCTTTATGGTGATGATTCTCAGGGCAATCTTGGAAAGTCAGGGTACTTTTCGGAGAAGGCAGTGGCACTCCACTCTAGTACTCTTGCTTGGACAATCCCATGGACAGAGGAACCTGGTGGGCTGCAGTCCATGGGGTTGCTAAGAGTCAGACACGACTGAGCGACTTCACTTTCACTTTTCACTTTCATGTATTGGAGAAGGAAATGGCAACCCACTCCAGTGTTCTTGCCTGGAGAATTCCAGGGACCGGGGAGCCTGGTGGGCTACCGTCTATGGGGTCACACAGAGTCAGACACGACTGAAGTGACTTAGCAGTAGCAGCAGCAGCAGTCTATATAGACACACACCTGAATTTTATTATTAAACTTCATTTAGCACTTTTATTTGTAAGAACAGGGAAGTCATGCAGCTTTTTTCTTTAATTCTTATGATGCTTTCTCCATAGCCCCTCTTGGAATCTGTGCCTTATGAAGAAGCTCTGGCAAACCGCCGGGTCCTTCTCAGCTCTACTGAAAGTCGAGAAGGCCTTGCACAACAGGTATGGCATTGGGAAAATCATGATGCTTGCTAAAGATAATGAATGTTAAATCCCCTGTGGAAGGTTTTTAACATACATCGAGTGATTTAAAAGACTTTGTAAGTAAACATCTAAAATTAACACATGTACCATAAAGCATAATTCATTGAAAAACACTTGTTGACTCTAAATAAGTCATCCTGATTCAGTTGGTATTACAGTTGCCAATAAAGAAATATCAGCATACTTTCACTATGCTGATTAATAGTTTAGGCTAGATTTAAATGTCTGAAATAATAAGGCAAAAAAGGGAGAAGGCTAGAGAGTCAGTGAGTTATTTTTATTTCCTAAACGAGCAGGAATGAAAAATTTTAAGTACTCAATTGGTCAGTTGAATTTAGAGGCAGGTGGAGGTAGGTAGTACTGGTTTTTTCAGAAGTTGGTACAAACTGACACCAGTTTAGCATTTTCTAGCAGTTCATTTACTTTAATACCTGGCTTGCTTTTATTTATTTATTTTTTTTCAACAGCTATTTCTTTAATGAATTTATCCGAACATCTTCCAATTATATACTGGGTTGTAAGTGCATATTTTAACTAACGTCAAATATTTTTCTTGTCACTAAAAAAAAAAAAAAAAGTGTTTAAAAGCTATTTGTGCACTTGTTCACATTTTAGCTGGCAGAGTTCAGGACTTGATGGGAACATAATCAAGGGCTCAAAATGTACTTGTTGCAGACTGGGTCCTTATGGTCAACAGCGGGGAAAGAATTCTAAACTCAGGATGCTCCCTGGCTTGCTTTTAGTTTTGGAAATATTTCTTTTAAAGAGGACACAGATTTATCTGAGAGCATTTTGCCTAAGCTGACCTTGTTTTCATTTTTGGATATGTATCACTTATCTTTTCAACATTAATCCGAGAGGATGTTGAAACTGAAAATTTAATCCACATAATAATTCCTAAAAAACAAAATTCCTGAGACAAACAGTGAAATGTGGAGTATCTTAATTTATTTTGGATTTCTGTCTTATTTTATGTGAGGAAGGTTAAGGCTCAAAGAAATTAAGAAGTTTTTATCCAAAGTATTAATAGCTAATAAGTGGCAGAATGGTCTGACATCAGAGCTATTGCTTTTCCCACTCTGGCACAGACCAGCTGCAGGCTAGTCTGATAAGAACTCCAGTCTCACACCTGCCTGTCTAAATTGAGGATAATATCTACCTTGCAGGGTCTCGTAAGGATTAATTCAGCTAGTAGGAGGCAGTGTAACATGGCAAAAAGAATCAGGCTAATGAATCAGACACATGAGGTCCCCAATCCTGGGTCTGCCATTAGCTTAGCAAGGATTCCAGCTCCTGGAACTTGAGGTCTCCTCTTTGAGAAGTGAGAATTGTAGGATTGTTAGGAGGCTTCAGTGGGATACTGGCAGGAAAATCATGAACAGTGTCTGGTACCTGGTAATTGCTAGATCATTTGGTAAAGCATTTGGAATTCACTCAAAGGTTGCTTTTATTTATATTTAATTCTCAAGCTTTCATTTGCCTTGAGAATTAGCTTTTTAAAAACTCCTTGTTTAAGTACAACATAAAGAAAAGTATATAAATTATTAATATATTCCAGTGAATTTTCACAAGTAAACACTTTAACCAGTAGCTAGATGAAATTTTTGGAAAAGATATATTCTTACATGAAGAAATGTATTTTAAAAAATACTTGCTGGGACCCCAGAAGCCTCCCTCAGGCCCTTCTCCAGTTGCTGCTCTCCTCTTTTCCAAAGATAACCATAATCCTGCACTCTTTGTTACATGATACTGAACTTTATGTTAAAAGAGAGTTATGCTGCATCTCTTTCAGATCTGGCTTCTTCTGTTCAACATTATATATGTGATCTTCCATCCATGTTACATGTAGCTGTGTTTGGTCCATTTTCATTCCTGTTGAGTATTCTGTTGTGTGAATTACATGATTTACCCATTCTTACAGCTTATGGAAAAGGTCCTTTTTCATTCCAGTCCCAAAGAAAGGCAATGCCAGAGAATGTTCAAACTACCGTACAATTGAATTCATTTCACACACTAGCAAAGTAATGCTCAAAATTCTCCAAGCCAGGCTTCAACAGTATGTGAACCGAGAACTTCCAGATGTTCAAGCTGGTTTTAGAAAAGGCAGAGGAACCAGAGATCAAACTGCCAATATACATTATGTCATAGAAAAAGCAAGAGAATTCCAGAAAAGTATCTACTTCTGCTTCATTGACTACACCAAAGCCTTTGAGTGTGGATCACAACAAACTGTGGAAAATATTTAAAGATATGAGAATATGAGGCCTCCTTACCTGCCTCCTGAGAAACCTGTATGCAGGACAAGAAGCAGCAGTTAGAACATGGAACAACAGACTAGTATCAAATTGGGAAAGGAGTATGTCAAGATAGCCTTTGAGTGTGGATCACAACAAACTGTGGAAAATATTTAAAGATATGAGAATATGAGGCCTCCTTACCTGCCTCCTGAGAAACCTGTATGCAGGACAAGAAGCAGCAGTTAGAACATGGAACAACAGACTAGTATCAAATTGGGAAAGGAGTATGTCAAGATTGTATATTGTCACCCTGCGTATTTAACTTATATGCAGAGTACATCATGAGAAATGCTGGGCTGGATGAAGCACAAGCTAGAATCAAGATGGCCAGAAGAAGTATCAATAACCTCAGATATGCAGATGATACCATCCTTATGGCATAAAGCAAAGAACTAAAGAGCCTCTTGATGAAAGTGAAAGAGGAGAGTGAAAAAGTTGGTTTAAAACTCATCATTTAGAAAACTAAGATCATGGCATTTGGTCCCATCACTTCATGGCAAATAGATGGGGAAACAGTATCAGACTTTTTTTGGGGGGGCTCCAAAATCACTGCAGATGGTGACTGCTGCTGCTGCTGCTGCTGCTGAGTCACTTCAGTCGTGTCCGACTCTGTGTGACCGCAAAGACGGCAGCCCACCAGGCTCCCCCATCCCTGGGATTCTCCAGGCAAGAATACCGGAGTGGGTTGCCATTTCCTTCTCCAATGCATGAAAGAGAAAAGTGAAAGTGAAGTCGCCCAGTCTGTCCGACTGTTAGCGACCCCATGGACTGCATGACTGCAGCCATGAAATTAAAAGATGCCTGCTCCTTGAAAGAAAAGCTATGACCAACCTAGACAGCATGTTAAAAAGCAGAAACATTTCTTTGTCAACAAAGGTCCGTCTCGTCAAAGCTTTGGTTTTTCCAGTAGTTATGTATGGATGTGAAAGTTGGACTATAAAGAAAGCTGAGTGCTGATAAATTGATGCTTTTGAACTGTGGTGTTGGAGGAGACTCTTGAGACTCCCTTGGACTGTAAGGAAATCCAATCAGTCCATCCTAAAGGAAATCAGTCCGGAATATTCATTGGAGGGACTGATTGAAACTGAAGCTCCGATACTTTGGCCACCCGATGCAAAGAGCCGACTGATTAGAAAAGTCCCTAATGCTGGGAAGGATTGAAGGCAGGAGAAAAAGGGGACAACAGAGGATGAGATGGTGGGATGGCATCACTGACTCAATGGACATGAATCTGAGCAAGCTCTGGGAGACGGTGATGGACAGAGAAGCCTGGCATGCTGCAGTCCTTGGGGTTGCAGCACAACTGAGTGACCGAACAGCAACAGCTTACGATATTTTCAAGTGTTTAATTATCACAGGGCTGCTCTGGCGCCGTATACCTGTCTCTTGATAAACAGGCATACTCTTCTGTTGGGGATATATTTAGAAGTGGAATTGCTGAGTCCACATGGTGCTGCTGGGAAAGAACCCACCTGCCAGTGCAGGAGACAGAAGAGACTCAGGAAGATCCTCTAGAGGAGGGCCTGTCAACCCACTGCAGTATTCTTGCCTGGAGAATCCCATGGATGAAGGAGCCTCGTGGGCTACAGTCCATAGGGTTGAAAAGAGTCGGACACAGCTGAGGCAACTTAGCGTGATGCACAGGATCTAAGTTCAGTTTTCAAAAATCCTGCCAAACAGTGTTCAAAGTGTTTGTCCCAAATTCCACTCCTCCCGCCACTATGTGATAGTTCCAATTGCTCCATAAATATGTCCATCTTTATATTTTCTGTCTTTCATTTTAGTCATTTGGGTGTCTTAAATTGCTTTTCTTTGATAAATAGTGCCATTGAATACCTTCTTTTTTATGTTTACAGTATTATTCAAGTACATATTCAAGTCTTTTTTTCTGCTGTTTCTCTGTTGGCTTGTCTTTTTATCATTGATTTATAGAAGTTCTTTATATATTCTGGATATTAGTCTTCTTTTGGATACATGCTTCTTTTTACTCTTTATACCTTGTGATGAATAAAATTTTTAAAAAATTTTTATTCTTGTTGAATTTCTCAATTTATGGTTGTACCTTTTGCATCTTACTTAATAAAACTGAGAAATGAAAAATTTCCAGTATCAAGTGGTTTTGTTTTCACACCTGTGAAGTAGTTTTGGTTTGCATTCCATAAAGTGTTTTTTTGGCCACTAAGTTTTGTCCACATCCTCCTCTAAGGTTCAGAATTCTCTGTTGCTTTCAAGGTTCAGCAGAGTTTGGAGAAGATTTCTAAACTGGAGCAGGAAAAAGAACATTGGATGTTGGAAGCACAGTTAGCTAAAATCAAGCTGGAGAAAGAAAACCAGCGAATTACAGATAAACTGAAGAGTACAAGTAGTGGGCAGGTGGTAGGGGTGGCCCAGGAAAAGGCTGCTGTGGTGACTGCCACGGGCCAGGAAGAAGCGTCTGCCAAGGCCATGTCAGACCCCATTCACAGCACCAGTGAGGTAAGTGTCTTCTTCTTCCTTTTTTGTAATGGTAACTAGTGGGATCCACCTGAGTGTTCAGAGTTTACCACTTAAATTACAGGAATTTATAACAGGAATAATCCATGTGCTCTGGAAAACTCAGATTGGTGAGCAGGATACCCGCTTCATATCACAACTTTATTCCATTCTCTTTGATTTTACATGCAAGAGTTCCCCATGGTAAGGGCTGTGTTTCTGGTGAAGATACACTAAGTCAAATTATGATGATTCTGTTTTTCGATTGAAACGTTTGTGATATGGGGCTCATGTTTCTGACAAAGGACTAAATGACTAACTTTTTACAGAAATGACCATAAATACGTTTTAAAACCAATTATATGGTATATTCCTAGGTAATATAAAGCTTTTTGATTTACATATAATACAGTTAGACTTCCTAAGGCAATATAGTGACAAGTTATTTTGCAGCTTTGTATTTCTTGCCTTATATTTAATTGCAGTGATTTAGAAGGAAAGGAAACACCTCTATTGGAATTACAGAATTCAGAGTTACATGGAGAAAAATTTTCTGATTATAGTATTTTGCCCACTGTAAAAAAATAACTAAAAATCTAGAAAAATGAGAAATCAGGAAAGGAAGGGAAAAAAGACCCTCAAATTAGAAGGATCTCATTAAATGTATTTTTGTTAGCTTTTTTGAGAAACTTGAGGGGAGCCGTGGTACTTGCTGATGGCCCTGTCCTAAGGCGTGTGATTCCCCTTATAGCTTGCTGATGCTATTGAAGAGCAAGTCATGGTCCCTTTCACGTCTACCTGTGTCTGATTCAGTGCATACTTAATAGTAATATACACAAATTAACTTTTATCTTCAAGATGTATACAGACCTCACTGCACCTTAACAGTGTCAGAAACCTGGAATTATTGTTAGTTTTCTTAGATGTGATAATGATATTTTGATTAGGAGAATATCTTTATTTTTTGGAGGTAAATGCCAGAGTACTTAGAGTAAGATATCATCGTATTTGCAGCTTACTTTCAGATACTTCAGGAAATGTACACACACAGATAAATAGAGTAAATGTAACAAATTGTTCATTATCAAATGTATTAATGTATTGATAATTGTATTGGTAATGCATTGATAAATGTATAAATGTGTTAATACATTGTGGGTGCACAGGTGTTTATTATCCTTTTTTGCCCAAATTTACTATGTGTTTACATATTTTCATAGTAAAATATAGGAGAGGAAAAAAGAATTAAAATTCTTAGGAAAGTGAAAAACACACCAGACTTCCCAGAGCAGTGACCTGAATGGCCAGGATGCTCACTGGCGGATCCTATGTAAGCCTGATGGTGAGGCTGAATCCTAGCCGCAGGTGTTGCTCTCTCCCCCTGACAAGGGAAGATGACTGCCTGGAAGGACATTTAACCAACAGGACACAATTCTGGCCTCAGTTTAGGTTCCATTTGGGGAAGTGCAACATTGCCAGCACTCATCTGTGGACTTCCCTTCAGAGTCTGTCTCATTGATCAGATCAGACTGAATGTTTTCATGATCTTTATTCCTAAATTATTTTCTAAAGGACTGTATTAGTTTATACTTTTTATCAGCAGCATATGAGAAAATGCCCACAGCAGTGAGAAAATGTTTAGTTATTAGGGTCACCATGAAACTATCTTTAGGTCTTGCCTGCTTTGGAAATAAGGGTAGAAATGACTCAGAGTTAAAATCTGTTCTTCCTCTTTTTCTTCTCAGACCATTTGTTGGGTTTCAGTAAAAATGGCTAACAGCATTTGGATAGAGGAAATAGTGATGGTCATATCCATTACTGCCGTATGACAGAAATCATGAATATGGTTACATATCTGAAGGGCCAGCTTGTGTTGAAAGATGATTTGTATCGAAAGATGATTGATTTCAGGGTGACCTTCCAGAACTCTACTGGTAGTGTGCTTTTATTTATTTTTTTCAATGTTGCTTGTTTCATTTTATTTTTTGGCAACACCACACAGCTTATGAGATGTTAGTTCCCCAACCAGGGATTGAAACTGGGCCCACAGCAGTGAAAACACCAAGTCCTAACTACTGGCCCACCAAGGAATTGTTAGTGAGCTTTGAAACAATGTGAACCCAGAAGAGAAAAAATATTACAAAGGTTTAAGCTGTTGTGTTTAAAGTATAAACAGTCTGTTCTAAAGCTTTTTCTCCCTTGTGTTCTAGATTGGAATTTTAACCAGGACATCTGACAGTGAGGTAATGTGTGCTTAACATCATGTTGTTTGTTAGTAAATATCTGGCAACATGTTTGTTGACAAAGTCCAGCAAAAGTCAGCTTCATCTAATTACATTTCTGACAATTCTAGGCATTGTGGATCCATGTTGGTTTTCTCTTGGGTCAGTGTTAACTGTCACCAACAAATCACAGCCTGTTTCTGCACTTGCCTTCTTGAATGACTTGACGCGGCAGTTTGACAGGGTGTGGCATGAGCTCAGCCATCAGCTTGCTGGTATGTGGCTGGAGGCTGTGAGCCATTACCTTCCCAGTAGGCCTGCTGGCAGAGCAGGGCTTTTCAGGGGCTTGACCGTCAATGGGCTTGTAGTTCTTTCCAGCCTTCAAGTGACTGAATCCAGGTCAGATTTGGCCTGTTAAATAGGTTTGCACCTTTTCATTTTGAAATATTCTAAGTGTAAACTTACAAATAATCATTAAAAGAACACTGAAGTCATTCAGCCTAACAGTCAGAATGGTGAACTGGCAAACAGTTCAAGTAGGCTGGTAACTTCTTTGGTTTCCTTATTGGCCTTATACTTTAGGTAATCTTGAATTTATGCATATACTTCTAAACTCAGCTGAGTAGGTGCCATTGCTAGAGTAATTAGAAAACTAGTCTGGAACAAGGGCCATACATTGTTCATTATAGAAATAGTTTAATTTGTTAGTAGGTTTAGAAGCATTAGAGCTATCTTAAGATAATGTGGGGGAAAAGAACGCTCCTATTTTTAGGAATGCAAATAAAAGCTCCCCTTCTCCCTGTTCTCTAGTTAGTGGAAGACATAGGAGGCAGGCAGATAGAGATTTTGGAAGTTAAGTGTGCGGCACCTAACTGAGACACATGGCCCCATGGCTGGGGGTGCCTCCCAAGACTTCACTTCTGCTTTCTGCTCTTGAAGCCACACCTTCACTGTGAGATGGGCAGGGAGCTGAATAAAAGCATCTGTCTTGTTTAAAGTTTTCCAAAAGGTGGGAAAACTATGATTTTCCATCTAAATTCAAATGAAAATCTAGGAAATGTCTTCTTTTATTTGGCTAAAGTGATAGTAATGTGGTTTTTTTTTTCCTCTTACAACCGCTTCCTCCCACCGGCATTTATTTACTTAGTTATGTGTGCTCTCTTTAGGCTCCGGATGTGGAATCTCGGGAGGACTTAATCAGAAATCACTACATGACAAGGATCGTGGAACTGACGTCTCAGCTGCAGCTAGCTGACAGCAAGTCAGTGCACTTTTACGCTGAGGTGAGTGGAGAGCCAGTTGGATCAGGTGGATTTTCCTAACCTCCTCAGCAATTAGGTCACTGTCTTGGCCTCCTGCTGTTCACCGCAAAAGGGCGATCAGAGTCAGTGTGTCTGCAATGTGGATTTGGTTAGAGTTCATGTAGATTGCTCCACATACCAACCAAAAATCTTTATCGATAGATTTTCTTAGGGTTATATAACATGTTTTGGAACACTATTATAGATTCCTTGTTTTAGAGAGTTATAAGCTGGTAACATTAATAGGTGAAGGAATTTTCGTTTAGGGAGATTCAAAGCAAAGTATGCCTTTGTTTCTCTTTAGTATACTCTTTAGTTACTAAATGACAACTTGTGGTAATGAGTTTTTATAAATGATAAAATGCAAAATGTAACCTCTTTCAACCTTTAAAAAAATAAAATGTTGCTTTTTGTTACATTTTCTTCTTGCATCACCATATAATTCATTTTCTTAAGAGGATTAGAAAAATGTTATGTAAGATAATAAAATTATATAAATTCCTTGATGAAGAGGAGAAAATGAAAGAAGGAATTACAGATACCAAGACGTGAGAAACAAATTATAAGATAGAATGGATATCGCTCAACATATAAGGTACTTGTAAGAAACTTTTTCTTAAAAGGTTAGTTGTAGATGTCAGAGATGTATAATCCTTTAAACTGTTAAGGAAATTGACAAAGGAAAGATCACACCCTTTCCTAGAATGTGACTTTCTGATTTTCTCCTGTTCTGCAGAGACAGGGAGGTTGATAGGAAGCCAGGTGCTAGGAGTGAAGAGAGGCTTTGCTTCTCTCTTCTTGCTGAAATAAATGATATGCATAGCTTAGTGTTCCATACCTGTTTGAGAAGATGATCAGTAGTGATAGCTGTTGGACTGTAGAAAAATGAGGACAGCAAGTTGGATGCTGCAGTGCCTTACTGTTTGAACCATGTGGCACAGGACATCATTTTGTCCTGCTTTGGATCCCTAACTACCTTCTGAGTTACTCTCCCAGACTTGATTGTCATCCTCACAAGGACCTGTGTTTTGCAGAGCTCCCTCCCTCTTTCTCTGGTTCAATGGCTGAGCACAGAGATATGTGATTAATAGAGAGTGGTTGATTTGGTTGGCTGAACTTGACTGAAGTTCTCTTATGAGGAATGAAATAAGTGGGGAATTTCTGAGGATTTCCAAGAGATTTGCTTATCTTAGTAAATTCTTTTAGCACAATTGTGATACAGGAATTTAAAAATTGTTCTAGTTTTTCCTTGTCTGTAAACAGGAAGTGGTGACCCTCAGTATTACTTTACTGGAATGGTCAGTCTGAGCATTTGATGTTGACACAGCATTCAGATGTGTCTCAACAGATTCTCCATGTCAACCTCATGGTTTATCAGAAAATTTAGTAATCCTTTTAATGGCACGCCTTCTTTGAACAATAGCATGAAATAGAATTTTTCTTTTTTCTTCTTCATGTACTGTCTCCAGATAGCCTCAGTTTAGTAGACACCCCACCCCCCAAAAAAAGCCAACTGGGGTCTTTAAACTGCTCTCACTTTTTCCCCCCATCGACAGAGTGAGGCTGTAAAGATTTTATTGTTCCTGTGATATGGTCTCCAATAAAGGACTTAAAACACAAGAAGAAAAGTATCTTAGAATTCATACTCCTTGATGCCATTGATCACTTTTGAAATAACCACTTCCTTTCTCATCCAGTGTACATGAATCTTGGGTAAATGTAGAAAAGAAACTTCTTATGCTTTTTGTAACCTGTGGTCATCAGGCTAGAGCTTGGAAAGAAATACCGATGAACTTGGGTTAGTAGATGTTTTTTCCCTCATTAAACGGCTATGAGTGAGGACCACTCACATTTCTTATGTGTGCTCCAGGGTATGGTACAAGGCCTGTGGATATTCGGCAGATGTTTGTGGAATGAAGGGAGGAAGTGTGGTCTTGGGGATTGTTTTCTAGTAACCTTCCCTGAAGTAAGTTCGGTTTGGGGAAATGCTTCCTGAGATTATGGGATGTTTTCTGATTTCACAGTGCCGAGCACTCTCTAAAAGACTGGCCTTGGCTGAAAAGTCTAAAGAGGCACTGACAGAAGAGATGAAAGTAGCCAGTCAGAACATTAGCCGACTTCAGGTGAGTTTCATGTTACCTGCACAGTATGTTTTTTCATTGAAAGTTCTTAGGCTGAAAAATCAGCATTTCCTTTCTAAAATGGTGACATTTGACCTCTAGATATAATACTTTTCTTACCATTTTCAAGTTATTTTCAAGTTACAGCTCATTTATGGCAGGCAAGAATTGGTTGTATTATGTGTTTTTCTAGTTTAATTTTAATTATAAATAGTTTTGTAGTCAGCATTTCTTTAAATAATACTTATTTATCCATAGTCCTTCCTTTTTCTCTTCCTCCCAGTCGATAATCCCTGTCATGGCTGGCCAGAAGTTTATTTTGTTCATGTGACTCAATTCCTTCTCTTTACTGATTCATAAAACTGACATAAACTGAAAGATAGGGCTACAAAATATTCCTTCTTACTCACTGTTTTGTTTTCAAGCCTTGTTTCTAGAAGCCTTTATTAAATATACACATGCTACAAGCAAAGAAATAACTCATTAACAGCAATACATACTTCCTTCTGGTTTCAGATTCATTTATAGATTTTCAAGATTAGATGTTAAAAGGCCAAAGAGAGCCTGAGAGATGAGAGGAGAGAGGAAGATGCTTTTTCCAGGGAGAGTCTTGCCCAGAGGGCTGTGGGATCCCCATCTAGTGTGGGGTGGTGGGAATGTGCCAGAGACCACCTTCCCCGCCTCACCAAAGGCTCAGGAAAACCTGAGGGAAAGAGCATGAAGCCGTCTTGTTTTTTTGTGTGTGACACTTTTATACCTGGCATAGAAGGAAACTCATTTCTGCAAAGAAATTCAGAACCCATTTTAAAGGTTGAGAAAAACTTCTTCCCCGTTTTTGCTTGTTCTCTTGTTAGACCTGTAGCTTAACCTGCTTCTTAACTGATCAGATAGGTCATCTTGATAAGTTGCTTTTCCAACATTTTTTTTTTCTTTTCTTTTTTCTTAAATTAAAGAAACTTTCAAGTTGTATAACTGGTGGAGTTTTGCTTTCTCTTTTCTTTTTTCCTTGGCCATTCAGGATGAGCTGACAACTACCAAGAGGAGTTATGAGGATCAGTTAAGTATGATGAGCGACCACCTCTGCAGCATGAACGAGACGCTATCTAAACAGAGAGAAGAGATTGACACACTAAAGATGTCCAGTAAGGTAGGGGAGGGAAGGGTCTCTCTGAAGAGTAATAGTTAATATTTAATGTATTTCATATAAGGTACTTCATTGCTGTGTGTTTCAGGAGCAAAGGATTAAGAGATTTGGAGTGTTTATAAATCATTTCACTTGTCCTCTTATCCGAAAGTAAAATGAAAATTGTTTGATTGAGTTACAAGTTGAGAGAAGGTCTGACCTCCAGGCCCTAACGCTGTGTTGCTTGCTTTTTGGTTTTGGGGCAATTCTGCTACTGTTCCGTTAGTTAGGAGCACTCTTAAGAGGGTTTATGATGGGGATTACTCTTTATTTATATGAATCTAAAATAGTCTCATTGAAAAGTAACCTTCTAGGCAAATTTATTCTCATAACATATCCATATAACCAAGGACTGTTTTGTCCTTTTAATTCCAAAGACTTCTTAAATTTCATTTCCCATAAAGCCTCTGCTTGTCCAGGCTGGGGTCAGTAGATATGGGTAGTGTTTTTGTGTTGAAGGGCATATCTCTTAGCAAATTTATTCTCATAACATATCCATATAACCGAGGACTATTTTGTCCTTTTAATTCCAAAGACTTCTTAAATTTCATTTCCCATAAAGCCTCTGCTTGTCCAGGCTGGGGTCAGTAGATAATGGGTAGTGTTTTTGTGTTGAAGGGCATATCCATGTATCTTTGATGTATCATTATACACACACACACACTCTTACCATGAGAGGTAGGCTTCAAGAGGCCAGAGAGCTGGTTTCATGCATGATCTCAGATGCTTGGCATATTTTGATAACTCGGACAACACCCTGCCACCAGCAGCTTGGATCTGCTGTCTCCAGCCTGTGCTCTTTGCAGTCCACGCTGCCCCTCACTGATCTTGCAGGCATGTGCTGAGTTCCTGTTGCATGCTGGCCCTGGAAAGGACATAGAGATGAAGAGACCATAGCTTCATTTTCACATCTGCCAGTGGTGGTGCAGAGCTGTATCCCGCTCAGTTGGTGTCTCCTTGGAAGTGTATCATGTTAATGCACTAGAATCTGCCTTACAGAATTTTTCTCAGTGTAATTTGGTGGTATTGATTGGCCTCTGGCTGCTTCAGAGAATGTTTTTGATGCTTTTCTGGGACATCTTGTGATGGTTGTGACCAGCTTATGTGGTGCTGATTAGGGTTCTCTGGTTACTGTTGCTTGAGGAAACTTGAGCTTGTAGGTAGGGGATAGGGTATTGGTCCTTTTGAAGAATGCCTCCTTAACCCTTTCGGCCTCTTGGTATTCCATCAGGGCAATAGCTGACTCATGTAGAAAGCACATGTGTTAGTGGGAGTAGCAGGAGAAAGCCTGCTCTTAGCACCTAACATTTGAAGAAAAGTAGCGGTCATTATAGGGAAAGTTTTCAGACCTCAGAGCTGCAGAGGGCATTTGGTTCTGAATTGAGGAGGGTTAATGTTGGGTATAGGGGCTTCCCTGGTGGCAGTCGGGAGACCTGGGTTCGATCCCTGGGTCTGGAAGATCCCCTGGAGAAGTAAATGGCAACCCACTCCAGTATTCTTGCCTGGAGAATTCCAGTGACAGAAGAGCCTGGTGAGCTATAGCAAAGCTCATTGTCCCAACCCCACCCCAGTACTCTTGCCTGGAAAATCCAATGGACGGAGTAGCCTGGTGGGCTGCAGTCCATGGGGTCGCTAACAGTCGGATAGACTGAGCGACTTCACTTTCACTTTTCTCTTTCATGCATTGGAGAAATGGCAACCCACTCCAGTATTCTTGCCTGGAGAATCCCAGGGATGGGGGAGCCTGGTGGGCTGCCGTCTATGGGGTCACACAGAGTCGGACACGACTGAAGTGACTTAGCAGCAGCAGCAGCAGCAGTCACTTTGGAAGTAAGGAAAATTTTAAGCCCTCTTGGAAATTTTTAATCTAGTCCTTAGAATATCTGTGATTAATAAAGCATAGAGTTAGTGATCCTTCTTTACTTTCTAGTTCCCGTTGTTAACCTTTCTTTGATCTTTCTGTGGTCCCTATATATTGTCTCCCCCCACCCCACGCCCCACTTATTAGTCATTTAAATTGCTATAGCATCAGATAGCTGAGTTGACGTGGTCTCCATTGGATACCAAGTAAACATCCTGAAGCCATTTGTTTGCTATTATCTTGTTCTGAATGTCTGTGTTTTGCAACCATTTCCCACATGCATGAAACTGAGTGTTTATATGTAATAGTTAAATGTAGGAATTAAATTAGAATATTTTCCTTAAAAGTGAACTTCTCCAGAAAAAAGAAAAGTTACATAAAACTGGAAAGTCCAAATCTCTGTATATGAGGGAATTGGGAATTAAGTTAAGACATCTTCCAAGTTGCTCTCAGCTGGTATCTGAGCTTTCTTTTATCCTGAGATTATCATTGCCACTGAGATGTTAGCTGGCACATATTAAACATAAGTTCCTATTAAGACCTTTTAAAAGATGTTCATTTCAACAGCAAAGGAGCAAGTTTAGGCTAAAATATTTTATTCAGCTTTATGAAATCATGAAGTACCTTGTCTTTGAAACAAAATGAATATATGAGGTTTGATAAATCCAAGATATGTTTTCTTTTCTTTATTACCTGTGCTCAGACACCAGGGAAATAAGGTAGAATAAGGAAAAGGAATAAGAATAAGGAAATAAGGAGAAAAGTGGAGAGAGTGAAAAGTAACAAGTAACAAACTGCTCTGTGATTCCTAAATAAAAGTTAGCAATGGAAGGTTATCAGCTCTTCTTGGAAGCTAAAGTTTTCCACAGTGAACTATGGCTTCCAGACAGCTTGATCTCTTAAGTTGTGTGGATGATTTTTCTAGAAGTTGGTATTCTTATTGTTGATATTTCTCTTTGCACAGGGAAATTCTAAAAAGAACAGGAGTCGATAGTTTACGGATAGCGGGTTGGCGACTTCTTTCCAGAGCTGCTACTGCTGAGCGGAGCTGCGGGGCCGACCCTCCACGTCCAGTGCTGGCCGCCTTCAGGAAGCTGGAGTGTTGTTGGACCTAGTAAAGTAGTCAGTGTTGTAAATGGCCTTGAAATATTTAAAATATATTTGTAACCGGTAAGGCAAATACAGAATTTGATGTTGACAGTAAAATGGAAAACAATACACATACCTTGGATATTGTAGGTTTCCTTATGCTGTTTTTACTGTGCACTTTTTAAAATTAGGTTTTAATTTCAGTATGTAAGAATAACAAATATTTTGTATATTTTCAAACTCGATGATATGGTAATCAATTTGGTATCTATGGAATAGATATATGTTTCTGGATAAAATGCTTACATTGTCAAACTGTCATTACTTCTCGCTATAATTGAAAACAGTCTCCAATTCCTTTTGAAGACTTATTCATTCTCTCTGTCTCTCTTTCTCTGTTCTGGAGGGATTGGGCCTTGAAAACTCCAGATCTTGTGGTTTATTATCATTGTCTTCAGCTCTTCAGTACCTTCTCTGTGTTGGAATAATAGCTTAAGGAAATTGTTGTCAATAAATTCATACTTATATCAAACTTTCAGTCTTCTGAGAATCTGATGAAGGAAACTGAAACGTTTTAAAGTAGGCTTCACAGAATTACCAAATCCCAGTTGATTTAGATATAATCTTTCTAATCCTTCAAATTGGAATAATTGTACAGTTAATCCTTTATTAAGGCTTTGAGTACCTCTCAAGGTACTTGTAACTATACTTCAGGCAAGATTGCTAAGCCCTTTCAGGCTCCTATTGGTTTATTTCATAAACATTGTGTCATTTCAGTGTACATTTCAGAGGTGTCTCTCCCAGCACCTCCCTCCCCAAGTCTTTAGTTTCTCCTTCCCTCCGAGTCTCCTGCACATGCCCATTTCACTCCATGTCTACATCCCCTGACTGAAGCCCCTCCTTCCCCACCTCCCTGCCTGCAGCTTCATCTCTTTTGAGCCTCTTCACTGAGCAGTTGCTAGTCACCCTCCAGAGTGCTTTACTCTGTTTCACCTGAGTGCTCAGCACCAGCTTTCCCTCTGTGCGCAGCATGACGGCCAGCTCCTTGGCCTCCGCCCCCTTGTTCTTGGCTGCCTGCTATAGAGACAGACTGGCTGTTGTGCCCAGTCTTCACAGTAATGGAAGTATTTGAATCCTGCCTCACTCTGGGTGAGTCCAGCTCGGTTCCATCCTCCCTAGCCCCTTGGCCCTTTCTATTTTGTGTGATCTGCTCATTTTCATTCTCTGTCATCTGAACCCAGCTGTGTTCACTGAGGCTACACCTAAGCCCCCAAGCACCATGTTGCTTAGCTCCACCTTAAACCTAGAGTTTCCAACCCCTGCTAGACCCTCAGTGTTCTGTGACCCTGCGTTCTGAATTTCTCATCCATTTCTGTTTCTCCTTTGGAGGGTTTGGGACTATGGAGTGATGCCATCTGGCTTATGCTTTAATGGAATCATGGGTTGCTAGGCTGAAAATCCGGAGAAGGCAATGGCACCCCACTCCAGTACTCTTGCCTGGAAAATCCCATGGACGGAGGAGCCTGGTGGGCTGCAGTCCATGGGCTCGCTAACAGTCGGACACGACTGAGCGACTTCACTTTCACTTTTCACTTTCATGCATTGGAGAAGGAAATGGCAACCCACTCCAGTGTTCTTGCCTGGAGAATCTCAGGGACGGGGGAGCCTGGTGGGCTGCTGTCTATGGGGTCGCACAGACTGGGACACAACTGAAGTGACTTAGCAGCAGCAGCAGCAGAAGGCTGAAAATCGATTGCAGGGGAGCAAGGGTGGAAATAAACAGAAGAGTTAGGAGGCTATTCAGTAGCACAGTAGCAGGAGGCTGTTGAGAGATGGTGGCCTGGTCCATGCTGATGGCAGTGGAAGTTGTGAGAAGACTGTTTCTGGATTTGTTTTGAAGAGAGTAGACAGGAATTGCTGAAATCGCAACACCTTCCTCTATACGTCTCTTACTCTTCTCTGCTTTTACTCCTTATGCTTATCATAATCTAACCTGCAGTATGTTTTGCTTATTCATCTTGTTTATTGCCTGTTTCTCCCCTCTGGAGGATACAGTTCCATAAGGACAGGTTTTTGGTCTGGTTTGCTCACTGTTGTCGTGCCTGGCATTCAGTGAATGTTTGTCAAAAGAATGCTGCCTGGGCAGGAATGTGTAGTGTGAGAGAAAGAAGAGTCAGTCAAAGGTGAAGCCAGGGATTTTGACCTGAATGCACCTGACTGCAAGGGAAGATCGAGGGAGTGACATCTTGCGTCTACCTGGCTATGGGTTAAGCTGAACATCTGGGAGTCACCTTGACTTCCTCACCTTGCACATCTCGCTTTTTATCTTGTCTTGCTGAACCTTCCTGCCTTTTCACGTATCTCGGCTCTAACTTCTTATTTGATGCTTTAAATTGCCCTGGCTCCCTGCTGCCTGGATGACTCACTCGTCTTCCTGTTCTCTAGACATCTCTCTCTCCACTTAGCACATTTCTGCAGAACCATCTTCTGGATGGAAAGAAAGCCTTCACAGTGGCCCCTCATTGCGCTCTGGCTGTAGTGTGTACATGTGAGACGTATACTGTCACTCACTTTTTCCTTATTCTCTTCCAAGCACTCCCCGCCCCCAACCCTTGCTATAGTCTCTGTAGAAGGAAATGGCAGCCCACTCCAGTGTTCTTGCCTGGAGAGTCCCAGGCACAGGGGAGCCTGGTGGGCTGCCATCTGTGGGGTCGCACAGAGTCGGACATGACTGAAGCCACTTAGCAGCAGCAGCAGCGGTGAAAGTGAAGTTGCTCAGTCGTGTCGGACTCTTTGCGACCCCATGGACTGTAGTCTACCAGTCTCCTCCGTCCATGGGATTCTCCAGGCAAGAGTACTGGAGTGGGTTGCCATTTCCTTCTCCAAGTCTCTGTCTACCTTTATGAAAATCCTCAGACCTCTGGGTCAGGAAGAGTGTCACTTCTCCTGAGAGATGGGCCTGCTTTTCTCTTAGAGAAAATGTGAATCTTGGGTTGTGTCCTTCTTTGCTTTGGTGGCCGAGACTTGTATCTCTCCCCACCTAAGAGCTGCCAGAGCTCCCAGACCCGCGGCCCCTATCTCCCAGCATGGTGCCTGGTCCCACAGACCTGTTGGCAGTCCTTGTGGAATGCTGGACCTTTGTCTAGGGGTCAGTGCCTCTGGGAGGTTTCCTCCGTCTGAGGAACAGGGCAGGACTGTAGAGGGTGCAGTTGGTTTCCTAGTAAAATTGTCCCTTTTAAACTTAATTGCTAAGATCTTTGTTCTTTAGGCAGAGTCTCTTGCCAAAGCATATAATGACCACCACTGGTTAACCATTTATTTAAGTCAGGCATGGTAAAGACTTGACTTATTTCATTTAAACTTCCAATAACTGTATCTCATTGGTGCTATTACTGTCCCTGTTTTACAGTTAGAAAACTAAGGCTTAGAGAGGGTAAGCAGTTTGTCCATAGTCACACAGCTAGTCCATGTAGGACTGGGATTCAGATCCAGGCTTTTCTCATTTCCAGAGCCTGGCTTATTCACTACTGTAGTATGAGCCTTTTGAATTGAGGACATTCAGTTCTCTTCCTACAAGTACTATACATTTGGAGAATAAAATATTAAATTCCTCAGTAACTCCTATACTTCATGCAACTTTCCCTTTCCATGTCTTCAGTAAGTATTCTTACCCCTTCTTTCAGCATTTATTTAGCTTCCTGAGCTAATGGCCTGGCTACAAGGTTTGCCTTTGATATGATTTTTTTCTTCTCTGACCCTATTTTTATTTACATATTCCTTGTTACATAAACCTTCCCAGCTACCAAATTCTGAATTTAATAAATTTATGCCATGAGTCTACCCCTTCCTTTTAATCCACTTTCTGTACAGACTTTGTTGTTTTTTTTTTTAAAGGAATTTTGTAACCACAAAACTGGAGATGAATATGAACCCTTTTTGTCTCCATCACTTCTTAAACATTTTTGTTAATCTTGTTTCATCTTTTTTTCCACATGGCTTCTTTTCCGGGAGTATTTTAAGGCAGGTCCCAGACATTGGTTCGTTTCCCCTGTGAACACTTGAGTCATGCATACCTTTTGTAAAGATGAGAGCGCTAACTTCTTAATCTGCCTCACCCAGTGCCTGCTGAGTGCTCCGTGCAGATGAGACTGTGGTAAGCAAAGCAGTCTGCCGGCTGCCCTTGAGAGCTTACAGTCTGCTAGTGAAGCAACAGTGATCCTGTAAATGCACAATTACAAACTGCCATACGTCCTGTCTTGCCCTGGGCTTGTCTCAGACAAGGCGGCATGTGAGAGAGAAAACATAGCTGCTGCTTCCTTGATTAAATGTCTGTATTTTTACCAAAATTATAAACTCAATTTGAGTCAAGCTGTTCTGAAATACTTATTACAAGAATGTCCCTGGTGGTCCAAGACTCTCTGCTCCCAATGCACGGACCCCAGTTTGATCCCTGGTCAGGAACTAGATCCCACATGCTGCAGCCAAGAGTCTGAATGCCACAGCTAAAGATCCTGCATGTGGAAACTAAGACCTGGCAGAGCCAAATAAATATTTAAAAATAGTACTTATTACAAAGAGAAAACAAGGCAAAAGAGACAAAGTCTCCTGATTTTCACCCTCATTTCATGCTCCCCAGAGAAAAGCACTTTCATTCACTGTTTTGATCTATCTCCCTATTTCCAAATGACTTGCTACTTTCACTTTTCCCATCAGGCATTGTCAGTTGATTTCCCAGTTAGAAGATGAGAATTTGTCCCTGTTTGATCTGCCTCCCTTTCCCTACTACTCACATACATATGCACGCTTTCTGTTTTCCTGTTGTCTCTTTCAGACTAGTTACATCAACATTTTGATTAGATCGATACTCCATGTATATTTTAGTGTGATCATTAAATTGCTGTTGGTAATTGTTGTCATGTAATGTACTATGATGCCTTTTCCTTTCTTGTACAACTTTTTTTGTTTTCCCTGGAGTTAATAACTGTATCTATCTGTCTTCCATGGTGCTTATCACTAATTTATTCCTAAATTCTCTACCAGGTGCCCAGGTGTATAATTCTCATCTCAGTGTGATCAGATTCAACTGGGTGTTTAGCCAAATTTATCTTCTTCAAGAAGTCTCTCCTAGGGAATCCCCTGGCCATCCAAGGGTTAGAACTCAGTGCTCTCAATGCCAGGGTTCTGGGTTTGATCCCTGTTCTGAGAACTAAGATCCCACAAGCCATGTGGTGCAGCCAAAAAAAGGAAGGAAAGGAAGAAATCGCTCCGAGAGTCCTTTGATCTGTGCCAGGCTATCCTGGTTGATCTCTAGGCCAGCTGTACTGCTGCTGTCTTGGGATCTCCCTTCCTTATCATCCTGGGCATCGTGTCTCCTCTTAAAATAACTCTCTCCACAAGTCTTTCCAGTGAGTATCTTTTGTCTCTACTTGCCATTGCTGTGCCCTCTCAAAGAATCATCTGTTCTGTCTAGGCCTCTTAAAATATGGAAAGTGAAAAATGAGAGATAATTCTCAGTTCAGGCACAGTTAGGGACTCAGTTGACTGAAGTTTACATGGGAGCAAATAAAAAGGACTTTAATCATTCATTGCTTCCTGGAGGTGATGGAATTTTCAGAACTTACTGAAACAACATTTCCGACTTTTTCTTCATTAGATACTATATGCTTATTGTGAAAAATTTGGAAAAGGAGGAAAAGTGTTGAATGAACATCTTTTTGGAGATTCAGCTATTAATATTTTTGCTTATTCCTATTCTTTTTTCATGCATATATATGATACATGTTTTCAGTAAAAATTGGGATTATAAGAAATTCCAAATGAGAAAAAGAGGCTCTTTAATATGAAGTAGCGGGGAGGGGGGTGTAGGTTTGCTGTCTGCACAACTCCAGGGGGCACTATTCACATTCTGTTCTGAATCAGGCCTGGGTGAAGGGAGAAGACGCTCCAGGTTCAGCCTGAGCAACTGTGATAAATAACATGTATTTTGTTAGGTCATTTTACATACCACCCCCCATTATGTTTGTTATAAGCAGTACTGTTCACTTTTCAAAGCTGATAAATAAAACTGGATTCTCCACTGCTTTCGGGAAGAAACCATCACTTATGCTAACAGATACTTCAGCAACACAACCATTTTCCAAGTTCATTAGCCACTAAAGCAAAACAAAAAATCATCTGCACTATTTCCAAACAAAAATGTGAGAGAAAAAAAACAAAATGAGGAACCAATTAGCTGAGAAAGCCACCAACAATGTTGGAGCAAAAGGCTCTCTCCAAATGATCATGAATTAAAGCTTTCTTCATCCTAAAAACCCTCAGACAAAAGAATGAGCAGTTTATAGTTTTGTTCTACGCAGTATTGACCCTGGAAGTTGTTCCCAGCTCTTAAAGGCTGGAGATAGCAACTTGGTTGATGAAGGCTAAGAAACCATCTGGCAGGGCCACACTGACAAGGAATCTGGGGACAGAAGAGAAGCTTCTGTTCTCGGCTAAGGGCCACATTCTCAGACACTGGCGATAAATGGAAAGCTTGTCAGTAAGTTTTGCCTGTGCTATACATTTTTAAGCAGTTTGGTAATTAGCTCCAAAATAGGAAACTAACTGGCAATCAGAGCATTAGAGCAGGAAAACCCATTACATTTCTTCCAAATCTTTGAAAGAAAAGGTCAAGGAGCAGGATTCAGTTCAGTCGCTCAGTCGTGTCCGACTCTTTGCGACCCCATGAATCGCAGCACGCCAGGCCTCCCTGTCCATCACCATCTCCCGGAGTTCACTCAGACTCACGTCCATCGAGTCCGTGATGCCATCCAGCCATCTCATCCTCGGTCGTCCCCTTCTCCTCCTGCCCCCAATCCCTCCCAGCATCAGAGTCTTTTCCAGTGAGTCAACTCTTTGCANTGTATAAGAGACAGCTTTACCACTGAGCAACCGGGGAAGCCCAATATTTTACACAGCATCTGATAATATTTGTCAAGAAAAAAAAAATGACAGAGTGTAAACATAAACATTAAGAATTAAATAGGACATAACTTACCAAATGGTAAGACATTAAAGATACAATGGTCTCTGATGAATGCAATATGTCAATAAATGAAAACAGACAACATGGAAATTTTCTTGAAAAATAAGACTCACATGTCTGTAGAGTAGGGCCCTCCCAAGCATGAGGGAAATATATATAAAATTCCAGTTGGATACAAATGCCTCCAAAGAACAGAACTCAACCCAAATTTATTTTGAGATGAATGTATATAACCTCAGACCCATACAGAAAATGACAGCACAAGAATGAAAAATTGAGGCCAAGTTCTTCATGAAAATAGATCTAAAGTCTTGAACAAGATATTAACAAACTAAGTCTAGATGAGGAAGTGAGGCAAAGTTAAACGCTCTGTCCCAAGTTCACGGACTGTAGGTGGCTGACCCAGGTCTTCTTACCTTGCCCTCTGTCTCCAGAGAGGGCTCTGTTTTCTGTCATTATTAGGATGGTGTCAAGTGGTTTGTTGCTGTCCAGTCACTCAGGCGTGTCCAGCTCTTTGTGACCCCACGCACTGCAGCATGCCAGTCTTCCCTGTCATTCACTCGCTCCCGGAATTTGCTCAAACTCGTGTCCATTGGGTTGATGATGCCAGCCAACCATCTCATCCTCTGCTGTCCCGTTCTCTTCCTACCTTCAATCTTTCTCAGCATCGGGGTCTTTTTCAATGAGTTGGCTCTTTGCATCAGGTGGCCAAAGTATTGGAGCTTCAGGTTCAGCATGAATCCTTCCAATGAGTATTCAGCGTTGATTTTCTTTAAGATTGACCAGTTTGATCTCCTTGACCCCTGCTGTCAAGAGACCCAAACTTTTGCAAATCAAGAACAATGAGGGTGTTTTCCATAGCTAGGCAGGACTTTGAGCACCTTCATAGCTTTCCTTGCTGGTTCTCTTCCAGCCTATTTGTTGATCAGGAGTGGGGTAACCAACTCTTCCCAGCTTTCCTGAGACTGCTTCTTTTTTTTTTTTTTCTTTTTGGCCAGGCTACGTGGCATGAAGCTGAAACTGAAGCTCCAATACTTTGGTCACGTGATGCAAAGAGACCTTGATGCTGGGAAATATTGAGGGTAGGAGGAGAAGGGGGCGACAGAGGATGAGATGGTTGGATGGCATCATTGACCCAATGGACATGAGTTTGAGCAAACTCCTGGAAATGATGAAGGAGAGGGAAGCCTGGAGTGCTGCAGTCCATGGGACTGCAGAGTAGGACACAACTGAGTGACTGAACAGCAACAATATGGCCTGGGGATCTTCCCCAACCAGGGATCAAACCCCCTGCATTGGGAGCATGGAGTCTTAACTAGAATGCCTGCTCTTTTTTCAGAATTAAAAGTCTCACTTCCTTGGAACCAACCCCTCAGTCCTGGGCCAATCAAGACCACGTGTCACCCCAGATGGCAACAACCTACGATTTCTTATTTTCCCGCAAAGAGTGTAGAGTCTGGGGGAAAGGTTAGTTTGGCTATTGACAGCTGGGGACAAGTCTCAGATTCCGTTAGAGGCCTGACAGGTATAAATCTCCATCAACATCAAATCTACTGAGCACTTTCTGGTGGTAGAATCTGAGGCAGACGCTCACTAATGCTGCGTTTAGTGTGACAATGACCCATCGAGACATCACCTCCATTGTGTATGGGAAAGTGAGAAGCGAAATGGACAGAAAGATACAAGGGAGGAGACTGTGAATGAGTTAATCAATGAATAAAGTAATAACCTCAATGCTTCCATTGAAGTGACAGCCTTGATTAATGTGGTGGCATCTGGGCTTACCCCTGCTCGCAGGGCCCACTGGAGCTTGAACAATGAGCCCCAGGCCCCCGAGGATGGGACACGGGCTCCCTGCCCAGGTCCGGCTGTCACCTGAGTCCTCCCCAGAGTGTCCCTTCTGCATGCTGCTGAAAGCAAGCAGGTGGCTTGTCCTGTTGCTGGCTGTGAGTCAGGAGAGAAGGATTCCTTCTCCTTGAATGGGAGAGAGGTGGCTAGGCAGCTCTGGTGAGGCCCCAGACTGACCTGAGACAGCGGGCAGGAAGGAATTCTGCACTGTGGGCTGGAGCTGGCATTCAGAGGACTCACAGGTACTCAGTCTAGAAGCTCTGGGCTTGGGAATCCTCTGGACACTCGAGATGGCTGGGCTCAGCACATAGCCAGACACACAGTAGGCAATTAACAGACTTCAGGGCTCTCTGGCTCCAAAGAAGTGCCTTTATAACAAGCTGGTTATTCACTTCTTTCTCCTTCCAGAGGGTGAGCACTGGCAGACTAGGGGCCCACATCGGTGCATCTGTGTTCTCGGCACTGAGTACAGTATCTGGTACCCAAAGATGCTCAGGAAATGCTGATTTCTTTTCTGCCCCTCTTCCCCTCCTGATGCTTACACTGGCTTGATGAGCAGCCTCCACACAGTGAGGACGAGGTGTGACCTTGAACTGCCTGAGTGGGCACACGCCCAAGTTCTTGCTGCTGGCCTGGCGTCATGGGGACGGGGAGCCAAACAGACCTGGGTTCAGTTTCCAGGGTCACTCCAGGCTTCATTTTCCTCACCTGCAATGTGGTGGCTGCCTAGCTGGGTGTTTCATAGTTAAAGGCTGTGTTGAATAGAACTGTATAAGAAGTACTCCACACATGAATTCCCTCTTCAAAGAAGTCAACTTCAATGATACTTTTTTTTAACTGCAGAACTTACTCAGAGCTTCTCATACTCTCTGGATGTTATCATCTCCATGAGGAGTCTGTCGTGAGCCTCGCAAGTCAAATGTACCCAGTCATTTTGTCAAGGTATGTTTTGAACAACGAGCACTCTTGGAACACAGTTTGGGAATACTGAGACATCCTTCAGTAGGCACTAAAAGTAGCTTTGGCTCGTAGTATTATTTTCAGATTACCGTTGTTTTACTACTTATTTACCAATGAAATCATACAGGGAGCCTGAAGCTGAATGGCCCCGATATCATGTTTCAAAATTCACAAACCATTTTCCAAAGAGAATTTTGTGCTGGATTGAGTCAGGCCCATTTCCCATGAATTTGCAGCAGGTTTAAGACATACATATTGAAAGCAGACAAATCCCTTCTCTCCTTGCTAATTAGGATGATGGATTGTAAAGAGGTGATCCTGCATGTCACAGCAGAGATGATGCTGTTGCTTTTAATTAACCAAACAGGGATTTGAGGGAAGCGGGAAGAGCGGAGACCAGTCTCCAAATGGGCGCAGAAGGAATCATGCCCCAAACACACCAAATCTCTAAGGACTGGCGACAAAGTGACTCAAGGACGCAGACACCACTTAGCGTCTCTAACAGTCTCTTTCCAGGAAGTAAGGTAAAGAAGTTCAGGCAGAGAAGAAAGGGAGGTTCCCTGTGCCTGACAGACCGGGCTTTCTCCAAGTCTTCCTAGGCATGTGCTCTCACTCCTCAGACCAGCCAAACCCAAACAGTCACTCGAATCATGAGTGATTTTCCATTGCTTACATGCACATTCCTGTATCCAACGAGCTCTGTTGGTCTTAAGGCCTGTCCAACACCCCCCAGGTTTCTTGGAAGCATGGCTTCTGGAAACAGGCCCTAGACTGGAAGGCCACTTCTGGGTTAATTTACAGAGGGCATTTCTTTCTTTCTTTTTAAAAAGTGTATGTATTTGTTTATTTAATTTACTTATTTTTGGTTGCACTGGGTCTTCGTTGCTGCGTGCAGGCTTTCTCTAGTTGTGGTGAGCCGAGGCTACCCTCTGGCTGTGACGCTCAGGCTTCTCAGTGCAGTGGCAAAGCTTGTGGCGGAGCATGGGTTCTAAAGAAGCAGGCTTCAGTAGTTGTGGTGGATGGGCTTAGTTGCCCTGTGGCAGGTGGAATCCACCCAGACCAGGGCTCAAACACAAGTTCCTCGCATGAGNCCGAGGCTACCCTCTGGCTGTGACGCTCAGGCTTCTCAGTGCAGTGGCAAAGCTTGTGGCGGAGCATGGGTTCTAAAGAAGCAGGCTTCAGTAGTTGTGGTGGATGGGCTTAGTTGCCCTGTGGCAGGTGGAATCCACCCAGACCAGGGCTCAAACACAAGTTCCTCGCATGAGCAGGCAGACTCCCAACCACGGGACCCCCCAGGGAAGCCCTGCAGAGGGCATTTCTGAAGGTCCCTGCTCCATGCATCTTTCCTTTCCCAGAAGCTGAATCACTTCTCCATGAGAGCCTTTGGACTGTGGCGGGCCCTGACTAGTTTCTCTCAATTCAACAGACATTTGATTATCACCTGCTAGGTTCTGGGTTGCGGGGTATATGCAGAAGCCCAAACCCACCTCTGATCTCAAGGACCAAACAGTCTAATTAGATTGGTAAACACAGACACATAAATATAATGTACATCATACACAATAACTCAAGGGGGGCTGGGTGGTCAGGAAAGGTGTCACAGAAGAAATTCCCCCTGAATCTGGTTCAGAGGATTTGTAGGAGTTCATCGGGTGGGCTTGATGGAAGGAAAGGCTTTTTGGATGGAAGGAACAGCAATTCCAAAGTAACTAAATGAAAAGGTGTAGTTTATGTGAAGAACTGAAGTCAATCAACTATTGGGACAACATGCATGTCTGTGTGTGTGTGATAGGGACAACAGGGTGGGGGATGGGCAGGAGAAGGTGAGCAGTGGAGTGACCAGCTTATATTCCAAGGCAGGCATGTCTCCTAACTTTTTAACTGGAGTCGGTGCCATTTAATGGGATGGGGGTATTGATGGGGAGCAGGCTTAAAGATGCTTTAGAATCAAGAGCCACTTGACACAAGTCAGAAAAGGCTACAAATTAATTGCTTTCTTCCAGAACTCAATGGACCATCACAGAAGCATCTCGTTTGCAGCAACCACCACCCCTGCGTTGAAGCCCACCCATTCTCCCTTAACAGCAGACAGTGAAAGTTTGGGGTTTTGCCTTAAATTCTGCCTCCTCTTTGCTTGCTGATTTTGAAGAAACAGATCAACTTCCCCTGTTCGGTTGAAGAAGGAGAGGGCAGGAAGAAAGGGTGTTTGGGAGGTGGGGTTTAGCTGTACCCTGAGGTGTGGAGACAGTGAGGTGAGCAGATCAGGAAGCTGAGCTTGTTTTCACAAGGCAGGGGGCTGGGCTTCACCCACCAGACAGCATCTTCTTTTACTTGCCTCCAACTCAGCGCCACAGAGATGTTCCCAAAATGCAGTCTGACCTGTGAGTTTTTCCCCCAGGCTTCTTCCTTAAACTGCTCTTCCAAGCCAGGTCCCCTCCACTCCGGATCCTGACTCCCTTCCTAGCCTCACCCCCTTCTCACCACTGACCTCTAGGTTTCTGAGTTTTGTCTGCCGAGGGCCTCCAGTGTGTCCCCTTCTCCTGACCTTTGTCCTTGATGGAAACAGCATGTCCTAGCCCCAGGGGACAGCCTGCAGCCAATGGCTGGCTGTTTCGGACACAAATGACCAACCTCCCTGCCTAAGGGGACCACCCCCAACCTCCTCTGTGGATCCAGGCCGAGCTTCATCTGCTCCTCTGTTCTGTGCCCCTCTACTCCCGGAGTTCCGTCCTTAACAAGTCACTTGATTCCAAACCTCTGTCTCAGGCTCTGCTGCTAGGGAGCCTGACCTTGGACGGACTCCCAAACCCAGATCTGTTCCCCAGGCCACTTCCAGAGCTCTCTGCCCACTCGAAGTCTCTCTCTGTCCTGCTCTCTGCCCTGTGATGCTCACAGCGAAACTGTCTTCAGAACTGACTGCCTCCTAGCATCTGGGTGGTTTGGCCAATGGAGGCTGGACGGTGAGGGGGCTGGGGAGAGAGAATTGGGGTGTTTGCTCCTCTAGGAGCCTGCCCTGCTTGGGCTCCTGTGCCTGCGTCCATCTCTGCAAGGCTCCGACGTTGAACCCAGCTCTTAACACTGAGTCCCCCTTTCCCTTCCTCATTAGGGGTGGCAACGTCTCCCCCCAGCCCACTGCTGCTCCCCTGACTCCACATCCTTTGTTAGGGCCCCTTCTGCACAGAGTCCATTCATCCAACACGTCCAGCTGTGGGACATCTGCTTTGAGCCAGGCACCCTCATTTCTTGTGGTTTCATCTGACATTGATGTGAATTGATTGTTAATGGCTCCCTGCAGCGCTGTGTTTCGAGAGACGTGAGCGTTTAGTCTTAGCCCAGCAGGGAAGGGCACTGACATCTACTAGCGATGCCTGTCAGTGTGCAGCATGGGAGTTCTGACACGAGTGCCGTGTTTGGCCATCCCTGGATGAGACGCTCAATCCCTGACCTCCCTTCCCACTCAGACTCCTAGTGATTCAGACTTCTGAATCACTCTGTCCATTTATGGACAGAAGTGAGCTTCCCTGACAAAAGCAACCTAAAGAAAATGCCGGAGTTAATCACCCTGGCCAACAGGCCGATGACTTACTCAGACAAACCCGTGCTACCTGGGACACCTTTCCTGGGTGGCCAGAGGCAGCTGAACTGTGTGCTTGCCGCTGACAGTCGTGGACACCAGGGGGCAGCCTTCCACAGGCTGTTGGATGCCAGGTAGAAAAGAGCAGGTGGTCCATCTACCGTAAACCCTCCCAGCTACAGGCGGGCCGGGTTAGGCCCGAGAGCAAGGATGGACTTGCTCATGGCCACGGGAAGGTAACAGGAAGTCACCACAAGTGCACAGGACTAGATCCAGGAACTTTTTCTGGAATTTTGCCTCTACCCCAACTCTCTTATCTTTCCTTCAAAGTACTTCTTGACCAGTTACTGTGGGCCAATTCTTGGCATATTCTGAGACTTTCCTCAGAATAACTCTACATGCCTGAGCCTATGAAAAGACCCGAGGCTGGGAAAAATTGAAGGCGGGAGGAGAAGGGGATGATAGAGGATGAGATGGTTGGATGGCATCACCGACTCAATGGACATGAGTTTGGGTAAACTCCAGGAGTTGGTGATGGACAGGGAGGCCTGGCGTGCTGCAGTCCACGGGGTCACAAAGAGTTGGACACGACTGAGCGACTGAACTGAACTGAAGGCTATGAAGGTAGGTATGGGGGCCCTGGGCTTCCTAGGTGGTTCAGTGGGTAAAGAATCCACCTGCACTGCAGGAGACTTGGGTTCGATTCCTGGGTCAGGAAGTTCCCCCGGAGGAGGGCATGGCAACCCACTCCAGTATTTGTGCCTGGAGAATTCCACAGACAGAGGAGCCTGTGGGATACAGTCCACGGGGTTGCAAAGGGTCAGACACAACTGAAGCAACTGAGTGAGCACGCACACACATGGGGGCCCTAAACAAAAATCACACAGATCCACGTGAAATTTCTGAAATTGATTTCAGTTATGAAGGCGATGAATGTGGATAGGGGTGGACTTTCAGTAGAGGGACATTTTGGCTACAAAAGACCTGGGCTGTAAGGGGTTAGGAGCAGGTGGTTACTGGTCCAGGCAGTGGGCATAGTAGACAGAAGGAGCCTGGGAAGAAGGAGGGATTGGGACCCAGGCCGGAGTGTTTGGACTCCAGTGGTGATGAGGCAAGTCACTGGTGAAGAGGAGGGAGAGGTAGGGCCGCTCGAGAAGGGTGAGGCCAGGAACACAGAGTCAAGGCTGACCAAACGCACCCAGCAAAGCACTCTGCGAAGCTGGGAGTAGACTAGCTAGCTGGGGGAGGTGAGTGCAGAGCTGAGAAAGGTCCACAGGGGCAAATCAGGGCCTGGGGGTCCTTGTCTGCTCTGTGCAGATACCAGGCGTGTCCACGCGCTGCGAGCTTCCAGTGGGTCTGGGTGGGAATGCATCTTGCCCTTGTAAAGGGCAGTGGGCATGGCCCTCTCATTCCCTTGGTTGGTGAGCCAGCCTCACTCATCTCCTGCATGGCAGTAAGCGCACTGCTGCTGATGCTCACCAGCCCTGAAGCCCTGGGGCCAGGACCCCTGCCGTCCAGAAAGGAAGCTGTCTCCCCCTCCCTCCGGACCTGGCTCTGTCTTCTGGCCCCTGCCCTTCCTTCACCCCCCTGCCTCACTCTTCCCTCCACAACCCACCCCCTACCCGAGCAGTGGCTTTAAAACTTCCCTTTGGGGTCTCTGACCTGCTCCCCTCCTCAGGACCCTCTAGGGCTCCATCTGCCCTGGATGTAGACACAGTTAAAGACGCTTCATCACACTCTGCCCTCAACAGCCATTTGCTCCCCCCACATGGCACCTCCTGGCTCCTGGGCTCCCCTCTGGAATTCCCCTGCCCTCTTCTTGACACCCTGGACCTCTATCTGCCCTGGAAAGCTCAGTGAATTGACTTTTCTGAATCCCTGGGATGATGGGTCTCTTTCGCTCCCCCACCCCAGTCCTCCTAGTCCTTGCCACATCCAGTAGAACACACATATGACTGTGGGGCCTGTTTCTCTCCTGCCAACGAGGTCCAGCACAGGGCTCCTGCTTAGCAGGCAGTCGGCGAAGCTCATCAGAATATGAATATGTGAGTCAAGGAATAAGTAACTGAACACAAGTCTATGGGATGTTTCTCCTAAAAGACGCATTGACAGTAGCTCCCCCCGGCCCCTCTTGCCGGAGTGCAGCAGGCTGAGGGGTAAGCCCACCACATCCTAGAAAGCCCCTCTCGTCCTGCAGAAAAGCCAGTAAAAAGATAAAAGCATCGTTTCATCTTCAGCTCTGTTTCTTTCTGCGGCAGCCATCAAGAATAAACTAGATTCCAATTAGCAGCCAAGACCCAGAAACCGAAGGATGAGTCTTCCTCCTTGCTATTGTGAGCAAACCAACCAGCAATAAATTCTCAATTAGTGGGAAGAAAAATTGATTGAACCTTTTTTTTCTTCTTCTTCCACTTTTGTTTGGAGCTTCCTGTAAACAGGCTGTGTGGCTGGCATTCAAGAGGAAAGAAAATTGAATGCAACGTCATTTTAAGCTTGCCGCAATTAATGTCATGCCAGGTAAGCCACGCAAAGGAACATTAAAAGGCTACAAACCTAATTCGACGCTTAAACCCCAGCAAAGTCATCTCCCTATGTGCCTGTGTATATAACATACAGATCTCTATTTTAGCTGCTGTTGTTGTTTAGTTGCCAAGTTGTGTCTGACTCTTTGCAACCCTATGGACTTGAGTCCACCAGTCTCCTCTGTCCATGGGATTTCCCAGACAAGACTACTGGAGTGGGTTGCCATTTCCTTCTCCATATCTTAGCTGGGGCTGTAGCCCAGGCAGCTTAAACAACAAACATTTACTTCTCACAGCCTTGGAGGCTGGGGAATCTGAGCCCAGGTGACGGCAGAGGGGGCGTCAGGTTGCAGACCTCTGCTTTCTCGCCACTGTGTGCTCACACGGCCTTTCCTCAGTGTGTGCTCCTGGAAAGATCTCTTTCTCTTCCTCTTCCTGTGTGCTCAAGTCGCTCGGTCATGTCTGACTCTTTGCAACCTCGTGGACTGTAACCCACCAGGCTCCTCTGTCCATGGTATTTCCCAGATAAGGATGCTGGAGTGGGTTGCCATTTCCTCCTTCAGGGGATCCTCCCCACCCAGGATCGAANTGTGCTCAAGTCGCTCGGTCATGTCTGACTCTTTGCAACCTCGTGGACTGTAACCCACCAGGCTCCTCTGTCCATGGTATTTCCCAGATAAGGATGCTGGAGTGGGTTGCCATTTCCTCCTTCAGGGGATCCTCCCCACCCAGGATCGAACCCATGTCTTCTGCAGCCAGATAAGGATACTGGAGTGGGTTGCCATTTCCTCCTTCAGGGGATCTTCCCCACCCAGGGATCGAACCCATGTCTTCTGCAGCCAGATAAGGATACTGGAGTGGGTTGCCATTTCCTCCTTCAGGGGATCTTCCCCAACCAGGATCAAACTCATGTCTTCTGCAGCCAGATAAGGATACTGGAGTGGTTTGCCATTTCCTCCTTCAGGGGATCTTCCCCACCCAGGGATCGAACCCATGCCTTCTGCATCTCCTGCATTGGCAGGTGGATTCTTTACCACCGAGTCCCTTGGGAAGCCATATGAGTGGGTGTGTATACATATATATTCAGTTTAGAACAGTATTTTTAACAACATTTTCCCCCAAATATTTTTATGCCCATTACCTGTCTAGCTATGATTCAAAACCTGGTTTGGGATTTGCAGTTGGATCTGGATTCATGTCATGTCTTGACCTAGTTCTGCAAGATACTTGGCCTCCCTGAGCATCAGTCTCCTCTGTAAGATGGGAACATTAGAAAATCTACCATAGAGAGTGCTTGTGGGGATGATTTATTGATTTGTCCATTCATTCCTCTGATCTTCCTTTCCCCAGAGAAGAGGGTGTCAGGAAAAATGCTATAGAGTTCCACCCCAAGATGAGCGCACCATGGGCAAAGCAGGCTTGGAAAGATGCTGAGATGCTGGTGTCCGCAGGCACAGGGGTGACCATTACAGGAGTCGGTAGCTGCCCTGATTGGCACTGAGACACACACGGTCAAGAGGCGGACAATGAGCTCAGTGGAATTGTCACGTGCCAGTCCTTACTTGCTGCCCAGCTGTGTCCCTTCTCTATGACGTTCTGTTGTTGTTCAGTTGCTAAGGCATGTCTGGCTCTTTGCAACCCCATGGACTGCAGCACGCCAGGCTTCCCTATCTTCCACTATCTCCTGGAGTTTGCTCATGTCTATTGAATCAGTGATGCCGTCTCCAATGAGAGGATACCATCTCATCCTCTGTTGTCCCCTTCTCCTCCTGCCTTCAATCTTTCCCAGCATCAGGGTCTTTTCCAAGAAGTTGGTTCTTTGCATCAGGCGGCCAAAGTACTGGAGCTTCAGCTTCAGCATCAGTCTTCCCAATGAATATTCAGAGTTGGCTTCCTTTAGGGAAGGCATTAATATCACAAGTGGCTCCACAGGTTGGGGACCATGGCTTTCTCTCTGCCTCTATCCTGAATCCCTACTGGCCCCTGCTGGACTCTTGCCCCAACAACTGACTTCAACCTGGCAGCTGGAGCTATTTTCATAAAATGCAAGTCTGATGGCAGTAACTCTATTCACACCTCCAGTGCTTTCTTTCTCTTGCTCACCAAAGAAGCTAATTTTCTTCCCTACAGTCTGGCCTCCTTCAACCTCCCCCACTCCACCTTCTCACCCAGGACTGGCCCTTGGTTTAGAGGCATGGGGACCAGGTCTTGGAACCCCCACACTGTCCCTCTCTGGATGTGGGTTGCAACTGGGGAGGAGGGGTGTTTGGGGAAGGCAGCTGTCTCCAGGAAGAGCACCTGTCCCCTGAGCCCTGAGGTGGTGGTTCTGGCCCAGGGCTTCTCTATCAGAGTACGTGTCAATTTCAATCAAGATGATTTACACCCTCTCCAGGGAGGATAGGCTCCAGTGAAATATACTTGATGTCAAGTGGGTAGCTGACCTCTTTAAGGAATGGTGCTGTCTCAGAGGCTCAGTGCCAACCTTGGCTGTTGACACAATGGACATCGTGGCTGCAGAAGCTAGGGCACCCTTGGTGAACCCAAGCATAGCCTCCCTTCCTGCCACTCACCATGGTTATATTTATGGGAAGTCTGGCCACCTGGGATCAGGTGTTCTTTCTCTACCAGGACCAAGGGTCACACTGGCTGCTGTGTGTTGGAAAGACCCTACTCCAGACATATAAGGTCTACATTGTGAGTCTCCTTATTAGGGCATGGCGGTAAAGAATCTGCCTGCTAATGCAGGAGACACAATCAGATGCAGGTTCGATCCCTGGGTCAGGAAGAGCCCTCGGAGGAGGAAATGGCAACCCACTCTAGTATTCTTGCCTGGAGAATCCCAGGGACAGAGGAGCCTGGTGGACTGTAGCCCGTGGAGCTGCCAGAGAGTCAGATAAGACAGAGCAGCTGAACACACACACGTAAAGCCCACCCAGCATCTTTCCCCACCATGGGCACCGGTAGTGCCTTAGGGCCTGTGGGGTCGTAGGGCCAGAGTGGCCGTGCAGGACACCAAAGGGGGACCTGTCTCAGAGCCCTTCCCTGGTCCTCCTCAGAGCCAGCAGCCTTCTGTGCTGCAGGGTGTATGGGCTGGAGCACCATTCCAAAAGCAGGATATGCGTTTCCTCCGGGATTCAGCCAGGGCTGCTAGACACCATGCTTCCTTCTTAGTGGTAGAGGAAGGATGGATGCGGTAATCTGGCATTTTCTTTGGTAGAAAGCCCCAGAATGCTCCAGGCCACTAGAGCCCTAAAAATGCCACTAGTCCCAGAGTGTTCCAGACCACTAGACCCTTAGATATTAAGGTAGTTTATTTCTCACACTTCAGAGCTCATGCTTCTTACAGAGACCTCTTCAGCATCCTTGGTACTATCTTGTGTGTCCTGTCCAATTAGCAAGATGCCATTGATGGGTTAAATCAATGGAAGGTCCAGACAGTCACATTCTCATATTTAAGGGAGCAGAGAGTTAGCATACTGGGAAAGAGCTAGTCATGTACAGGTGTTCTTCTGAAATAAAAAAGAAGGGTTTCAGTTGTCCTTCCTGATGGGACTGGAAAAGAATGTCTTCATAAAATCAATGGCTGGGTACCATGCACGTAAACCACCACTGAGTCAGTGAAAGCACAGACTTCAGGAGGAGCTCTTTGTGAAGTATGCATCTAAAACAGGACTCATATCTGGCATGTAAAAGGAAAAGGAAAAATCAATGAAAACAGACTTGGAATCCAACAGAAAAGTGGGCAGGAGACTTCGAGATTTCACCAATGGCTGATAAATGAAAAAGGTGGTCAATTTCATGTCCTCAAGGAAATAAAAATTAAAGACACAATGACATAAAACCACACAGCAGCCCATGAAGGGCTAGACTGATAAATATTTGGCAATACCAAGCGTTGGTAAAGAAGGGGAGCAGTGGAACGTATGTGTTACTCTGGTAGTACGAACTGATTCGACCGTTTTAGACACTGGCATTCTTGAAGATGCACCAATTTCATTCTTATGTACATTTCTGAAAGAATTGTGTTCATGTATTTATCAAATGATACAAGCAAGCATGTTTAGAGTAGGCTACTTTACAACAGCCCTAAACTGGAAACAACCCAATGTTCATCCACAGTAGAATGGATAAATGAAGAGGTGCTGCTGCTGCTAAGTCACTTCAGTCGTGTCTGACTCTGTGTGACCCCATAGATGGCAGCCCACCAGGCTCCCCCGTCCCTGGGATTCTCCAGGCAAGAATACTGGAGTGGGTTGCTATTTCCTTCTCCAGTGCATGAAAGAGAAAAGTGAAAGTGAAGTCACTCAGTCTGTCCAACTGTTAGCGACCCCATGGACTGCAGCCCACCAGGCTCCTCCGTCCATTGGATTTTCCAGGCGAGAGTACTGGAGTGGGGTGCCATTGGGAAAAGATTACATACTAACAATGGGAATGAATAACCACAACTGAAGAAAACATTGTGGGTGGATTCACAAGCTATTTTGAGGGGGCCGGAGGGAAAGCCAAACATGAAACAGAACCTACTATATGATTCTATTTGGATGAAGTTTAAAAATTAAACAAAAATGTATGGTGTTTGAAATTAGCTGCATGATCACTTTTGGTGGATAGTCAGTGATTGGAAGGGGGCAGGAGGTTTTTTTTTTTTTTCCCCTGTTCATGATATGTTTCTTTATTGGGTTGTTAGTAACACATGTGTATTTGGTTTGAAAAATGTCATTGGGCTGGATTTCATTCACTGCTTTGTATGTGTTAGACTCTGATGAAATCTGCTATGGAAAAGTGACCTTATGCATAAAGTTGCCATGCACTCCTCCGCTCAAAACCTTTCAGTGATTTTTTATTGCACCCCAAAGAAGATCTAAACCCATTGGCCAGGTCCCCCTGGCTTTTAGGATGTGGTCCAGCCTGTCTCTACAGAAGACATAATAATGAAGACAGAAGGATTGGTCAGGCTCCGGGATACACTGCCTGAGTTGAAGTTTCAGTTCTCTGCACAGTACCTGGGCAGCGGAGTGACTTAATTCTTTGCTGTATCTCCATCTACTCAATTTTGAGACTAACTCTGTAGAATTATTATGATGCTAAAGCAAAATGATGCACATAAAGTTAAAAGTCGGTCAATTGTGTCCAACTTTTTGCAACCCCATAGGAATAGTCCATGGAATTCTCTAGGCCAGAATCCTGGAGTGGGTAGCCTTTCCCTTCTCTAGGGGATCTTCCTAATCCAGAGACTGAACCCAGGTCTCCCGCATCGTAGGCAGTTCTTTACCAGCTGAGCCACAACTGAGAAAATGTCTGTCCATAGCAAACAATATAACTAGCCTGGTTTGCTTTCATTACTTTGAACATATAAACTCTTTTTTTCCCTCCATCTCAGGCCTTCCATACTGTGCTCCCTCTAGTTGGAATTCCCTCACCCCATCTCAGGAAACAAATCTTATGGAAGAGTCGTTACATTTGGACAAAGAGTTCTTTGAGGTTAAGTAATTCATCTAAGATCCCATGGTTTGGTGGTGGCAGAATTTAAGCTTTAACTCTCATTGTCCGTGTTCCAGCCCAGGGTTTTTCCTGGAGTCACATGTCAGTTGCTTGAAGGAAAAGGCTTCATTGTGCTTGAGTGCCTCCCGTGGAGGTACGGGTCAGCAGTGGCCTGCCGTAGTGGGCAGAGGCTCAGGGTACAGGAGACCTGGTCACACAGGAGACCTGTGGCATGAGCCCTCTTGGAGGAGGTTGCCATTAACACCACTGCAGAGCTGCCAAGCAAACGACCCACTAACTGCAGAACAATTATACCAAAGAAAGTCTTGCACTGTTAAGAAAGTTCTAGGACCTGCAACAGGTTTCCCAGCCTAGGGATCTGGAAAAGGAACTGAGAACCCCCAGGAAATCTGACTTTGGAGACCAGTGGGATTTGATTACAGAACTTATACAGGACTGGGGAAACAGATGCATGGAGGGCACAAATAAAACCCTATGGGCACCAGGCTCTAAGAGAAAGGAGCAGTGACCCCACAGGAGACTGAGCCAGACTCGCCTGTGAGTGTCCAGGAGTCTCCAGCAGAGGCGTGGGTCGGCAGTGGCCTGCTGCAGGGTCAGGGGCACTGAGAGTGCCAGCGCGTGCACGGGACCTTTTGAAGGAGGCTGCCATTACCGTCATCAGCTCCACCATAGCTTGGTCTCAGGTCAAACAACAGGGAGGAAACGCAGGGAGGAAATTAAAGATTTAGTGAGCACGGCCCCACCCATCAGAACAAGACCCAGTTTTCCCCCATAGTCAGTCTTTCCCAACAGGAAGCTTCCATAAGCCTCTTATCCAGAGAGAATGAAAACCACAATCACAGAAAACAAACCAAACTGATCACATGAACCACAGCCTGGTCTAACTCAATGAAACTATAATACATGAGATGTAGGGCCACCCAAGATGGACAGGTCATGGTGGAGAGTTCTGACAAAATGTGGTCCACTGGAGAAGGGAATGACAAACCACTTCAGTATTCTTGCCTTGAGAACCCCATGAACAGTATGGAAAAGCAAAGATATGACACTGAAAAATGAACTCCCCAGGTCAGTAGATGCCCAATATGCTACTGGAGAAGAGTGGAGAAATAACCCTAGAAAGAATGAAGAGACGGAGTCAAAGAAAAAACAATGCCCAGATGTGGATGTCACTGGTGATGGAAGTAAAGTCTGATGCTATAAAGAACAATATTGCATAGGAATATTGGAATGTTCCTATGTTCCTGGAATGTTAGGTCCATGAATCAAGGTAAATTAGAAGTGGTCAAACAGGAGATGGCAAGAGTGAACACTGACATTTTAGGAATTAGTGAACTAAAATGGAGTGGAATGGGTGAATTTAATTCAGATGACCATTATATCTACTACTGTGGGCAAGAATCCCTTAGAAGAAATGGAATAGACCTCATAGTCAACAAAAGGGTCTGAAATGTAGTACTTGGCTGCAAACTCAAAAATAATAGAATGATCTCTATTCATTTCCAAGGCAAACCATTCAGTATCACAGTAATCCAAGTCTATGCCCCAATGAGTAATGCTGAAGAAGCTGAAGTTGAACAGTTCTATGAAGACCTATAAGACCGTCTAGAACTAACACCCAAAAAAGATGTCCTTTTCATCATAGAGGACTGGAATGCAAAAGTAGAAATTCAAGAGATACCTGGAGTAAGAGGCTCCAGGTATCTGGAGTAATTTGGACTTGGAGTACAAAATGAAGCAGGGCAAGGGCTAACAGAGTTTTGCCAGGCAAACACACTGTTCATAGCAAACACACTTTTCCAACAACACAAGAGAAGACTCTACACATAGACATTGCCAGATGGTCAGCACTGAAATCAGGTTGATTATATTCTTTGCAGCCAAAGATGGAGAAGCTCTATACAGTCAGCAAAAACAAGACCAGGAGCTGACTGTGGCTCAGATCATGAACTCCTTGTTGACAAATTCAGACTTAAATTGAAGAAAGTAGGGAAAACCATGGAGAAGGCAATGGCAACCCACTCCAGTACTCTTGCCTGGAAAATCCCATGGACGGAGGAGCCTGGTAGGCTGCAGTCCATGGGGTTGCTAAGAGTTGGACACCACTGAGCGACTTCACTTTCACTTTTCACTTTCATGCATTGGAGAGGGAAATGGCAGCCCATTCCAGTGTTCTTGCCTGGAGAATCCCAGGGACGGGGGAGCCTGGTGGGCTTCTGTCTATGGGGTCGCACAGAGTCGGACACGACTGAAGCGACTTAGCAGCAGCAGCAACAGCAGCAGCAGCAGCAGGGAAAACCATTAGACCATTCAGATATGACCTAAATAAAATCCCTTACGATTATACAGTGGATGTGATAAATAGATTCAAGGGACTAGATCTGATAGAGTACCTGAAGAACTATGGATGGAGGTTCGTGACATTGTACAGGAGGCCGTGATCAACACCATCTCCAAGAAAAAGAAATGCAAAAAGGCAAAATAGTTGTCTGAAGAGGCCTTACAAATAGCTATGAAAAGAAGAGAAGAGAAAGGGAAAGAAGGAAAGAAAAGATATATCCATTTGAATGCAGATCCAAAGAATAGCAAGGAAAGATAAGAAAGCCTTCCTCAGTGATCAGTGCAAAGAAATAGAGGAAAACAACAGAATTGGAAAGACTAGAGATCTCATCAAGAAAATTAGAGATACCAAGGGAACATTTCATGCAACGATGGGTACAATAAAGGACAGAAATGGTATGGACGTAACAGAAGCAGAAGATACTAAGAAGAGGTGGCAAGAATATACAGAAGAACTGTACAAAAAAGATCTTTATGACCCAGATAACCACAATGGTGTGATCACTGACCTAGAGCCAGACCTGTCTCTTATACACATCTAGATGTGTATAAGAGACAGCAATATAACTACTCTGGTTTGCTTTCATTACTTTGAACATATAAACTCTTTTTTTCCCTCCATCTCAGGCCTTCCATACTGTGCTCCCTCTAGTTGGAATTCCCTCACCCCATCTCAGGAAACAAATCTTATGGAAGAGTCGTTACATTTGGACAAAGAGTTCTTTGAGGTTAAGTAATTCATCTAAGATCCCATGGTTTGGTGGTGGCAGAATTTAAGCTTTAACTCTCATTGTCCGTGTTCCAGCCCAGGGTTTTTCCTGGAGTCACATGTCAGTTGCTTGAAGGAAAAGGCTTCATTGTGCTTGAGTGCCTCCCGTGGAGGTACGGGTCAGCAGTGGCCTGCCGTAGTGGGCAGAGGCTCAGGGTACAGGAGACCTGGTCACACAGGAGACCTGTGGCATGAGCCCTCTTGGAGGAGGTTGCCATTAACACCACTGCAGAGCTGCCAAGCAAACGACCCACTAACTGCAGAACAATTATACCAAAGAAAGTCTTGCACTGTTAAGAAAGTTCTAGGACCTGCAACAGGTTTCCCAGCCTAGGGATCTGGAAAAGGAACTGAGAACCCCCAGGAAATCTGACTTTGGAGACCAGTGGGATTTGATTACAGAACTTATACAGGACTGGGGAAACAGATGCATGGAGGGCACAAATAAAACCCTATGGGCACCAGGCTCTAAGAGAAAGGAGCAGTGACCCCACAGGAGACTGAGCCAGACTCGCCTGTGAGTGTCCAGGAGTCTCCAGCAGAGGCGTGGGTCGGCAGTGGCCTGCTGCAGGGTCAGGGGCACTGAGNAAGGAGATCAAGCTAGTCAATCCTAAAGGAAATCAACCCTGAATATTCATTGGAAGCACTGATGCTGACTCTCCAATACTTTGGCCACCTGAAGCAAAGAGGTGACATTGGAAAAGACCTTGATGCTGGGAAAGATTGAAGGCAAAAGTAGGAGGAGGCTGCAGAGTATGAGACGGTTAGATAGCATCACTGACTCAATGGACATGAATAGGAGCAAATTCTGGGAGATAGTAAAGGGTAGCAGAGCCTGTTGTGCTATAGTCCATGGGGTTGCAAAGAGTCGGACAGGACCGAGCAACTCAGCAATACTACTGAGATTGGCTGTGCTAACATTTTGGAGGGCTTATCTCACCCAACACTCACAGCTCAATGACATGGGTGCTGCTTTGACCGCCTTTCAACAAAATGAGGAAACTGAGGCCAAAAGATGTTGTCTATAATTTAGCAGCTTTGGGTTCTAAGCAACAAGCTGGGGGAGTGAGGGCAGCAAAGGATGTCACACTAAATCCTGGTATCCTGGCTGAGAAGGGCAGGTGGAGCTTTGCTTTAAAGGGCGGCCTTGAGATAATCTGGCTTCTCAGGTAGCTCAGTGGTAAAGAATCCACCTGCCAAAGCAGGAGACAGAAGAGATGCAGGTTCGATCCCTGGGTCAGGAAGAACCCTGGGGAGGGCAAGCAACCCGCTCCAGTGTTCTTGCCTGGGAAACTCCATGGATAGAGGAGCCTGGTGGGATACAGTCCATAGAGTCGCAAAGAGTCGGACATGACTCAAGCGACTTAATATGCATGCATGCTTGAGATAATCCAGGCCACTTTGTGGCCTCCTTACTTGTTCACTGGGAGCCATCAGAGTTGACCTTGACAACATCAGGCTGTTATGCAGAGAGGGAATAAAAATATAGCAAACTCCATCCCCAAAGCAATTGCTGATCCCTCTTGGTGTTCAGGGCAGTGACCTGAACTCCTTGAGGGAAGCAAAGACCAAATGAGTAATACCCCAGAGGAGCGTGTGGATCAGCAGGGAGACTGAAGCCATCACAGCCTCTGCTCTGGGTCAGCGGACATGCAGGGTGCTTTCACATGTTCATTTACCCACTTAAAGCTGGGGCAACCAAGGGTGCTGAGTGACTGGGCTTAGGAACATTCTCACTGTAAGGCAACAGGGAAAATAAAGGGTTCATATGCCGAATGGTAGGGCTTCCCTGATCGCTCAGTTGGTAAAGAATCTGCCTGCGATGCAGGAGACCCCAGTTCGATTCCTGGGTTGGGAAGGTCCCCTGGAGAAGGGATAGGCTACCCACTCCAGTATTCTTGAGTTTCCTAGGTGGCTCAGCTGGTAAAGAATCTGCCTGCAATGCAGGAGACCTTGGTTTGATCCCTGGGTTTGGAAGGTCCCCTGGAGAAGGGAAAGGCTACCCACTCCAGTATTCTGGCCTGGAGAACTCCATGGAGTTGCAAAGAGTCAGATATGACTGAGTGGCTTTCACTTTCACTTTTCATGCCAAATGGTAGGAGAAAGTGTAGAGGGATCCAGGCTTGTTTATTACCATCTACAAGAAATGATAACGGGGTTGATGATGATTGTGTTTGCCATACCAGCAAACAAAGCGTGTTGCAGCTATCAGTCCATCAGCCACTTTGTTGCAGGAAGGCGGACCGCTTCCAGGGCCCGAAACTGGGCTCTTGTCTAACACTCGGAAATGAATTGTCCTAGGAGACACACGTGCTGACAAAGCAAGAGATTTTATTGGGGAAGGGCACCC
>SJYX01014486.1:93561-108042 GCA_006410675.1 Oreotragus oreotragus | reverse complement strand
GGGGAGGGGAAAGACAGGTAGGGGCAAAGAGGTGCAAACTACTATCTATAAGATAAATAAGCTACAAGGATTTATTGCACAACACAGGGAATATAGCCAATATTTTATAATGACCTTAAATGGAGTATAATATATAAAAATACTGAATCATTGTGCTGTACATCTGAACCTATAGTAAATCTCCTACATACTAATGAATTCTGTTCTGAGGACACTTTCATAGATCCAAGAAAGTTAGCCTAGGTCCCCAACTAACACAATAAACTGTATAGTACATACTGACTTCCCTGGTAGCTCAGAGGTTAAAGCGTCTGCCTCCAATGTGGGAGACCCGGGTTCGATCCCTGGGTCGGGAAGATCCCCTGGAGAAGGAAATGGCAATCCACTCCAGTATTCTTGCTTGGAGAATCCCATGGACTGAGGAGCCTGGTGGGTTGCAGTCCACAGGGTCACAAAAAGTTGGACACGACTGAGTGACTTAACTTACTTACTTACATACTGTAATCGATTTCTAACCCTTTTCACACACATGTGTGTTAGTCACTCAGTTGTGTCCAACTCTTTGCAACCTATGGACTGTAGCCCACCAGGCTCCTCCGACCATGGGATTCTCCAGGTAAAAATCTTGGAGTGGGTCGCCATTCCCTTCGGGAAGAGGATCTTCCGACCCAGGGATCGAACTCAGGTCCCCTGCATTGCAGCAGATTCTTTACCGTCTGAGCCACCAGGGAAGCCTTTCACACAAGTAATACATTAAAAAACAAACACGAAAAATGAAATATTTTTAATCCTACAGTGCAGTACCTTGAAAAGTACAGTAGTACATACAGTACAACAGCTAGCATACAGGGGGTGGCATCGAATGAACAGGCAAAAGGAGTTACTGACTGGAGGAGAGAGAGGAGGTGGGAGATGGTGGAGCTGAAGGGTCGTCAACAATAGGAAACAGAGGGCAAGCTGCAATTTCACTCACATGTGATAGTGATGGCACAGGTTCTGGTTCCTCACTGGAGTCATTTCTGTCTACCCTTTTGCTTCTGGAGCCCCTGGGCTTGAAATAAACATACTGTAGTACCCTATACAGTATTGCACAGTAAAGTACACAAAAGCAGAACCACTTGTAGAGGATGCACTTTCGTGATAATGTGTGCAAGACACTAACTTAAGTGACTGGACATGGGAACGGACGTTGGAATCTTTGAAAGTTCAAAACTTGAAGGTTCGTATATAGGCGACTTACTGTAATATAATACTATAAATCTACTATACTCTAGCTTAAAAAAATCCCTGGGGGCTTCCCTGGGGGCTCAGTAGTAACGAATCCATCTGCCAACGCAGGAGCCATGGGTTCACCCCTGATCTGGGAAGATCCCACATGCCAACCACAGCTACCGAGCCTGCTCTGGGGCCTGGGAGCTGCAACTGCTGAGGCCCACATGCCCTAGAGCCTGTGTTTTGCAACAGAAGAGGCCACTACAGTGAGAAGCCTGCATACCGTAACTGGAGAGTAGTCCCAGCTCACTGCAACTAGAGAAAAGCAATGAAGCAGTGAAGACCCAGCACTGTCCAAAAAAAAAAAAATTCCTGGGAATTCCCTGGAGGTCCAGTGGTTAGGACTCTGCGCATTCTCTGCTGAGGGCCTGGGTTCAGTCCCTTGTTGGAGAACTAAGACCCCACAAGCTGTGTGGCATGGCCCAAAAGTAATAAACAAAATTCCTTTTCTAAAGATAAACTCAGCTGGTGATGTGATGAAAAACGGTGGTGGTGACTAGAGAGAGCTGGACTGTTTTGTCGGAGCTGGAGACTCGCATTCCTCTGCTCTGAAGGTAGAGACTACCCAGGCAGGAAAAGGGCGCTGGGCCCTGGCTGGGGCTTGATCCTGGGTTGCTGCTGGTCTAAGACCTTGTTCTGCTAACAGGGACCTCAACTGGCCACCTCCCAGCTGAGAAGAAAGGGAGTGGAAAGTTTCAGGGAATAAAGAGCACTTTTGGTAATTACTGGTTAAGTCAGGGCCAGAGGCCCGGGGAGGGGTCTGCAGGTCAGCCCAACCCTGCTCTCCACCCTTGTCCTTCTTAGGACCATCATTGCCCCTAAAGGTGAATAGAGAACAGAGGATATTGTTTTTAACTCTCTCCGTTGAGAATACCCTAACACATCAGCCCAAGCCTGATGGGATGGGGGCAGGGTGAGGATTTTATTTTATTTTTTTAATTTTTTTCAGATGTAGCTAAATGTTTATTTTATTTATTTTTTTAGTATTATTTTTTTTTAATTTAAATTTTATTTTTTTACTTTACTGTATTGGTTTTGCCATACATTGACACGAATCCACCACAGGTGTACATGAGTTCCCACAGGGTGAGGATTTTAAAAAGACAAAAAAGAAAAAACACTTCTTGATACATGTATACTTCTGGCTGATTCATGTTGAGGTTTGACAGAAAAAAAAACAAAATCAAAATTCTGTGAAGCAATTATCCTTCAATAAAAAATAAATAAACTTAAAAAAAGTGTTTCAAGACTTGAGATATCTGGGGTCCTGACCAGGGATCACTGGTTGTGTCACCTTTGGCAAACCATTTTACCTCAGGACATTGGAGGGAGGAGGAACAGATGATGAAGAAGTACCTTTGGGATTCAAAACAATCTGTGCATTTATCCTATGGGGCCTCCAACAGACCTCCGCCTGTGACAAAGTATAAGAGGCCTAATCTTGTCTGTCAAAGGTGAGCGAGGACTTGCTTCTTGTGAAACAGTCTGATAAAACTCACAGGAAAAGGAGAAGTCTTTTAAAAGATAAAAGGCTGATAAAAGGACCTACTGTATAGCACAGGGAACCACACTCAATATTTTGTATAAGAAGAGAGAATCTGAAAAACAACAAAAAAGAAGGATATGTAACTGAATCCCTTTTGCTGTACACCTGAAACTAATACATTGTAAATCAACTATGGAATCCTAGTGTTAGACACTCTGCTACATCCAACTCTTTGAGACTCCACGGATTGTAGCCTACCAAGCTCCTCTGTCTATGGAATTCTCCGGGCAAGAATACTGGAGTGGGTTGCCATTTCCTCCTCCAGAGGATCTTCCCAATCCAGGGATGAAAACTGGGTCTCCTGCCCTGGAGGCAGATTCTTTACCGTCTGAGCCACCAGGGTATACAAAAAATGGTGCCAGTCCAGAGCTTCCCTCTCTAGGGGAACTGGGGTAACTGCAGGGACTCACACTGGGTAGGGGGAGAGGGTCTGGGAGGCCCAAGGAAGGAGGCGTATCAAACGCCAGCGTCTGCCTACGCTTCCCTCCTAATCTACCCACCATCGAGTGCCTACTGTGATGGGGTCCACGGATGTGCTGCAGCACCCTTGGTCCTGTGCCCACTGTGCCCTCCCTCCAGGGAGAGTTCTGGGTCAAGAGCCAGGCTTCAGAGCTGCCAAGTACCAGCCACGCAGTCCTGAACAAGTCACCTCACTTCTCTGAGCCTCAAGGTACTCTTCTGAATTTGGGGGACAGTGTATATCACCTAGTTCTCAGGGTTAAGAAATTCAAAAGAGATCAAGTTGTGAAAGAACTTTGTAAGCAGCGGGGTTCCCTAAGAGAGGAGCCCTGGTTAAAGACCTTGCTGGGCTTCTACTGCAGACGCCTGCAGCGTGTCTAACAGCCCCGGGCCCCACAGCCATCAGCCCTGTCTGGTCCTCACTTCTGATTTNTTCTGGGATCTCAAAGAGGTGGCCATGATTGAGCAACACATTCAAACAATAAAGAGGTTAATAGGGCTACAGCTCTGAGAGGAGTGGGCCTGGATATGGGTGTCAGATATCAAATGACACTTGGGTTGGGAGGGAGGGGCTGTGGAAATGGGGGGTCACGTGTTCCTTCTAGAGGGTTGTGGGTCCAGCCCATGCTGGTCCCATGTTCCCAGAGAGTCTTGTTTCTGAAGACGAGCTTGGCATCTGGATCCTTCTGAGAAATATTATCACCATTAAGTATCAGCCACTAAATCAGCTCATCTTTACATGCCCAGGACAAATGAGATGTAATCTGGGAGGCTAATTTGACATTTAGGCTTCTAGCTTTCAACTTCTGTCCTAGAGGATGAGAAATGAGCTTCTGCTAAGGTGTGATAAGCACCACATGCTTTGCCCCCCAAATTTATATGCTGAGACTAATGCACCCCCCAGTGATGGTATTGGAGGTAGGACCTCTGGAGAGGGGTGACTAGGGCATGTGAGATGTAAGTGGGGCCCCCATAGTGGAATTAGTGCCCTCATTTGAGGAGGAAGAGAACTAGCCCTCTCTCTCTGCCATGTAGGTACACAGTGAGAAAGTGGCCATCCATAAATGGGGAGCCCTCCACCACCCCAGAACCAAATGGTACTGGCACACTGCTGATGGGTTCCCAACCCTCCAGAACTATGAGAAGTCAATGTTTGCTGTTTAAGCCACCCAGCCTGTGGCATTCTTTCACAGCAGCCTGAACTCAGATGAGTCCACTCTGGGGCTAGCAGATCCCTTGACGACCCCTGCTCGTCCAGTTTGCCTGGGGAGAGGCTTGTCTGCTTTCTTCTTTGCTCTTCCAGGATGCTGTGAGCAGGGGTGCATGTGCATGTGTAGCTGTATGCAGCCTCCCTCAAGGTCAGGGCATAGACTCAAGCTAAACAGACTTCGGTTCTTCCCTGTGCTTGTGAAAAGTGTCACAAGTGGTCCCCAAAGAGCTGCTTAATTATTCTTTTGGTTACTCCAGAGAGCATCTGAGGGGCAGGATGCTGACACAGGAGGGTCTTTAGGAGGGCTTCGCAGAGGAACCCTCTGCCTTTTAAAAATTTTTTATTGGAATAGAGTTGCTTTACAGTGTTGTCTTATTTTCTGCTGTACAGCAAAGTGAATCAGTTATATGTATACATATAACCCCTCTCTTTTGGATTTCCTTCCCATTGAGGTTACCATAGAGTACTGAGTAGAGTTCCCTGCTATACAGTAGGTTCTTATCAGTTATTTATTTTGTACATAGTAGAGTATATATGTTAGGGCTTCCCTGGTGGCTCAGATAGTAAAGAATCCACCTGCCAATGCAGGAGACATGGGTTCAATCCTTGGGTTAGGAAGAGCCCTTGGAGTAGAAAATGGCAATCCACTCCAGTATTCTGGCCTGGAGAATCCTGGCAGGCTACAGTCCGTGGGGTCGCAAAGAGTCGGACACCACTGAGTGACTAAGCATGCACACAGTGTATATATATTAATTCCAATCTCCCTGTTTACCTCCTGCTTTTTGAAAGCTTTTCTTTACCACTTTACTTTTATAAAAAGCCTACAGTAGTACCCTTTTTTGAAAACAGAAGAGGATTGTCACTTTTACAAAAATAGCATAAAGTGAAAATCATGCCCAGTGTTTGCTTTGCGGGGAGCTGAGCTGTTATGGAGGTGCTGAGCACACAGCGCAGTGAGAATGGCCCCGGCAGATCTCCTTTCTTCCCCAGAACCACCTCACATCTCAGCATCCACCTGCAGTAAGCTTTGAACTGATTTTGTGCTTTATCTTGATTTATTTTGTGTATCCATTATCAAGACGTGTCCTAAGGCAATTGCTTCTTTGCTTTACCTCATTTCGACTTAGGAAAGGTTTCATACATATGCTCTGCTTTTGCGTGTCAGGGGACACCCGTGTACTGAGAGCTGACAGATTTTAATGGCACCACTCCAGTTCAGGGTATCACCGCGGACTCTGTGTGATATAGGACTGTGCCCAGGAGGGAGTGGGTTAGTTAACAGGGAGCAACTCAGAAGTAAGGGCTGGGGAACGTGGGTGGAGGCAGACCCACAGGCCTGTCACCAACTCCTCCTTGCTCTGGAGATGGAGCTAATAACACGAACAGAAATCATACTAGCATCTTCCCTGGCTGACTGCCTCTGTGTGTCAGTACTTGACAATGTTATTGGATCAATCTTCACAACCACCCCCAGAGTGACATGGTATGATTTGTTCCCACTTACAGGGGAGTCCATCATTGGCTTGCACCCACAGATCAAGCCAGCTGACCCACCAGCCAGCCTGACCATGTTCCGCTCCCCTCGGGGGGCTCTGGCCACGCCTTCAGCCCTGCTCATCCCACTTGGTTCTGCACTTACTTCAGAGCAGGCGGTGGGGGAGGGGGGATGCCCTGCACCAGGCTGCTCTGATTACACAACTTACTAACATCCACTCTTCCAGAGGGTAGGAGGGCGGATGACATGGATTGTGTAAAATGTCCCATACAGTGAGTGCCACAACAGGTACATTTTAGGGGACCCCACCTCAATATCGAGTCTTCCCTGGTGGCTCAGTGGTAAAGAATCTGCCTGCCGATGCAGGAGATGGGGGTTCAGTCCCTGGATGGGGAAGATCCCCTGGAGAAGGAAATGGCTACCCACTCCAGTATTCTTGTCTGGAGAATCCCATGGACAGAGGAACCTGGCAGGCTACAGTCTGTGGGGTCACAGAGAGTCAAACACGACTGAGCACACACACACACACACACACACACACACANCAGGTTCGATCCCTGGGTTGGGAAGATCCCCTGGAGAAGGAAATGGTAACCCACTCCAGTATTCTTGCTTGGAGAATCCCATGGACAGAGGAGCCTGGTGGGCTACAGTCCATGGGGTCACAAAGAGTCGGACACGACTGAGTGACTTCACTTTATATCTTCCCAACAAAGGGCCTCCATATGCCATGCCCTGCTCAGCAGGGTGAATAGAGATGAGTTTTAGGTGTGGCAGGAAAGTTGGGGTGGTGGAGTTATTTTGTTGTTGCTGTAGGTTTTTTTGATTGATTTCATTTATTTATGGCTGTGCTGGGCCTTCATTGCTGTGTGAGCTTTTCTCTAGTTTTAGAGTGTGGGTTTCTCATCGGGATGGCTTCTTTTGAGGATCATGGGCCACACGGGCTTCAGTTGGGGCACAGGGGCTCAGTGGTTGCAGTTGTCAGGCTCTAGAGCACAGGTGCAACTGTTGTGGTGCGTTGGCTTTGTTGCTCTGCAGCATGTGGGATCTTCCTGGATCAGGGATAGTCTCCTGCATTGGCAGGTAGATTCTTTACCACTGAGCCACCAGGGAACCCCAGCACGGATTTCTGAGACAGCACAGAGACAAACCACCTAATCCCACCTCCTGGAGGGTAGGATTCCGGGGAAGAAGTCACCTTTCTGGAGAAGACATCTCAGCTAAGTCTTTTTATTTTTTAAATTTAACTTTTTTGGGGGGCTGTGCTAGGTCTTCATTGTTGTACTTGGGGCAAGTGGGGGCTACACTTTACTGCCTTGTGGTGGCTTCTCTTGTGGGGGAACAAAGACTCTAGGCACGCAGGGTGCAGTAGTTGAAGGAGGGGTCAGTAGTTACATCTGAAGGGTGAGTAGGGTGTAGGACAAAGGAGGGTGTTGACCGAAAAAAGAAGCACCACCTAAAAGTTGAGAGTTGTATTTTATTTGGTGGACTTTCTTAGGACTTCAAGACAGCATCTCACATAAATCTGAGACTGCTCCAAAGAAGCAAGAGGGAAACCAGGATATACAGGTGTTTTTGCAACAAAAGACTGGGTAGTCAGAACATCAAAAGATTACTGTTAAAAGAAACCAGATACTTCAAGTTAAGGGAAGATGTAAGAGGCGGGTCTCACTGCTATCATTCCTTTGCTATATCCTCAACTATCCGGGGCCAGTTTCCCGTGCTTTCTCATCCTGAGCCTCCTCAGGGAGTACCAGCTGGAGGGTGGCTGCATCTAGCTGACTGTTGTATGGACGTGACAGTGGGCAACCCATTTGTCTCCATCCTGAGTTCCCTCAGCGTTCATCATCCGGTTGGCAGGGTGATTCTTGATGGCTGTAACATCCTTTGTTTACTGATATGGCAGGTGATATTTCAGTTCTCCAGGGGAATTTCTGGCAGAAAGTACAGCTTGAACAAAGGTGTGGAGGTGAGAAAGCATATAGAACACTGTAGAGACAGAATTATATTCAAGCTTGGAGATGCAGAAAATGAGGCTGAGAAGATAAAGATAAAGATAGGCCCGATCTTTATTTTATTATTGCTCTCATCACACAAATCAGGAAATGGAGGCTCTGAGAGGTTAAGTACTTTGCCCTTAGTCACACGGTCAGCAAATGGCAGAACTGAGATGGGAGCTTGATCTGACTCCAGAACACAGGCTCCAGCTGGTGAATTAGACAGGGCAGCCCACTTTGATGCAGAATCTAGGTGGGGTCTGACACACCCATTTTTGAGCTTTAACACAGAGGGCTTTCTGAAGCCTTCTGGTTTCAGTCCCCTTTGATTTTTTTTCAGGTCTGCCACAAAGAGGGGGGGAAGGGGGCAACCATAGTGGGAGCTGCTCCCTGCAACCTTATTTTAAATATCAGGAGAGGGGACTTCCCTGGTGGTCCAGTGACTAAGACTCTGCATTCTCAGTGCAGGGGGCCTGGGTTCATCCCTGGTCAGGGAACTGGATCCCCATGCTGCAACCAGGACTTGACACAATCAAATAAATTTAAAAAGAAAAGTTTGTTTTTTTTTTTTTAAATAAGTAAATATCAGGAGAGAGAGCTTGTGGTAAAATAATTTAGCTTTCAACTTGCCTTTTTCCCCTCTGTGGGTGTGGCCAAAGCAAGCCCTCCCAACTAGCCTCTATCAGATGGGGGTGGGGTGGGGGGGAGGGTCAGGGCACGTGTCTGGTCCTTCCAGGCACTGCTGATGGGCGGTTCCCAAAGAGAAACATAGAGGCCCCTGGGTCTAAGGGCTGCGTTTCAGAAGCTGTTTCTTCAGTCCAGGTCCCATCCACCCTGCTTCCATCGGGCCACACCAATTACGTTATCCCAGGAACCTGGATCCTGGTTCCGATCTGCCTAAAGCCCAAAGTGAAGGTGAAAGTGAAGTAGCTCAGTCGTGTCCGACTCTTTGCGACCCCGTGGACTGTAGCCCACCAGGCTCCTCCATCCATGGGGTTCTCCAGGCAAGAATACTGGAGTGGGCTGCCATTTCCTTCTCCAGGGGATCTTCCCGACCCAGGGATTGAACCCAGGTCTCCCGCATTGCGGGCAGATGCTTTAACCTCTGAACCACCAGGGAAGCCCAAATGGAAAAGCACATTCTAATTAGGAGTTGTCAGGGCCAGAAACTCCTCAGCCTAGACCTTGTTTCAGCACTTTTCATTCCCTCCAAACTCGGCTGTGAGGCCACCCTGTGAGCCTCAGGCTCCTTGGGGAACCTTGGTGGGCTCTCTCAAGAGGTGTTTGTGGTTGCTTCTGAAAAGCTGAGTGCCAGTTTCTGTCTGTCAGATGGGGAGGGCGGACATGCACGTTTTGACACCTTCGGCCTGGACCCTGTGTCAGGTGCATAGATCACAACCACAACCACAGTGTCTTCATAACTATCCGGACAATACAGGCTTCCTTATATCTGACAGGTGAGGAAACAGAAACTCAAGGGAGTTGTAGTCACAGACACAGTAGGTGGAGGTCTGGATGGGAACCCAGGTCTCAATCCCCTTCCAAACCCCAAGCCTTTTCCTTGCCGGTACTGCGGGGGACAGACAGGCACGGGGAAAGAATGTACCTTTACTGCAGTGAGTCTTCCGATGCCTCAGCCCAGATCCATTAAATCAGAATCTCTGGGTGTGGGAACCAGACATTGATGGTTTTAAGGGCGCCCAGGTGGTTCAGAGGGGCAGGAAGGGCTGCCAAGCCCTGCTTTACTATAACTGTAAGAGGCACATCGCCGCCTCCAGCGCTCTCCAGGTGCTCCTTTCACAGAGTAATCCTGGTCACGAAACCAAAAATCAAAACCGAGCCAGTGGTGTCTAATTCCCCCTGCTCTGATCAACAGAAGTAGGGGGAGGGTCCCCGGCCGAGCTCGCCCCCGCGGGGTTCAGGTGCGGCGNCTTTGCGACCCCATGAATCGCAGCACGCCAGGCATCCCTGTCCATCATCAACTCCTGGAGTTCACTCAAACTCACTTCCATCGAGTTGGTGATGCCATCCAGCCATCTCATCCTCTGTCGTCCCCTTCTCCTCCTGCCCCCAATCCCTCCCAGCATCGGAGTCTTTTCCAATGACTCAACTCTTCGCATGAGGTGGTCAAAGTACTGGAGTTTCAGCTTTAGCATCATTCCTTCCAAAGAAATCCCAGGACCGATCACCTTCAGAATGGACTGATTGGATCTCCTTGCAGTCCAAGGGACTCTCAAGAGTCTTCTCCAACACCACAGTTCAAAAGCATCAATTCTTTGGCGCTCAGCTTTCTTCACAGTCCAACTCTCCCATCCATACATGACCACAGGAAAAACCATAACCTTGACTAGACGGACCTTTGTTGGCAAAGTAATGTCTCTGTTTTTGAATATGCTATCTAGGTTGGTCATAACTTTCCTTCCAAGGAGTAAGCATAGGATGGGAGGTAAAATAAGGGGTTTTTATTTTAAAAAGTCAGATGACCGTGGGTTCAAATGATGTGGCATCATATGGTCACTGAAGCGCCTTGGAAAAGTCAGCTTGCCTCTCTCATCTCAGCTCGCCCTGTTTTAGAAACTCTGGTAACTCTCATTTCTGCAGATAGCCAAGTGATTAGAGCAAAACAGCTATTATTTAAAGCACTGTGCACATAGTTGTCCAAATTTTATTTTCTAATTCCTAGGCACAGGCATCCGTGGCTATAACAGAATTGTCTTCACAACATTGATGCAATTTTTCTATGCCACTTTATTTTTTAACAATATTAATTATGCTTTTAGGGTGAATAAACACCATTTGCTTTGTACCATCCCAACAGGTGGATAATCCATACTTAATGAATCCAATGAACATCACGCGCATACAGCCTTCCCCACTGGGGACTCTTTCCCTCAGGTAAATTCTGGATGAGGGGTGGGAGTTACTGGGCTAAAGAGCGTAGACAGTGTAATGGCCTCCAGCATTTTAGGACATAGCATCAGTGAGGAGCTAGAAGCCAGGACAGGAGGCACGAAACAGGAGGCAGGACCAGCAATTACCTGGGAATCCTGAGGCAGACGGACCAGCCTTTGCCATGCCTGTGAAGCTCTGCTTTGTCAAGTCCAATCAAGTTAACACGGGTACAATATTTTAATCTGTTCTGTCACCTCCATTCCAATTCTGTAAGTTGACCCCAAAGTGTCACTTATAGCAATTTTCCTCACCGGGATCCAGTCTAGGGTCAGGTATCACAGTTGGCTGTCAGTTCTTGATATCTCTTGATTTAACAGATGGAACATAACTTTGTTGGTGCCTGTCTCTCTCCACGTGCTATTAACCATCTCGTTATCTCTCTGGGGTTCGCAGAGCTGGCTGCCACTCTGACCTGCTGATTCTTCTGGTCAATGTCCCCACCTTATCTATGATAGTCCGGTACTGCCACTTGGCTCTCCATGTAAGGATCCTGTAATTTCTTTTGCAGCGTACCAGCATCCTGCCCTAGACCTGACCACCCGCCCCGAGGAGCCTGGGGTGAGATGAACATTGGTCTGACTCCCTCTTACCTCCTCCCCTGCCCCCCACCTGCCTCATTGGCACCAGCTTCTCAGAGGGCTGGAGGTAGGGAGGCGTGGAGGAGGAAGAACAATGGTTTCCTCCTGCTTCAGAAACCACGTTGTGGTCCGCTTCTGGCGGCCTTATTTTGTTCAGATGTTCAGATGCTGCCTCTCTCATGGGGCTTTGTGCATCTTTTAAGATTCTTTTCTATATAGTTCATTACAGAGTGATGGGGAGAGTTCACAGATTCCATCTCCCTGCCCTTCCTCGAGTCCCTTCTTGGGGGTTTCAAACCTCCTTTCCGTTGCTGGATAGCTCTGTGACCTTGAACAAATTACTTGCTATCTCTGAGCATTAGTCTCCTGAGCTGCAAGCAAGGGGTGATGCTGACCATCTTACTGGATACCTCCTAAAGCTATTTTAAATGAAGTTGCCTGTGTAAACCTCCTGGGGTGATGAGGACCAGGATCAAGAGTTATGAAGATAATTCTGCATCTGCACACAGTCTGATCTACTCAATATTTTATGTGGGTCAAAGTACCCTGTACCGTACCTTCCACCATAAATGTCAGTGGAAAAAATCAGGGAAAGAAAATGAATGACGGAGAAGAAATGAGCTTCCCCCGGGTTGCCACATAGGAACAATAACCCAGAGGTTTCTTCTGGCTTCTCTTCTCCCTCCCCTCACTACCTCTAGACATCCACGGTCATCCTTTATGTAGATAACTCCCAAATCCATGCCCAGCCCTTAGTTAGCACACGAAGGAATGAGTGAAGAAAAAGATAACAAAATCCCCAGTACCTCCACCCACATCCCCGGGGTAGCTCAGACTGATGTCTGCCTCCACAATGTTCTGTTATAAATACAACAACGGCAAGCATCCTACACTGGATTTCACCTTATAAAACATCCTCACTTCATTCATCCCGGGTGATCCTTGCAAGCCTGTGAGGTAGGGGTGGAGGACTGACAAATAAGAAAAATAGCATGGGCTGAACACTTAGGGGGGCTGTGTTCTTGTCATGCGACACCCTGACAACGCTATGAGGTATCTTTTCTCGTCCCTGGTCTACAGGTGGAGGAGCCGAGACAGAGAGAGGCTCCGTGACTCACCAAGTGCCTGCTAGATTTGCACATAGCAGAGAGCCTGTGCCCCTGAGCCCAGGCCAGGAGAGAACTTGCTCATTTCTGTTCATTCTCTTACGAACAAGTCCTCGAGGGCGCTGAAGAGAGAGAGGGACCACAGAGCAGACACCAGCTATGCCAGCTACGCCAGCTGGCCAGCCTGGCCGGCCCCAGGTTAACTACACCTGGCTGCAGAGTCAAGTCCCAGCAGCCCTGAAGACAGAAGGGACACCTAGTGGAACCCAGATTTGGGGACAAATGAATGGTAGTTGTCTTAATCTACTAACCTTTGAGACAGTTCCTTAATGTAGCAAGAATCTACTGACTCATGAAAAGATACCAAGCATCATCATTTATTAAGGGAGTTCTGATTAAAACTCTGTGATTTCAACACTTCACACCCACTAGGGCTGCTGTAGTTGAGAATCAGTTCCAGGCCTCTCCCTCACTTTCTCCTGGTTTGGTGGCAAGCTTTGGAGTTACCCAGCTTGTAGAGAGGTCATCCCCATCTCTGCTTTTCTCTTCACACAGGGCTGTATGAGCATGCATGTCTGTGCCCACATTTCCCCTTCTAAATGACATTGGGTTAAGGGCCCCCCGTGGTATGACCTCAACTTTACTAATTATATTTGCAATAACTCCATTTTCAATCAAGGTTGTATTCTGAGCTGGGAATTAGGATTTCAACATATGAATCTGATGGGGGGGGGAGCATAATTCCATCTGTAATAGCTCCTTGAACACGTGTGTAAAATGAAGTTCTGAACCTAGTTTTGCAAGCAAATTGAGAGAACCCAACCTTCACATTTGGAAGCACAAGTGCACCCTTATACGGTTTTAAGGACTATCCAAATGGTCTTAATCAAACTTCTATTCACATAAGGGAGGAAGTGGAGACCAAGAGGGAGGTGACAAGTTGTCCAAAGTCACAGGGGCCAGAAGCCAGGACACCGGATGGCTTCTTTTAGAAACGTTCCTGCCACATCACACTTCATTCTCACATACGCACAATTTAGTCCATTCCTGGGCCTTTAGTAGATAATTTCTAAAAGCTATAAAGGGCTCTTAGGTGAGGCCTCCTGAACTCAAAAACCCTTCGCAGCCATAAAACAGATTTGCTGCAGGATTAAAGCCCCCGGAGACAGAGTCTGGCCTGGCCCTGAGCCACAATTATCCTGAAAGCCTGGAGATGCTCTTGCCCCCAGGACAAAAGGACGGGCCTCAGTGTCAAGAAGAAAAGCTCCCAAGAAAGATCTCTCAGTCTAACAGTTGGGAAAACACACTCAAAATACTTTTAGTCTATTAGGGACCAGCTCTGCCAAGCAGGGATTTCATTCAGCTCAACAGCATACAGATTTTGACATGGATTTGGAAGAAATGCGGGTGAAAGTAAAAAAATGTTAGTGGTTCACTCATGCTTGACTCTGTGCAGACTCCGTGGACTGTAACCCACCAGGCTTCTCTGTCCATAGACTTCTCCAGGCAAGAATGATGGAGTGGGTTGCCATTCTCTTCTCCAGGGGATCTTCCTGACCCAGGGATCAAACCCACATCTCCTGAATTGCAGGAGGATTCTTTACCATCTGAGCCACCAGGGAACTTCCACTTATGACCAGGAGAAAATAAAAGGGGCCCAATTTATTTTCCACTTTAAATAAACGGAAACTGGGTATATACTTCATTCAGATGTAAGCATATATTTTATACAATGTAATGTATCCCCAAAGAAAAATGCTGCATCTCAGTCTCTCCATCGTGTCCAGCTCTTTGCAACCCCAGGGACTATATCCCACCAGGCTCCTCTTCATGCGCCTCTCCAGGCAAGACTCCAGGAGAGCCTCT
>SJYX01014486.1:9070-89648 GCA_006410675.1 Oreotragus oreotragus | reverse complement strand
GGACCTGCGTCTCCTGCATCAGCAGACGGTTTGCTACCACCGTGACGCTTGGGAAGCCCCAAGAATATACACATGCTATATATACATGTAACAGATTTAAGACTTTGGAAACATGAACTGAGTTCCCTGAGAATGTGAATCAAGGAAAGCAGAGTGAGCCCTGAGATTCTGAGTTTTCAACCCCATGGCAACTTTCAGGCCGTAGTGAAAGGAGGTGTGAGCCAAGCAGAGCCCAGCAGTCATACTGAGCGGAAAAGACAGGAATAAGAGCTGGGAGGTGGGTCAAGGGGACAGAATTTGTGGAGCAAAATATCAAAGAGAGCTTCAGAAAGAGAACACTTGAGACCCGCAGAGGGCGGGTCTCGTTCTTCGTCTGCTGACTGAGCTGACTTTGTAAAGCTCAGGCATTTGGTAGAGGATTCAGGATGGCACCTCTTTAGTAGGGCAGCTAACTTAGCTCTAGGCAAAGGGCTGCTTTGGACCTTCCCTTATAAAGCTGGAAAGCAAGCCTCAAATGGATCACCCATCTCAAAAACTTAACTGTATCCCAGGACAAAGCCAACACCGTTTAAAGGACTACTATGAAATCCAGCACCAATGCAATTTCTAGAATTCAATCAATGAGGCACAGAAGAAGGAAAATATAACCGAGATTCAGAAGAAAAAAAAATCAATCAACAGAAACTGAATGGGGATAATAGAGATGGAAGGATCAGATAAGGCCATCAGATATATTATACTGGCTTGGCCAAAAGTTTCAAAAGATGTTACAGAAAAGCCCAAATGACCCTTTTGGCTAACCCCATAAATACCATATATTTAGAAGACAGATAATAACATAAATACAATAAAGAGAGAAATAGAAAATATTGAGATATCTTAAAAATACTTGTAGAAATAAAAATATGGTATCAGAAAAGAAATAGATTGGTTGGAATTAACAACAGAATAAACTTGAGGAAACTATCAGTAAGCTGAACACATAGGAACTGTTCAAAAGTAAGCACAGAGAAGAAAAAGGGAGGAAAGTGATGAGAATAGAGAATCAAGGGCCATTTCCATAATATCAATTTATTTAACATACATACAATTGGAGTCCTTAAAGAGAGGGGTCACAAATAAGTGTGTGAAATAATGGATGGAAGTTTTCCAAATGGTAAAAACCATAAATCCAAAGGAGGGAGTTCACATACAGCAAGCAAGAAAAATTTTAAAGTATCAAGACATCTTATGTTGTTGAAAATCAGTGATAAACACCCTAAGGCTCCCAAAGAAAGAAAGACATATTACATACTTGACCCAAAGGTCCCTATGAAAGGACCATAAGTGGTAAATATTTCAGTGAAGATACATCTTATTCTCAGTACCTTACAAAGATCATCGAACGTTTAAAGCAAATGTAATTTCAATTGTGAAATTTAAACCAAATATAGCAATATATAATAAGAACTAGAGCAGGAAGACCGGGACAAGATATTGGCAACATACTGTCAGGGTTTTAAAGTTATGTGAAATGTGAGTATATGAAGACATTTAATATTATTTGAAACCATAGAATGCCCACTTTTAACAAAAGTAAAACTAAGAGACAGCTGAGACATTAGTGGAAATAAAATAAAAATTTGATCCAAAAGAAGTCAGGGAAAGGAAGTAACAGGAAACAGATGGAACAAATAGAAAAGGTATAGCAAGATGGTAATTTTAATCAAACTGTACTAATTAAACACTGTAAATGCACAGTGACAGAAAAGGTCAGAAGGACTTTTTGGTGGTGATGGAAATTGTTCTGTATCATGAGTGTGATGGGAGTTTCATGACTGTATTTGCCAAATTGCACCAATCTGTACAGTTACAATTAGCGAACTTTATTTGATGCAAATTATACCTCAATAAACTGTTTCAAAATAAAAGCAAATAGAAAGTTGCAAGGAGAAGCAAGTGAAAAATAAAATGGGCTGAAGGTCAGATTGGAAAGTCGATACATACATGTACACGGGTGTGCATCGTGTGTGCAAAGCTTTGCTGCCTTTCCTTTTTGAAGTTAATAATTTACACAACTTAAAAAATGCCAGAGAATACAAAAATATTCTGCATAATCTTATCTTTCTAGATTTTAGCACTGTTTTTTCTCAAGCATATTCTTCCAAGCAGCAACACATCTATGCTTACATAGATACTAAAGTGTATTTTTCTCACTAAGAAGATTATCACATGACACATAAGGTTTTCAAGCAACAATATTTTGGAAGCATTTTCTGATGGTGATAAATACAAGTGCATTTTTATAGCCATCATTTTAGGAGCTGCCTGGGATTCCACTGTGCATGTACACGCGTGTGTGTATATTTAACCATTCCCAGCTACCACACAGCTGGTTGGGCTTCTCTGGTGGCTCGCTGGTAAAGAGTCTGCCTGCCAGTGTAGGAGATGTGGGTTTGTTCCCTGAGACAGGAAGAGCCCCTAGAGAAGAAATGGAAACCCACTCTGGTATTCTTGCCTGGGAAAGCCCATGGACAGAGGAGCCCAGTGGGCTACAGTCCGTGGGGTTGCAAAAGAGCTGGACATGACTTCGTGACTAAACATCAGCAAGAGATACAGATGGTTACTGGGGTTGTTTAATGGTTAACAGATTATTTCCTACTTAAAATTTCTGTCTTTAGCAATATTGTATTGAACACACGAGTGTTTGCTATTTTTCTTTCCATTAGGATAAAATATAAGACTTGGAATTGTTCAAAGTGAAAACCCTCTTTTCACAAGGACTTTTACAATTTCCCCAAAGATCGTGCCGCTCACACTCTTTTCTAGCAGAACATGTGAATGCCAGTACTCTCATATCCGCATGCACCATGAGTATCTTCAGATTTCCGATCTGTCTAACCGGGTGTGTCACTACACTGTTTCAGTGGGGTGTGTGTGTGTACATTTAATAGCTTTTGCAAAGTGTTTCCAGAGACTTTCAGCTGCTGCTAACAAGTACCCCTATGAAGCTCAAGACCCAGGAAAAGGTAAGGCCAGGGCCTCTTTGTAACAAATCTTTGATGTATCTCTGTGAAGCATTATAGCGTCTAACATGTTTTCCAATATTATATACTTTAAAAAATGAATGTGATTAGGCCCACTTCACAAGGTTAGTTTTGGGAGTAAAGGACAGAACACTTTTTAGTGGAATGCTCTTTCTTACAGAAACATTAGAAACCACTCAATTTTCAACACCTAGAGATTAGCTCAACCATGTATACCATCCATGTAATAAAACACACTGATAGCTGTAAGGCTGTTGTAGGAATGAGCTTATTGAGCTGGGGAAACGGTGATGATGGTTGTGAAGTGGAGGAAAAAACAGGTTATAAGTAGGCATGCACACTGTGGTTGGATTCTTTTGGTAAATAATCATATACAAGTAGAAAACGATCTGAAATTACATGCATTTTTATATTCACATTGATTTTTCTGGATAGGTGGGGTGAACTTTTTATCTTATGTTTTTCTTTGGACTCTTCTGATGGCTAACATGTTGGCTGTAACAACAAAAAGACAATTTCATAAAAACAAGCAACACCTAAATTACTTAAAGTGCCTAATGGGTGCCCAGTAAATACTTATTATCCCCTGACATTTCCGCATCTCTGAGTGCAGGTCATTATCTTCTCTACATGCGGAGAGACGCTGGGGAAGTTGCGCTTCCGGGGTTGCGGGTACTTGACCCAAGGTTACCCGGGTAATGGGAGGCAGGGCGCACACTTCAACCAGTCCTCCGACCCCAAAGCATGGCTTTCTGCTTCATCTGTCACTGCACAACTCAAATGCCTCAAACCCTTCCTCTCCTCTGCCTTCTGGTAACAAAATTCCATGGCAACTTGGTCCTCATCTTACACCTGCTCTTCCAGCATGGGTCAAGAGGACTTTGAGAAGTTCTAGCAGGTGGATGTCTTTAGAAAGGACCCAGGCTCATCTGCATGAATGGGGGCCCTGTAGGGACAGCCGCCCTTCCCACAGCCACCCCACCCCACCCCAGTCCTCACAGCCCACGAGTCAGGATGCTTCAGGCTCTAGGGAGAAGCTAGGATGGTGATGCTGTAAAGAGAGATGGCTCCCCACCACTGTTGGAGTTGCATGGCGGTTGCTGCGACCCATCCCAAGCACCATCAGCACGGTGGATGGAGGGGGCCCCTGCTGAGGTTGCTCAGGGCCCAAATAGGTTCACGTGTCTCAGACTGAAGCACCACCCTCACGATGCTGAATGCTTGATGAAAAAAGCCTCCCTCTGTGTGACTGCTACTCCGCAGCAAATCACCTGAGGAGGAAACTGGGTAGATGCTAGCATGGTACCCACTTCACATAGAAGTTAAATGTGAGACACAGCCAGCGCATAGTCCAGGTGGGTTGGGACCAACACTCTCCAGGTTCAATCCACAACCGCCCGATGAAGACACACTGAGCACAGTGCCTGCCTTCAAGGTGTGTCCTCCTTCCTTTGGGCTCCCCTTCCCTGGGAGGCAAGAGCTAGGGGACAGAGAGGGCTCTATGTTGCGAGCCTGGTTCTATGGCTGTGGTCAATGGCTTAGTCCTCTCTGAACATCACCTTCTACTTAAGCAAAACGGGGATGTAACTTGTAGGTAGTCAAGACTGGAGCTGCTATGAAGCACCTGTTAAAGCAAACCTGCGTGTAGCATACAGGGCATCCATCCATACAGACAGGCCCATGTGTGAGCAGGTGGAACTTCTGCTCCCTGGCGGTGGTGTGTGTGTAGCGGGGAGGCGCTTCATTGAGCTCAGACTCCCCAGGGCTCATCACTGGCCCCTGCCACTCCCAGCGGGTGTGTCATGACTCAGGGTGAAACAACCCCCCAGCAGTCAGCCAGACCTACATTTCAGTCCTGTCTTTGCCACTTCCTAGCCATGTGTCTTGCATGCGCTGTTTAATCTCTCAGTCTGCCCACCTGTAGTGAAAGTGAAAGTCACTCAGTCGTGTCCAACTCTTTGCAACCCGGTGAACTATAGAGTCCGTGGAATTCTCCAGGCCAGAATACTGGAGTGGGTAGCCTTTCCCTTCTCCAGGGGATCTTCCCAACCCAAGNCATGTGTCTTGCATGCGCTGTTTAATCTCTCAGTCTGCCCACCTGTAGTGAAAGTGAAAGTCACTCAGTCGTGTCCAACTCTTTGCAACCCGGTGAACTATAGAGTCCGTGGAATTCTCCAGGCCAGAATACTGGAGTGGGTAGCCTTTCCCTTCTCCAGGGGATCTTCCCAACCCAAGGATAGAAACCAGGTCTCTTGTATTGCAGGCAAATTCTTCACCAGCTGAGCCACAGTAAATTGAGGGTAATTACACCCACCTGTAGATGTTGAAAAAATTAAAGCCAGCAGGTAGAGAGTGACCCTCAAGAGGGCAGGGCTTGCTGTCTTGTTTGCTGCTCCCTTCCTAGCCACCAGGAGAACTGCTTACAGTGGACAATAAATATACTGTGAGCACAGGGACCCAGTGGAGCATGAGGCAGCTTGGGGTGGGTTCTGAGTCTCGTTAAGGAATAGAGGGCAAATGAGCTGACGTCTGTGTGTTAGTCACTTCAGTCATATCCGACTCTTTGTAACCCCATGGACTGAAGCCTGCCAAGCTCCTCTGTCCATGGAATTCTCCAGGCAAGAATACTGGAGTGGGTAGCCATGCCCTCCCTCCAGGGGATCTTCCTGACCCAGGGATCATACCCGGGTTTCCTGCACTGAAGGCAGATTCTTTACCATCTGAGCCACTGGGGATGCCTGAGCTAACATCTACTCTCAGCTTAATGATCACCATATCCCAACATACACTAACACGAACGTGGAAATCTTATATCCCGATGGGCACCATGTCCGAATACTGCTGGTCACTGGGACTGGACGTGGCTCCCAGCATCCCTGCCCCTCAAAGCCCCACAAATTCTGCTTGTCAGGGTTGCTCCACCATGCCCCTCGACGCTCCCCCTGTCTGTATCCTCTCAGAAGAGATGGCCCCTTTCCCCTGACTAGCACGAAGTTGCTCCTGCACCAGGGCCCCACGTGCTGGGAAGATGGTGCTTGGCCATCAAACACCAGCTGGAATCCTGGGCCACCAGTTCAGAGGTTGGTTGCCTTTGGGTGGCGCATGATCCCTCACTGAGCCTGTTTTCTCGTTGGAGTAATGGAGCTCCTTGTTTTGCACAGTTGTTGGAGCTAACAATATCTAAAGATCCCTCCACCCTCCACTCCTCCATATACTAGGAATCCTGCAAGACCGTCTCTACCATCGGCACCAACGGTGAAACCTTTGTTTCTGGTGACACCTACTGGTGCCTGGTCCGTGGGGGTGGAGGCCACCCTGAGGCTTTTGCAGTCACAGGGTGCAGGGAGCTGGAGCTTAGGACACCCTAACATTAGAGCTGAGGATGAGGCCCGCTCCCCCACAGCTGCATGGCACCCCCACCACTGGGATCACCTCCTGCTCGTGCTCACTACCCCCACGAACCTCTCTGCAGTTCGGTAGCTGGGGGAAGCTTTGGGAAGAAAACAAGAGGTAAATGCCTGCCTCTCCAAGCCTGCCCTTGGCTTCCCCTTACACGTGGGATGAACCCACGCTCAGTGCCTTGGTGACAAGACCCCCCCACGGCCGGCCTCTTCCTCCGTGCCCTCCCTGTGCTGGGGACTCTCACAGATCCTTCTGCCTCGGACACTCTTATCCTGCAGGTTCATTTCCATCCGAGGGTCTCTGTTCACCGGCTGCCCAGCCTCCTCCCCAGCATGTGGTCTCTGCCCCAAATCCACCCTGCATCACTCTGCTTCCTTCCCAGCAGCAGCCATCAGCTCAGGAAATGAACAGAGAGCAGACCAATGGCAGGTCCTAGTTACATCGGTCTCTCCCTCTGGAGGGGGCATCCCAGGCGGTGCTAGTGGTGGAGAATCTGCCTGCCAGTGCAGGAGACGTAAGAGACATGGGTTCGATCCCTGGGTCAGGAAGATCCCCTGAAGGAGGGCATGGCAGCCCACTCCAGTATTCTTGCCTGGAGAATCCCGTGGACAGAGAGGCCTGGCAGGCTACACTTTGTGGGGCCGCGAAGAGTCAGACAGGACTGGAGCCACTGAACACTCACACTGGAATGTGAGCCCCACAAGCGCTGGAGCCCATTTTCCTGCTCCAGTGCTGACACACAGCAAATTCAGCTTTGCAGACTCTTAGGTTTCCATCGCACCTCCATCCTTCGCAAGACCCACCAGCTACTCAAGTACAGCTTCCTTCCACCCCTCACCCATACAGGTGTGTCTGGGAAGAAAGCTGGCAGTGGGGGTAGGGGGCTCCCCCTGGCAGAGAACCTCCGTGCCCATTTTCTCACCAGCCTCTTATGTCCTTCCGGTCCTGTCTAGTCTACTGTTTAAGGGCTATTTACTACCAACTTGCCGTCCCCTCAGCCCCCGCCCTGGACCTGTGCATTCCCTAGATCAGAAGCAAACCCAGCACACGTGGATCTGTTGATAGATTTATCCACATTGATCAGAACTGCTTGCAGGATTTTTGTGAGGTTTCAATGCCATAATATGAGTATTGTGTGTGGTTCAGGGTAGCTGGCATAACATAGCTGGTTGGCAAATAGAAGCAGATAATCAGGTGCTATTTATGGCTTTTCCAAGTCAGTCTGTGTGCAAAGGGGCCAGTGTGGCTTTTAAAACGTGTTTAAGGAGGCTCCTTAGAGACTGTGATGGGCAAGACCATGCCCCTTGCCTGTTCTACATCTTGGACTTTGGAGAAAGGTTTTATTTAAGGAAAACTTCTCTCCCTCCCCTGCAATGGCCCTCCTCATCTCCCCTATCCCCCTCCAAAAGAGAAGATTGTTGAACTGTGTGTCATCATACGTGTGGAAAGAGGTCTGCTCACCACTCAAGGGTCCTGGCTCTGATCCCAGTTCTGTCTCGTCTGGGGGTTGTGACCATGGACAGCTCACTTCTATTTTCTGGGAGTCAATTTCCTGGAATATCCATGAACTATTTCACCTTGCTCTCTGGTATGTGAGGATTAAATTCAGTGTCTGCATCCCTAGACCACTATTAACCACTTAGCAGAAAGCTGCTCTAAAGCCAGGGAGCTTGGTGCAAACATTCCTCTGCCCACCCATCTAGCTGTGTGATAGTGGATTAATGTCTTCATCTCTCTGGGTCTCAGATTTCACAGGTGGAAGATGGCTAACCTTAGAGTTACTGTGAAAATTGATTGAGCCAAGCGGGGGGGGTAGTGGCTAAAGCACCTGAACCCACAGCTGGCGCATCAGCCCTTGGGACTGAAAAATTGTGACTTCCCTTGCCTCCCAGGTTCTGACCCCAGACTGCCTGGAGCTTTCTGAGGGCTGCTGGGGAGGACTGCACAGAGTTCTTTTCATCCAGGAAAATACTCTGCAACTCTTGCGCAGGGCCAGCCCTGGACCTCCCTCGTGGCCCTACCTCCCTCCATCTCCAGGGTCCTGTGGATAGTCTGCCACACCTGCAGGCAGCGGGAAGCGCGATGGTCCAGCTGGTGGGTTCTCCTCTGTTCTGACACCATGGTGAGCTAAGGGGGTCTGCAAAACATTTCCCCAAAGCCAGAGCTCTGATGTATTGCAGGCAAATTCTTCACCAGCTGAGCCACAGTAAATTGAGGGTAATTACACCCACCTGTAGATGTTGAAAAAATTAAAGCCAGCAGGTAGAGAGTGACCCTCAAGAGGGCAGGGCTTGCTGTCTTGTTTGCTGCTCCCTTCCTAGCCACCAGGAGAACTGCTTACAGTGGACAATAAATATACTGTGAGCACAGGGACCCAGTGGAGCATGAGGCAGCTTGGGGTGGGTTCTGAGTCTCGTTAAGGAATAGAGGGCAAATGAGCTGACGTCTGTGTGTTAGTCACTTCAGTCATATCCGACTCTTTGTAACCCCATGGACTGAAGCCTGCCAAGCTCCTCTGTCCATGGAATTCTCCAGGCAAGAATACTGGAGTGGGTAGCCATGCCCTCCCTCCAGGGGATCTTCCTGACCCAGGGATCATACCCGGGTTTCCTGCACTGAAGGCAGATTCTTTACCATCTGAGCCACTGGGGATGCCTGAGCTAACATCTACTCTCAGCTTAATGATCACCATATCCCAACATACACTAACACGAACGTGGAAATCTTATATCCCGATGGGCACCATGTCCGAATACTGCTGGTCACTGGGACTGGACGTGGCTCCCAGCATCCCTGCCCCTCAAAGCCCCACAAATTCTGCTTGTCAGGGTTGCTCCACCATGCCCCTCGACGCTCCCCCTGCCTGTATCCTCTCAGAAGAGATGGCCCCTTTCCCCTGACTAGCACGAAGTTGCTCCTGCACCAGGGCCCCACGTGCTGGGAAGATGGTGCTTGGCCATCAAACACCAGCTGGAATCCTGGGCCACCAGTTCAGAGGTTGGTTGCCTTTGGGTGGCGCATGATCCCTCACTGAGCCTGTTTTCTCGTTGGAGTAATGGAGCTCCTTGTTTTGCACAGTTGTTGGAGCTAACAATATCTAAAGATCCCTCCACCCTCCACTCCTCCATATACTAGGAATCCTGCAAGACCGTCTCTACCATCGGCACCAACAGTGAAACCTTTGTTTCTGGTGACACCTACTGGTGCCTGGTCCGTGGGGGTGGAGGCCACCCTGAGGCTTTTGCAGTCACAGGGTGCAGGGAGCTGGAGCTTAGGACACCCTAACATTAGAGCTGAGGATGAGGCCCGCTCCCCCACAGCTGCATGGCACCCCCACCACTGGGATCACCTCCTGCTCGTGCTCACTACCCCCACGAACCTCTCTGCAGTTCGGTAGCTGGGGGAAGCTTTGGGAAGAAAACAAGAGGTAAATGCCTGCCTCTCCAAGCCTGCCCTTGGCTTCCCCTTACACGTGGGATGAACCCACGCTCAGTGCCTTGGTGACAAGACCCCCCCACGGCCGGCCTCTTCCTCCGTGCCCTCCCTGTGCTGGGGACTCTCACAGATCCTTCTGCCTCGGACACTCTTATCCTGCAGGTTCATTTCCATCCGAGGGTCTCTGTTCACCGGCTGCCCAGCCTCCTCCCCAGCATGTGGTCTCTGCCCCAAATCCACCCTGCATCACTCTGCTTCCTTCCCAGCAGCAGCCATCAGCTCAGGAAATGAACAGAGAGCAGACCAATGGCAGGTCCTAGTTACATCGGTCTCTCCCTCTGGAGGGGGCATCCCAGGCGGTGCTAGTGGTGGAGAATCTGCCTGCCAGTGCAGGAGACGTAAGAGACATGGGTTCGATCCCTGGGTCAGGAAGATCCCCTGAAGGAGGGCATGGCAGCCCACTCCAGTATTCTTGCCTGGAGAATCCCGTGGACAGAGAGGCCTGGCAGGCTACACTTTGTGGGGCCGCGAAGAGTCAGACAGGACTGGAGCCACTGAACACTCACACTGGAATGTGAGCCCCACAAGCGCTGGAGCCCATTTTCCTGCTCCAGTGCTGACACACAGCAAATTCAGCTTTGCAGACTCTTAGGTTTCCATCGCACCTCCATCCTTCGCAAGACCCACCAGCTACTCAAGTACAGCTTCCTTCCACCCCTCACCCATACAGGTGTGTCTGGGAAGAAAGCTGGCAGTGGGGGTAGGGGGCTCCCCCTGGCAGAGAACCTCCGTGCCCATTTTCTCACCAGCCTCTTATGTCCTTCCGGTCCTGTCTAGTCTACTGTTTAAGGGCTATTTACTACCAACTTGCCGTCCCCTCAGCCCCCGCCCTGGACCTGTGCATTCCCTAGATCAGAAGCAAACCCAGCACACGTGGATCTGTTGATAGATTTATCCACATTGATCAGAACTGCTTGCAGGATTTTTGTGAGGTTTCAATGCCATAATATGAGTATTGTGTGTGGTTCAGGGTAGCTGGCATAACATAGCTTGTTGGCAAATAGAAGCAGATAATCAGGTGCTATTTATGGCTTTTCCAAGTCAGTCTGTGTGCAAAGGGGCCAGTGTGGCTTTTAAAACGTGTTTAAGGAGGCTCCTTAGAGACTGTGATGGGCAAGACCATGCCCCTTGCCTGTTCTACATCTTGGACTTTGGAGAAAGGTTTTATTTAAGGAAAACTTCTCTCCCTCCCCTGCAATGGCCCTCCTCATCTCCCCTATCCCCCTCCAAAAGAGAAGATTGTTGAACTGTGTGTCATCATACGTGTGGAAAGAGGTCTGCTCACCACTCAAGGGTCCTGGCTCTGATCCCAGTTCTGTCTCGTCTGGGGGTTGTGACCATGGACAGCTCACTTCTATTTTCTGGGAGTCAATTTCCTGGAATATCCATGAACTATTTCACCTTGCTCTCTGGTATGTGAGGATTAAATTCAGTGTCTGCATCCCTAGACCACTATTAACCACTTAGCAGAAAGCTGCTCTAAAGCCAGGGAGCTTGGTGCAAACATTCCTCTGCCCACCCATCTAGCTGTGTGATAGTGGATTAATGTCTTCATCTCTCTGGGTCTCAGATTTCACAGGTGGAAGATGGCTAACCTTAGAGTTACTGTGAAAATTGATTGAGCCAAGCGGGGGGGGTAGTGGCTAAAGCACCTGAACCCACAGCTGGCGCATCAGCCCTTGGGACTGAAAAATTGTGACTTCCCTTGCCTCCCAGGTTCTGACCCCAGACTGCCTGGAGCTTTCTGAGGGCTGCTGGGGAGGACTGCACAGAGTTCTTTTCATCCAGGAAAATACTCTGCAACTCTTGCGCAGGGCCAGCCCTGGACCTCCCTCGTGGCCCTACCTCCCTCCATCTCCAGGGTCCTGTGGATAGTCTGCCACACCTGCAGGCAGCGGGAAGCGCGATGGTCCAGCTGGTGGGTTCTCCTCTGTTCTGACACCATGGTGAGCTAAGGGGGTCTGCAAAACATTTCCCCAAAGCCAGAGCTCTGATTTCTTCCGCTGAGAAAATTCTGAGTTAGGAGCTGGTCTCTTTCTTTCATAGCAATGGAAGGAAAGGGAATCCGGAAGCATCTGCAACAAAGCAAGCACTGCGTCAGATCACAGGGCACTTTACCTTAATTTCCCCTAAATTCAGGAAATTGTGATCTTTTTTTAACCTACTTCTCGGGCACTTATATGTGCCAGGTTAGAAACGCTGAGAGTAACACACTTGTATAAGAAACTGAAGCTCAGGAGCAATGCTTTTTGACCAAACTTGAGAAGGCAGATTAGCAAAAAGAAGGTAAAAATTCACCCCAAGGGCCAGCACTGTTGACATCTTCAAGTACGTTGCTCTGGACTTGTTTTGAAAGGTCCCTGTAAGTGGAGTAGCATGATGATATGAAAGACTTCTGGAATTACACTCTGAGTTTGAATCCTGTTCCAACCACTTAACTAGCTGTTGACCTTCAGTAAGTCTCGCTCTTTGCCCTTGATTATCTTACCCCAAAATGACAGTGTTAATATGGGTGTATCTTGGAGATATTACGGGTTCAGTTCCAGAGCATTGCAATAAAGCAAATCACGCAAATATTTTTTGGCTTCCCAGTGCCTATACCAGTTTTGTTTCTATTATACTATAGTCTATTAAGTATGAAATAGCATTATTTAAGAAGACAACATACATACCTCAATAAAGAAATACCTCATTGTTAAAGTGTAACTTTCCCAGTGGCTCAGTGGTAAAGAATCCGCCTGCCAATGCAGGAGACACAAGAGATCTGGGTTCTGTCCCTGGATTGGGAAGATCCCCTGGAGGAAGAAATGGCAACCCATTCCAGTATTCTTGCCTGGGAAATTCCATGGACAGAGGAGCCTGGCGGGCTACAGTCCATGAGGTTGCAAAGAACTGGACGCAACTGAGCACACAGGCACACACATCCCTAAAAAAGCCAGCTGTCATCTGAGCCTTCAGCAAGTTGCAGTAGGAACAAAGATCACTGATCACAGATCACCAGAACAAATACAATAATTAAAAAGCTTGAGATTCTGCAACGATTCCCAAAATGGGACAAAAGAGACATGAAGTCCATACATGCTGTTGGAAGAATGGTCCTGGTAGACTTGCTTCATGTAGGGTTGTCACAAGCCTTCAATTTTGGAAGAAAGAAAAAAGAAAAGAAAGGAATGGGGTATCTGCAAAGTCCAATAAAGTGAATCCCAGTAGAAGGAGGTGTACCTTTGTCTACGCCATGGGGATGCTGTCAGGAGCAGAGGAGATGGATGAGCAGGTGAAGTACTGGTTTGTGAGAGTGCAGGAAAACCCAGCACAGGTGTGCGGAGATGCAGCCACTCAGAAACACTGAGCCAGCATTATAGGCCAGGCAGCTCGCTAAGGACTATTGTGTGTGTGTGAATTGTTTACCAAGTTTGATTTGACCCTTCACACCACCTGTCATTCTGCAGGTCTGTCTGGGTGAGGAAAGAAAGTTTAACCCAAAGAAGAGCGGACTCTTTTAATCCCTGTCAATGACTTTTGAAAGCAAAAGGGGGCAAACTCACCCTCCCATCCTCAATGTGGTACCCAATATCTAGCAAGCATCCAAGAAATGTTTGTTTGGTGAAGAAATGAATGGTGGAACAAGTGAGCGAGTTGGTTCTGAGAGCGGTTTTAGATGAATAGCCCTAAAGGTTGGGAGGACAGATTCTAGCTCTCAAGGATCTTGGTCCACAGCAGAGCTGTCTGAGGGGGTCCAGCAGGCGGACAAACTGGTGTTCCGGGGGCTGCCCATACCCACTGTGTGAGGTCATGCTTGGCACCTCTGCTCTCCTACGTGGACTCCACCATCTCAGGGGGATTGCCTCCGAGCCTCAGTGCCTGGTAGCCACTGCTGACCCTCCTGCCAATCCCGGTGTTGGCTGGTCGGCCCTGGGGCTGCGAAGGAACTGTGCCATGAGGCTGCCAGCTGTCTGACTCATCCACGTCCTCCTTTGCTCCGCCCCGGCCCACTTGGAATGTCATCATCTCGTCTGCGGTTAGCTGCACTCAGCAGCGGCTGCTGGGAGGTGATGGATGGGCAGTGACTGCTTCCTGTCTGCTACCCAGCAGGGCCATCCGGGCATTCTTCCCCAGCCTCTACTGGCCCTGCTGATTCTCTGCCTGCTCTCCAGCCTGCATGCTGAATGTGCCTGAATTTTAAAATATGACTCTCCATTTGGCAGAATTTACCGAATTCTCTACTATTCAAACCTCCAAACATTTTTTTTTTTTAATTTGTGCAGTGGGAAAAGAAATCCACTCCCTGCGATGGCCACTGTGTGGAAATTACCCATCCTCATGCTCAGGGGCATCCTGTTGGTGCTGGCGCTCTGTCACTCCTATCTGACTGTTGGAGGAACATTCAAGCAACTCAGAAACAGGAGCAAAGGAAGGGCTGGAGGCTGGGTGTGCTTGTCTTCTCTGCAGAAAGACTGTCTGAGGATGACTGAAGGTAGATGGTCTTCAGAGACACCCTGTATAATGCTGGACCTCCTCCCACCTACACAACACACGACCTCCCATTTTGCCAAAGAGAAAAATGAGCCCCAGGTCACACGGTGGATGCCAGATGCTGGAGGAGAGCCATGCCTCACAGCTGCAACAGAATTTTCCTCAGAGCAGCAGCTGTGAACAACATAACTGACATCTGCTTGATTGCTTCTAGTAACAGGGAGCTCACTCCCAAGCAGAGGCCTTTTTCATCTCTAGGACTCCAGGAGGGTTTTAGTCATACAAGATCTGAGGGAAACTAAAGTAAATGAGTAGAGAAAACCATGGCCCTAGAAAAGATGCTTCCTAGTGGTCAAACTCATGGTAAGCAGATTTTGTCCCTCATATTTGAAGGAGAGAGAGTGAGAAAAAAATCAACCCACAAAAACTAAATAGATACAACCCCAAATTCTGATAACTCATCCTTCTCTTGGTAAAAGGATTATTTCTCTGATCCTAAATGATTGCCAGCTGGACCCGAGATGACGCTATTATTGTAGTCCGTCCCTCTCACCTTTACCAGAAAACAAGGCATTTGTTTTTTGCTTTTCTTAACCAGACTCATTAACTGGTTCCAGAAGTCTGGGAGGAAACCCAGCACCCAAATCCACTCAATGGCCTTGGAAGAAAAGGGACAGAAGTCTACAAAGATATTCAGCTGCAGTAACAGACACCTGAACTTGAATGATTTAAACAAACAGGTATTGGTAGAAAGAAAGGGATTTATTTTAAGGTATTGGCTCACGTAATTCTGAAGGCTGAGATGTCTCACAACCTGACATCTGCAAGCTGTAGACCCAGGGAAGCCCTGATGGTTTTAGGATGTGGTAAAGGATCCAGGCAATGGCACCCCGCTCCAGTACTCTTGCCTGGATGGAGGAGCCTGGTGGGCTGCAGTCCATGGGGTTGCTAAGAGTCAGACATGACTTAGCGACTTCACTTTCACTTTTCACTTTCATGCACTGGAGAAGGCAATGGCAGCCCACTCCAGTGTTCTTGCCTGGAGAATCCCAGGGACGGGGGAGCCTGGTGGGCTGCTGTCTCTGGGGTCGCACAGAGTCGGACACGATTGGGGCAACTGAGCAGCAGCAGCAGCAAAGGATCCAGGCTTCCCTGATGGCTCAGAGGTTAAAGCGTCTACCGCGAATGTAGGAGACCTGGGTTCGATCCCTGGGTCAGGAAGATGCCCTGGAGAAGGCAATGACAACCCACTCCAGTGGAGGGAAGAGCCTGGTAGGCTACAATCCATGGAGTCACAAAGAGTCTAACATGACGGAGCGACTTCACTTTAAAGGATTACTCAGCAGGGGTCCACATCCTGCACTTTCTGAATCAGAGCCTTGCCTGATTCCTGGGAGGTCACCTCTAAGCCCTTGGAATGTCTTACCTGATGTGAGCATCTGATGGCTTTGCTGAGTCTTTCTAGTGAAATACCTTGACTGAGGGTAGTTTTGGGGACCCAAAACACAACTATTCTGAACTCATGGGTTTATATTTTACCCTCAGAAACACCACAGTAAATGTTTAGCAAATGTATGAAAGTGGAAGCAGATGGATAAACGCAGGCTTGTCAGCTCCCTCCACCTGTGCTGTGGATGGTATGGTCCTCCCGCTATATGCTGGGGGTACCTTTCTCAAGGTGACGGTGACTGACTTTTGTTCATCCATCTGCCCATCTCCCCTTGGCTTTCCCAGGTGTGTTTCCTTGGTATCTGGCTGAAAAGTCCTCTTTCAGTGTGCTGGTGGAGAAACCAAAGCAAGCCCAAGTAAGAATCAACAATTCACATACCGTTTACCGTTTATATATTTTTCCTGATTCTGATGTTCATTTTACCTGAATTTAGCCTCCATCAATAACCCTTTTCTCATCTTCATCAAAAGTAATTATAAAACAATACCCACTTTTGTGTGCAGGCTTCAACTCACTCCAGTGGACCATCTTAGGGTAAAGACAGGTCAAGTCTAATTCATTCGACTCCTTCATCTCTCTCCAGGCCAACTACTTGCTCCCACTCCCCTGGCCACAGTCAGGAGAAAGTCAGCGTCACTTCACAGGAGCATCTTTGATGGTCTCCGAAAGGTCCGTTTCCAGCCCTCCTTGCTCACCCTCCACACGGCTGGCAGAGTGACATCCTCCCCTGTGGCTCTGATCATGCCTCCTGCCCTCCCCGTGCTGAGCAGCTTCCCATGGCTCCCCACTGACTCACATCTTGCAAAAGCAAACACCCCCTGCATGGTCAATGTCCAGACTGATCTGGTCCCCAGTGCCCCCTCCTCTCCACGTTATCCCCAGGAGGCTTTGCCAGCCCCTCTGCACCTGCTGTGAGCTCCTGCCAAACCTGACTCACTCAGGCCCTTAGGCCTTTGCCCAGCCTTTAGCTACATGGCATTTCCCTCTATCTGATCAGCTTTGACCTATCCTGCCAAATTCAAAGCAGGGGTTCACTCCTCCAGGAAACCCTCCTTGACTTCGTAGCTGGGTGAGGAAAATAACCCATGTCCTCCTATAGCATCTTGGGCAACCGCAGCTCATCATTTGCTCATTACACTGAAATGATGGGATTATGTGTTTGTCTTACTCTCCGTATATTGAACTCATGGAAAGCAGAGATTTTTGTTAACCGCTAGAATCTGAGCTAATAGAGGCACATCTCATTTTACTGCATTTTGCTTTATGGTGCTTCACAGATATTATGGTGTTTCATGGGTTTTTATTTGTTTAAAAAACGACAGAAAAAAAGTAAAAGACTGTGGCAATCCTTTGTGAAATAAGTCTGTTGACCCAATTTTTCCAAGGACATCTGCTCACTTTGAATCTCTGTGAGATTCAATCTCTGTGAGAATTTTGGGAATTCTCACAATATTTCAAAGTTTTTCATTGTTATATATGTGATGATAATCTGATCAGTTGATGTTTGATTTTACTTTCAAAAAAAGATTGATTATGACTCACTGAAGGATCAGAGGATGGTTAGCAATTTTAGCAATAAAACATTTTAAACCTTTTTTAGATGTAATGCTGTTGCACACTTAGTAGACTACAGTCTAATGCTGTTTCAGTCAGTTCAGTTGCTCAGTCGTGTCCAACTCTTTGCAACCCCATGGACTGCAGCACGCCAGGCCTCCCTGTCCATCGCCAACTCCCAGAGTTTGCTCAAACTCATGTCCATCAAGTTGGTGATGCCGTCCAACCATCTCATCCTCTGTCATCCTTGTATCCTCCCACCTTCACTCTTTCCCAGCATAAGGATCTTTTCCAATAAGTCAGTTCTTTGCATCAGGTAGGCAGATTACTGGAGTTTCAGCTGCAACATCAGCCCTCCAATGAACATTCAGGACTGATTTCCTTTAGGATGGACTGGTTGGATCTCCTTGCCATCCAAGGGACTCTCAAGAGTCTTCTCCAATACCACAGTTCAAAAACATCAATTCTTTGGCACTCAGCTTTCTTTATGGTCCAACTCTCACATCCATACATGACCACTGGAAAAACCATAGCCTTGACTAGATGGACCTTTGTTGACAAAGTAATGTCTCTGCTTTTTAATATAGTGTCTAGGTTGGTCATAACTTTTCTTCCAAGGAGTAGCCGTCTTTTAATTTCATGGCTGCAGTCACCATCTGCAGTGACTTTGGAGCTCCCCAAAAATAAAGTCTGACACTATTTCCCCATCTATTTTCCATGAAGTGATGGGACCAGATGCCAGGGACGACCAAGGATGAGATGGCTGGATGGCATCATGGACTCAATGGACGTGAGTCTGAGTGAACTCCGGGAGATGGTGATGGATAGGGAGGCCTGGCATGCTGCGATTCATGGGGTCGCAAAGAGTCGGACACGACTGAGCGACTGAACTGAACTGAACTGAAAGCAAAGCTATTCCTAACTGATGACATAACCATAGTATACCATTACTAATATTCCTTTAATATTTTATATTTCACACCTTAAATTTCTGGATCGAATCACTGTATAAGTATGTATGAATTGTATGGAGATGACCAGTACTTTCCTTGAAAGTAAATATCAGGTAAACAAAAATAATCAATATCTGTCTAGAAGGCAATTGATAGAAGACAAATGCCGGCCGGCGCACTAAGCACAGGCAGCTGCAACAGCCGGCCGGCGTGGCCGAGAGGAGCTACCCCTACGTCCGAGGTCAGGGGCAGGGGCCTAGAGTGCCAGGCTGTGACGGCGCAGTAACGGCCAAGAGGAGCTACCCTGCGTCTGAGGTCAGGGGTGGCCGGGAGGAGACACCCCGTGTCCGAGGTCAGGGGCGGCCTGGAGAAGCTACCTCGCGCCTGAGGCCAGGGGCAGTGACCCTGAGGAGCCACCTCGAGCCCGAGGCCAGGGGCGGTAGCTAGGAGAAGCCACCCACGCCCGAGGTCAGGGCCAACAGCCGGGAGGAGCAACCCAGGACCTGTGGCTGTGCAGACGCAGGAGGGCCTAGAGGACCTATCCCACATTGAAGGTCAGGAACGCCGGTGGTAAGGAGATACCCCTTGTCCAAGGTAAGGAGCAGCAGCTGTGCTTTGCTGAAGAGATACCCCACGCCCAAGGTAAGAGAAACCCAAGTAAAATGGTAGGTGTTGCAAGAGGGCATCAGAAGGCAGACACACTGAAACCATACTCACAGAAAACTAGTCAATCTAATCACACTAGGACCACAGCCTTGTCTAACTCAATGAAACCAAGCCATACCCGTGGGGCAACCCAAGACAGACAGGTCATGGTGGAGAAATAACTCCAGAATGTGGTCCACTGGAGAAGGGATGGCAAGCGACTTCAGTATTCTTGCCTTCAGAACTCCATGAACAGTATGAAAAGGCAAAATGATAAGATAACAAAAGAGGAACTCCCCAGGTCATTAGGTGCCCAATATGCTACTGGAGATCAGTGGAGAAATAACTCTAGAAAGAATGAAGGGATGGAGCCAAAGCAAAAACAATACCCAGTTGTGCATGTGACTGGTGATAGAAGCAAGATCCAATGCTGTAAAGAGCAATATTGCATAGGAACCTGGAATGTCAGGTCCATGAATCAAGGCAAATTGGAAGTGGTCAAACAAGAGATGGCAAGAGTGAACGTCGACATTCTAGGAATCAGCGAACTAAAATGGACTGGAATGGGTGAATTTAACTCAGATGACCATTATATCTACTACTGTGGGCAGGAATCCCTTAGAAGAAATGGAGTAGCCATCATAGTCAACAAAAGAGTCCAAAATGCAGTACTTGGATGCAATCTCAAAAATGACAGAATGATCTCTGTTCATTTCCAAGGTAAACCATTTACTATCACAGTGATCCAAGTCTATGCCCCAACCAGTAATGCTGAAGAAGCTGAAGTTAAATGGTTCTATGAAGACCTACAAGACCTTTTAGAACTAACACCCCAAAAAGATGTCCTTTTCATCATAGGGGACTGGAATGCAAAAGTAGGAAGTCAAGAAACACCTGGAGTAACAGGCAAATTTGGCCTTGGAGTACAGAATGAAGCAGGGCAAAGGCTAATAGAGTTTTGCCAAGAGAATATGCTGGCCATAGAAAACACCCTCTTCCAGCAACACAAGAGAAGACTCTACACATGGACATCACCAGATGGTCAACACCGAAATCAGATTGATTATATTCTTTGCAGCCAAAGATGGAGAAGCACTATACAGTCAGCAAAAACAAGCCTGGGAGCTGACTGCGGCTCACATCATGAACTCTTTGTTGCCAAATTCAGACTTAAATGGAAGAAAGTGGGGAAAACCACTAGACCATTCAGGTATGACCTAAATAAAATCCCTAGCGACTATACAGTGGAAGTGATGAATAGATTCAAGGGATTAGATCTGATATACAGAGTGCCTAATGAACTGTGGACGGAGGTTCATGACATTGTACAGGAGACAGGGATGAAGACCATCCCCCCCAAAAAAAAGAAATGAAAAAATGCAAAATGGCTGTTTGAGGAGGACTTACAAATAGCTGTGAAAAGGAAAAGTGAAAAACAAAGGAGAAAAGGAAAGATATACCCAGTTGAGTGCAGAATTCCAAAGAATAGCAAGGAGAAATAAGAAAGCATTCCTCAGTGATCAGTGCAAAGAAATAGAGGAAAACAATAGAATGGGAAAGACTAGAGATCTCTTCAAGAAAATTAGATACCAAGGGAATATTTCCTGCAAAAATATGCACAATAAAGTACAGAAATGGTATGGACCTAACAGAAGCAGAAGATATTAAGAAGAGGTGGCAAGAATACACAGAAGAACTAATCAAAAAAGATCTTCATGACCCAGATAACCACGATGGTGTGATCACTCACCTAGAGCCAGACATCCTGGAATAATGTGAAGTCAAGTGGGCCTTGGGAAGCATCACTATGAAAAAAGCTAGTGGAGGTGATGGAATTCCAGCTGAGCTATTTCAAATCGTAAAAGATGATGCTGTGAAAGTGCTGCACTCAATATGCCAGCAAATTTGGCAAACTCAGCAGTGGCCAAAGGACTAGAAAAGGTCAGTTTTCATTCCAATCCAAAGAAAGGCAATGCCAAAGAGTGCTCAAACTACCGCACAATTGTACTCATCTCACATGCTAATAAGTAATGATCAAAATTCTCTAAGCCAGGCTTCAACAGTATGTGAACCATGAACTTTCAGATGCTGTTGTTTAGTATCAGTTCAGTTCAGTCACTCAGTCATGTCCAGCTCTTTGTGACCCCATGAATCGTAGCACACCAGGCCTCCCTGTCCATCACCAACTCCCGGTTGTTTAGTATAGGGTAAACATAATTTGGGGGCGTTCCAGGTGGCGCTAGTGGCAGAAAACCAACCTGCCAATGCAGGAAACAAAAGGGACCTGGGTTTGATCCCTGGGTTGGGACGATCCCCTGAAGAAGGGAATGGCAACTGCTTCAGTATTCTTATTTGGAGAATTCCATTGACAGAGGAGCCTGGTGGGATACAAGGTCCATAAGGAAGAGTTGGAACACAATTGAAATGACTTTGCATGCTTATGTACATAATTTTTATACACACTGGGAAACAGAAACATTCATGAGACTCCCTTTATTGTGGTGGTTTGGAACCTGATCCTCCATGTCTGAGGTGTGTCCAGAGTAGAAGGGATTAGTAGGTGAATACCCTTTGGATTCCTTTTTTCCGTCTCCACCTGCTCTCTTGATTTTTTTTGGACAAGAGCACCTCAAACAAAAATATATAATTTTAGGCATGAATGAAACCCTATTCCAAGCTCACCACCTGTGAGAGGGGGAGAAAGGAACACGGATATTTCTGTACACCCCGAGTTGTTACACGTTTGGAACAACTACACCTGCGCGGAGTCAGGAGAGGCCATCTCCACGTGGACCTCCCAGGATGAGGGGAGAAGCACACGGTGGTGATGGAGCTGGTCACAGAAGAGGCTAGCCGTCAGCAAGCAGTTAACCATTCACCATCAGTACTTGAAGCCATGTGATTTGGAGATTTGGGGACTCGAGTGAGCCGTCTTCTCATCGTCTCAACATTAAACAATTGCCTCTTTATCTCACAGAGCCTCGTGTTAAGAGTCCACTTACCTCAGGAACATTTTTCATTTCCTTCCTGGCCCTTATTTATTGCAGGCAATTCATCTTTCTCGCAGTGCCCTTTGCTGCCACCTCGTTAATTGCTTGCTGTTCAAAGTTTTTCATGTTTACTTTTTTTATTTAGTAACCAGGAAGCACAGCTTTAAAAGAAATACGTGGGAAACCATACTAGAAAGAGTTTAGAAAAATCAGGAGTTTCATGGGGGTTCTGAGAGTTTGCTGTGATATATTTCAGGGGTGACAGAAGGACAGTACAAGAAGAGAGAAGTAGAGGGGACTTTGGGGAACCTGTGAGTTTTTCCTGCTTCACGATGCATGTTTCTGTTTATTCCACATGTCATTTGTGTCCTGTGGGTCTTGGGAAGGAAAGGCCTGGGTTTGTGTCCATGGAGTTTATAAGAGGCAGAGGCAAGCACAGAAGGCCATGTCTCCTTTCTCATCAATCAACCTTACACCTTCCTTTGGGACAGTGGTTCAAGTCTGAAAGCAATTGCCTGGTGAGCACGCATCTTCTCAGGGGAGCCGGGCAGGCAGGAAGCCTCTGGGGGAAGCAGTCACCTTGATGAATTCTCCAGCCCTTGGGGGCTTGCAGGTTCAGAGAAAGCTTCAGCAGCCCACCAGGGCTGTGCTTTGGCTCAGTGGGACACTCACATTAGCTGCCTGCGGGAGTGGGTATGTGAACCAAATCTACTTTATCACGTTACAGTGAGAAGCCGCTCTCTCCACTGGCAGGCTCGTGTTAGTGTGACAATCCCATTTGCTCCCTGTAGGTGGACTGATCAAAGGCTGTCAAAATACCTGAAAGCTTTGAACAAATCCATGGAAGTAGAATTACAAATTCAGGAAATAACCAGATACGTGCACCTAGATAATTCTGATGGTGTAATTTGTGGGTGAAACTGGAGACCATTAGAATGTCTTGCAGTGGGGGAACTGGTAAGATTGTGGTATAACCAAATAGTGGACTAGCCTGCAATCGTTTAAATTTATATTTGGTAAAATAAGTGGTTATTAAGTGTAGACAATATGTTCATTTTACAAAACATATCGGAAAGCTTGTATCAGGAAAAACTAAGGGGCAACACATGAAAAAAATTTTTTAAATATAAATTTATATAATTGGAGGCTAATTACTTTACAATATTATATTAGCTTTGCCATACATTAACATGAATCTACCACGGGTGTACACATGTTCCCTATCCTGAACCCCCCTCCCACCTCCCTCCCCATACCATGCCTCTAGGTCATCCCAGATGCACCAGCCGTGAGTGAGCATCCTGTACCATGCATTGAACCTGGACTGGTGATTCGTTTCACATATGATAATATACATGTTTCAGTGCCATTCTCCCAAATCCCATCCTTGCCCTCTCCCACAGAGTCCAAAAGACTGTTCTATACATCTGTGTCTCTTTTGCTGTCTTGCATACAGGGTTATCGTTACCATCTTTCTAAATTACATATATATGCATTGGTATACTGTATTGGTGTTTTTCTTTCTGGCTTACCTCACTCTAGATAATAGGCTCCAGTTTCATCCACCTCCTTAGAACTGATTCAAATGTATTCTTTTTAATGGCTGAGTAATACTCCATTGTGTATATGTACCTTAGTTGCGTATTGCCCCTTAGTTTTTCCTCTCCACACACACATTCAATGCTGATACAAGCTTTCCAATATGTTTTGTAAAATGAACATAGTTTCTACACTTAATAACCACCTATTTTACCAAATAGGTGTACCAGCTTTCTTGTCCATTCATCTGCCAATGGACATCTAGGTTGTTTCCGTGTCCTGACTATTATAAACAGTGCTGCGATGAACAATGGGGTACACGTGTCTCTTTCTAGTTTTCTGGGTGTGTATGCCCAGCAGTGGGATTGCTGGGTCATATGGCAGTTCTATTTCCAGTTTTTTAAGGAATTTCCACACTGTTTTCCATAGTAGCTGTACTAGTTTGCATTCCCACCAACAGTGTAAGAGGGTTCCCTTTTCTCCACACCCTCTCCAGCATTTATTGCTTGCAGACTTTTGGATCACAGACATTCTGAGTGGTGTGAAGTGATACCTCATTGTGGTCTTGATTTGCATTTCTCTGACAATGAGTGACTTTGAGCATCTTTTCATGTATTTGTTAGCCATCCGTATGTCTTTGGAGAGATGTCTGTTTAGTTCTTTGGCCCATTTTTTGATTGGGTCATTTATTTTTCTGGAATTGAGCTGCAGGAGTTGCTTGTATAATTTTGAGATTAGTTGTTTGTCAGTTGCTTCATTTGCTATTATTTTCTCCCATTCAGAAGGCTGTCTTTTCACCTTGCTTATAGTTTCCTTTGTAGTACAGAAGCTTTTAATTTTAATTAGGTCCCATTTGTTTATTTTTGCTTTTATTTCCAATATTCTGGGAGGTGGGTCATAGAGGATCCTGCTGTGATTTACATCGGAGAGTGTTTTGCCTATTCTCTCCTCTAGGAGTTTTATAGTTTCTGGTCTTACATTTAGATCTTTAATCCATTTTGAGTTTATTTTTGTGTATGGTGATAGAAAGTGTTGTAGTTTCATTCTCTTTCAAGTGGTTGACTAGTTTTCCCAGCACCACTTGTTGAAGAGATTGTCTTTTCTCCATTGTATATTCTTGCCTCCTGTCAAAGATAAGGTGTCCAAAGGTGCATGGATTTATCTCTGGGCTGTTTTGTTCCATTGATCTATAATTTCTGTCTTTGTGCCAGTACCATACTGTCTTGATGACTATGGCTTTGTAGTAGAGCCTGAAGTCAAGCAGGTTGATTCCTCCAGTTCCATTCTTCTTTCTCAAGATTGCTTTGGCTATTCAAGGTTTTTTATATTTCCATACAAATTGTGAACTTATTTGTTCTAGCTCTGTGAAAAATACCATTGGTAGCTTGACAGGGATTACATTGAATCTATAGATTGCTTTGGGTAGTATACTCATTTTCATTATATTGATTCTTCTGATCCATGAACATGGTATATTTCTCCATCTATTGGTGTTCTCTTTGATTTCGTTCACCAGTGTTTTATAGTTTTCTATATATAGGTCTTTTGTTTATTTAGGTAGATATATTCCTAAGTATTTAATTATTTTTGTTGCAATGGTGAATGGAATTGTTTTCTTAATTTCTTTTATCTTCTCATTATTAGTGTATAGGAATGCAAGGTATTTCTGTGTGTGGATTTTATATCCTGCAACTTTACTATATTCATTGATTAGCTCTAGTAATTTTCTGGTGGAGTCTTTAGGGTTTTCTATGTAGAGGATCATGTCACCTGCAAACAGTGAGTTTTACTTCTTCTTTTCCAATTTGGATTCCTTTTATTTCTTTTTCTGCTCTGACTGCTGTGACCAAAACTTCCAAAACCATGTTGAATAGTAGTGGTGAAATGGGCACCCTTGTATTGTTCCTGATTTTAGAGGAAATGCTTTCAATTGTTCACCATTGAGGATAATATTTGCTGAGGGTTTGTCATATATAGCTTTTATTATGTTGCAATACCTGAAATTTTTAACATTATTTATCCCAGAATGATAGTCCTTACATTTAAAATTTCTACTTATTCCACAATGTACATCCATTATGTTTATACTTATAGGAAGTATATGTTTATACTTATAGGAAGTATATGTTTATATTTTTATAGCTTATAAGATGCATATTTACATATTTCATATTAAAATATAAGGATACAGAAAAAATCTGATAGGAGAGTATGCTGGGAAAAAACTTTTAAAATGAGGCAGACCTTGTTTCTTAAATCATTGATTCTGCCATTTTCTAACCTCAGACCTTAGATTTAAAACAGCAGTTCACCTTTGAGTTGTTTATTCAAATGGGGATCTATAAGAACTCTGACACAATTTCTGTGAGATATAGCATAGAGCCCTTAGCACATAATTTTCTGCTCAAATAAGGGAGCTGTTGTCACACTTTTAGAGAACAATAACATCCCAGTTTTCTTCTGTGCAGGGACTTGCACAGATGTGATCTTGTGACTCAGAGCAAAGGATGCTGACTGGGGGGCTGGGTTTCAGTGAGGCTGCCAGGGTCCTTGGCCTCGGGGCACCCAGGTCCTGGCAGCACCTGGGATGGCCACCGCCTGCCTCCATGACTCTGCTTTCTCTGGGTGCTCCATGGACCAGCCTCTCCTGCTTTGCAAGTTCTCTCCTGTGCATGATGATAATGACTTTAGTTAGAATGGATGGCCATCCTTTCTCCTTCGGGTAGAAGGGAGGTCTCTGCTCTCATCCCATTTTCACTCTTGGGGATGGCTCTGTGAGGAGCTCAGATCTTACTTTATCACCACATTCGAAACCCAGAAACACAACCACAGCACTACCTCTGAAACCCCTGCCCAGGAAGTGCTTTTTTTTTTTTTTTCTCTTCCTTTTTAATTGGGGTATAGCCAATTAACAAACAATGTTGTGATAGTTTCAGGTGAATAGTGAAGGGACTCAGCCATATATAACACATGTGTCCATTCTCCCCCAAGCCCCGTCCCCTCCAGGCTGCCACAGAACACAGCAGAGTTACAGGAAGCACATATTCTGATGCAAGTCCTGGCAGTAGGACTCTCCAACTTCCAGCAGTCTCACCGACCCTCTCCCGCAGTTGGGCAGCTTCCTAAACAATATTTAAATTCAAGCTCTGCCTAGTCTTAGCTGATGATTTGGGGTGAGTCACTTCCCCAGGCTGGGCCTTTGCCAAGTCTCATCTACCCACCTGGCAGGGCCTTTATGCATCATCTTGCCCAAACTCCTCATCTCGACAGATGAACAGTCACTCCGCCCCCGGCCCCATCACTCAGCAGCCTCACAGATCAGGCTGGGCCCCCCCCCTCACCCCTCCACAGGAGAAGCAGGGGCTGGGGCATCCCAGGCCAGCAGAGGCAGTGGTGACTCACGGGCATGGAGGGGCCCCCCCCACTGCAGAAAAGTCTATTAATCAGAGCTGCAATGTGCCGAGGAAATTCAGTGTGAAGTCTGACTCCAAGAAATATTTCTGATTTGAGTTTTCTGTTATTTATCTTGCTGATTTCAAGAATGAGTATCATGCATGGAATCCCTACTCTATGCTAAGCAAGGGCAAGGTATGCTAATACTTCCTAATTCTTCCATCAATGCTTCAGGAATATTAATGTTATCCTCATTTCAAGGAAGAGGTTATTATACTTTAGAGATGAGATGAAGAGATTTAGAGACGGCCAGCTGTCACAGTTGGTAAGTGGGCTATAAAATGCAATTGATGTTTATTATTGAAGTAAGGAGCTGAACTCTTTCTGAATCCCATGTTTTCCTTTTCACAAGTGAGGAAACTGAGGTTTCAAGAGGGTATCAGGTCTGGGGTCCCCAGAGCTGCTCTTCCAGATGCTGCAGCTCCTTGGCATTCTTTACCATGTGCAGTCGCTTGAGGCCGTGTCTGTGGCCTCTGCCCCTCGTTTTGGAAACTCACCTGCTCTTCCTTGTTCAGTAATGTCTGTGGATCTAGGCATGCCCGTCCATTGTTACAAGGCTTCTTGGGGGAAATCTGCCTTGATGACAAGATGAGGCTGTGGCCTTGAAGAGAGACTTGCAGCCTGAGCTGGGGACGTGGAAGGAGAGAAGGAGGGCGTGGATCCAGGTGGCCTCAGGGACAGAGGAGCCAGGGGAAGTGCTTCTTGGAGTGCCCACGAGGCGAGTTCCAGGTTTTTGTTTTGTTCGTTTGTTTTTTCACATCCCCTTATTTCTGATTACCTGCCTTCCCCTCATCACCTGTGTGTAGGAGTTTCTGTCTTCTTGGTTCCTGAACAGAGGACTTGAAACAAGCTTGGTTTGAGCATCACCATAGTTCAGACTCATGTCAGAGTCTATTGTTTGTCTATTCAGTGTAAATGAGTAAAATAAATAAATAAATAAAATGCAGAGTAAAAAATAATATAGCAGGTGCCAACAAAACAGTACTAAGAGGAAAGTTAAAACAATAAAGGGCTACAATAAGATCAGATAAACAAGCTATCTTTATGCCTCAAGGAACTAAGAAAAAGAACAAACTAAGCCCAAAGTTAGCAGAAGGAAGAAAGCTAAGAACAGAAACACAGGAAATACAGACTAGAATGATAGATCAATGAAAAGAAGAGCTTTTTTTTTTTTAAGTAATTTAAAAGTGATTCATATAAATGTAGAAATGAAACAGGAGACGTTACAGCTGATGCCACAGAATTATGAAGGACATTAAAAATACTACAAGAACAGAGTGGTATGGGGAGGTGGAGGGGAGATTATTTTTCATTAAGTTTTTGTTTTTCATTGGTTATAAAGTTTTTGTTATGTGAGATGAATAAGTTTTTAGAGATCCACTCTACAACACAAGTACCTTTAGTTAACAAAAACTGAAGGTTAAGAGTATGTGCATTTAAAGTATGCTTACTTTAAAATGTTAAGAGGAGAGATCTTGTGTTAAGTGTTCTCACCAAAACAAAAACCCGTGAAAGAACATAAGGACTTTTTTGGAGGTGATGGACATGTTAGTACCTGGGTTATGGTGAAAGTACACAGGTGTAATTATGTGTCCAAACTCACCAAGATGTGTACGTTAGATATATGCAATTTTCTGTATACCAGTTCTACCTCAATAAAGCAAATAATTAAGTTCATTTATAGTGAGTAAATGAGCAAATGAAGAAAAATCCCAGCTTCCATACATCCAGATTGTGACCTGAGGATGAAAAGACAGCTCCACTCAGCATGAAGACCACAGGTTAGCACCAGACAGACTTGACTTCAAATGCTGGCTTTGATGCATATTAGTGGCTCAATTCTCTTGAGCCTATTCCCTTTTCTCTAAAAGGGGGTAATAATTCTTACCAGTATGGTTGCTGGGAAGATAAACATTAGCTTTCATGTTGTTCAGTCACTCAGTCGTGTCCAACTCTGCGACCCCATGGACTGCAGCACGCCAGGCTTCCCTGTCCATCACCAACTTCTGGAGTTTACTCAAACTTAGGTCCATTGAGTTGGTGATGCCATCCAACCACTTCATCCTCTGTCGTCCCCTTTTCCTCCCACCTCCAATCTTTCCCGGCATAAGGATCTTTTCCAATGAGTCAGTTCTTCACATCAGGTGGCCAAAAGTATTGGAGCTTCAGCTTCAGCATCAACCCTTCCAATGAATATTCAGGACTGATTTCCTTTAGGATGGACTGGTTGGATCTCCTTGCAGTCCGTATGTTGTTATTCTATGACTAATTTTCAGTCTCATGATGACAATGATTAAACTGGTCACCAGACCTGGCCTGAGTCGGCCAAGTCCATCAGAGGGGCCGGAAGCAGGGGCCAGGGGCTGCACTGGCCTGCGGTAGACTCTCTCCAGATGTCTAGTCTTTGACCTTGTGAAATACGACCACATAAGCAGAAGTGGACTTTAGGGTAAACCTTCCTTGGGGGACAGCTGAGTCATCTGGTTTAGAATGATGTGGATTCCACTGAGCTATGCAGTCTGTGAGTAGAAAAGGATGCAGGCTGGCTTTGTTGCCTTTTTAAAACTGTGCCAAGTTCTATTTCAGTGAATCCTGAGAGACCTTCTGCTCTGAAGACCAGAGCCAGACTGGGTGGAAGAACCCCAGAGGGGACACCCAGCGCAGTATGTTGTTATTCTATGACTAATTTTCAGTCTCATGATGACAATGATTAAACTGGTCACCAGACCTGGCCTGAGTCGGCCAAGTCCATCAGAGGGGCCGGAAGCAGGGGCCAGGGGCTGCACTGGCCTGCGGTAGACTCTCTCCAGATGTCTAGTCTTTGACCTTGTGAAATACGACCACATAAGCAGAAGTGGACTTTAGGGTAAACCTTCCTTGGGGGACAGCTGAGTCATCTGGTTTAGAATGATGTGGATTCCACTGAGCTATGCAGTCTGTGAGTAGAAAAGGATGCAGGCTGGCTTTGTTGCCTTTTTAAAACTGTGCCAAGTTCTATTTCAGTGAATCCTGAGAGACCTTCTGCTCTGAAGACCAGAGCCAGACTGGGTGGAAGAACCCCAGAGGGGACACCCAGCGCTGCTGCTTCCTGGGCACACAGCGCCCTCTAGTGTCAGGGAGCCCAAGTGTTCTGGCTGCTTCCTTTGAGCAGCTGTTTCTGAAGGGATGCTCCTGAGATTCCCACCATCCTCTGAGCTGTTCTGTCTCCCTTAGGAGCCTGGAGATTTAAGAGGGAAGGGGGATAAGGGAGTCCTCTCATTGTGCTCAGATGTGGGCTCATGTAATGGATCTGGGCTGTACCACAAACTTGCTGAATGATCCACAGTTGTTTGCCTGGCCTGTTTGTTTCCTCAGTATTTGTAGGAAATTAGAAGACAGATAATGCAGGTGTAAGCACCCTGAGCATTTCCTGACACTCCGTAGACTCACATTAAATAATTAGTTACCTTGACTTCAATATTTTCCTTTCTATGCTAGATGAAATTTCTAAAGTCCAGAAAAAGTCTAAATCTTTCCATAGATATTAATGGAGCGCCAAAGAGTGGTGGCTTCTCAGATCTCTAAAACCTGATCACCCCCCACTCCACCCCAGGAGCAAACTCAACAGAGAGAAAGCACTGTACAAGAATATAACTTTAAGATGGTTGCATGAAAGTGAACCTTCTTAACGTATCGTTAAGCTAGTTAGGTTGAGGCCGTGGCCTCATTGTAATTGCATCCCTGCTTCAGAGATGGGAAAGGAGTTAATGGTTCTAATAACCATGCCCGGTCCATAGGCTGTAGCTCGCGTTAATAGATGGGAAGAGTTCAGTGCACAGTTAGCATTTTCTGATGTCTTATCACCGTAATTCTCATCACTATTGTTATGTAGTTTGAGAGCTAGGAGAGGCTTTAGAGACTGAAAAGGCTTGGATATGGGACAGCATTATCCTTTACCCAGTCCTGATTTCCATGGCGTACACAGTAACAGATGATGTTACTGGGCAGGTCTGTGGCTGCTGCTGCTAAGTCACTTCAGGGTACACTTGAATACCATCTCATAGGGACCTTTGAGGTTCACAGAGAAGATGTGGGGACAGAAGGCAACATGTCCCATGAAGACATGCTTATGCTGCTGCTGCTAAGTCGCTTCAGTCGTGTCCGACTCTGTGCGACCTCATAGACGGCAGCCCACCAAGCTCCCCTGCCCCTGGGATTCTCCAGGCAAGAACACTGGAGTAGGTTGCCATTTCCTTCTCTGAGACATGGTTGTATCAGCCACCAAAACCTCAGATGCGGCTTNAAGACATGCTTATGCTGCTGCTGCTAAGTCGCTTCAGTCGTGTCCGACTCTGTGCGACCTCATAGACGGCAGCCCACCAAGCTCCCCTGCCCCTGGGATTCTCCAGGCAAGAACACTGGAGTAGGTTGCCATTTCCTTCTCTGAGACATGGTTGTATCAGCCACCAAAACCTCAGATGCGGCTTGCAGCAGCATTACCAAGAAGCCATTTCTTTAGTGTCTTCACTGAATTGCACAAAGTAATAAATAAAAACCTCATATCGATTTTGTGCTCCAATTTTATGCTTGGGATGCTGGAAAAAGTTCAGCAAGTGAATAAAAGAAATCCAGCTGAATTTTAGAGTTGGTGGACTCAGCATCAGAATTTTGGATTGCACAACCCTGAGAGTTCATGTGTTAGTCGCTCAGCCATGCCCGACTCTTTGCGACCCCATGAACTGCTGCCCACAAGGCTCCTCTGTCCATGAAATTTTCCAGGCAAGGATACTGGGACTGGGTTGCCATTTCCTTCTCCAGGGGATCTTCCTGGCCCAGGGATCGAACCCGGGTTTTCTGCACTGCAGGCAGATTCTTTACCAACTGAGCAGCAAGGGAAGCTCATTGTCATCTTCCTTTTTAATTGGGGTATAGCCAATTAACAAACAATGTTGTGATAGTTTCAGGTGAATAGTGAAGGGACTCAGCCATATATAACACATGTGTCCATTCTCCCCCAAGCCCCGTCCCCTCCAGGCTGCCACAGAACACAGCAGAGTTACAGGAAGCACATATTCTGATGCAAGTCCTGGCAGTAGGACTCTCCAACTTCCAGCAGTCTCACCGACCCTCTCCCGCAGTTGGGCAGCTTCCTAAACAATATTTAAATTCAAGCTCTGCCTAGTCTTAGCTGATGATTTGGGGTGAGTCACTTCCCCAGGCTGGGCCTTTGCCAAGTCTCATCTACCCACCTGGCAGGGCCTTTATGCATCATCTTGCCCAAACTCCTCATCTCGACAGATGAACAGTCACTCCGCCCCCGGCCCCATCACTCAGCAGCCTCACAGATCAGGCTGGGCCCCCCCCCTCACCCCTCCACAGGAGAAGCAGGGGCTGGGGCATCCCAGGCCAGCAGAGGCAGTGGTGACTCACGGGCATGGAGGGGCCCCCCCCACTGCAGAAAAGTCTATTAATCAGAGCTGCAATGTGCCGAGGAAATTCAGTGTGAAGTCTGACTCCAAGAAATATTTCTGATTTGAGTTTTCTGTTATTTATCTTGCTGATTTCAAGAATGAGTATCATGCATGGAATCCCTACTCTATGCTAAGCAAGGGCAAGGTATGCTAATACTTCCTAATTCTTCCATCAATGCTTCAGGAATATTAATGTTATCCTCATTTCAAGGAAGAGGTTATTATACTTTAGAGATGAGATGAAGAGATTTAGAGACGGCCAGCTGTCACAGTTGGTAAGTGGGCTATAAAATGCAATTGATGTTTATTATTGAAGTAAGGAGCTGAACTCTTTCTGAATCCCATGTTTTCCTTTTCACAAGTGAGGAAACTGAGGTTTCAAGAGGGTATCAGGTCTGGGGTCCCCAGAGCTGCTCTTCCAGATGCTGCAGCTCCTTGGCATTCTTTACCATGTGCAGTCGCTTGAGGCCGTGTCTGTGGCCTCTGCCCCTCGTTTTGGAAACTCACCTGCTCTTCCTTGTTCAGTAATGTCTGTGGATCTAGGCATGCCCGTCCATTGTTACAAGGCTTCTTGGGGGAAATCTGCCTTGATGACAAGATGAGGCTGTGGCCTTGAAGAGAGACTTGCAGCCTGAGCTGGGGACGTGGAAGGAGAGAAGGAGGGCGTGGATCCAGGTGGCCTCAGGGACAGAGGAGCCAGGGGAAGTGCTTCTTGGAGTGCCCACGAGGCGAGTTCCAGGTTTTTGTTTTGTTCGTTTGTTTTTTCACATCCCCTTATTTCTGATTACCTGCCTTCCCCTCATCACCTGTGTGTAGGAGTTTCTGTCTTCTTGGTTCCTGAACAGAGGACTTGAAACAAGCTTGGTTTGAGCATCACCATAGTTCAGACTCATGTCAGAGTCTATTGTTTGTCTATTCAGTGTAAATGAGTAAAATAAATAAATAAATAAAATGCAGAGTAAAAAATAATATAGCAGGTGCCAACAAAACAGTACTAAGAGGAAAGTTAAAACAATAAAGGGCTACAATAAGATCAGATAAACAAGCTATCTTTATGCCTCAAGGAACTAAGAAAAAGAACAAACTAAGCCCAAAGTTAGCAGAAGGAAGAAAGCTAAGAACAGAAACACAGGAAATACAGACTAGAATGATAGATCAATGAAAAGAAGAGCTTTTTTTTTTTTAAGTAATTTAAAAGTGATTCATATAAATGTAGAAATGAAACAGGAGACGTTACAGCTGATGCCACAGAATTATGAAGGACATTAAAAATACTACAAGAACAGAGTGGTATGGGGAGGTGGAGGGGAGATTATTTTTCATTAAGTTTTTGTTTTTCATTGGTTATAAAGTTTTTGTTATGTGAGATGAATAAGTTTTTAGAGATCCACTCTACAACACAAGTACCTTTAGTTAACAAAAACTGAAGGTTAAGAGTATGTGCATTTAAAGTATGCTTACTTTAAAATGTTAAGAGGAGAGATCTTGTGTTAAGTGTTCTCACCAAAACAAAAACCCGTGAAAGAACATAAGGACTTTTTTGGAGGTGATGGACATGTTAGTACCTGGGTTATGGTGAAAGTACACAGGTGTAATTATGTGTCCAAACTCACCAAGATGTGTACGTTAGATATATGCAATTTTCTGTATACCAGTTCTACCTCAATAAAGCAAATAATTAAGTTCATTTATAGTGAGTAAATGAGCAAATGAAGAAAAATCCCAGCTTCCATACATCCAGATTGTGACCTGAGGATGAAAAGACAGCTCCACTCAGCATGAAGACCACAGGTTAGCACCAGACAGACTTGACTTCAAATGCTGGCTTTGATGCATATTAGTGGCTCAATTCTCTTGAGCCTATTCCCTTTTCTCTAAAAGGGGGTAATAATTCTTACCAGTATGGTTGCTGGGAAGATAAACATTAGCTTTCATGTTGTTCAGTCACTCAGTCGTGTCCAACTCTGCGACCCCATGGACTGCAGCACGCCAGGCTTCCCTGTCCATCACCAACTTCTGGAGTTTACTCAAACTTAGGTCCATTGAGTTGGTGATGCCATCCAACCAGCTCATCCTCTGTCGTCCCCTTTTCCTCCCACCTCCAATCTTTCCCGGCATAAGGATCTTTTCCAATGAGTCAGTTCTTCACATCAGGTGGCCAAAAGTATTGGAGCTTCAGCTTCAGCATCAACCCTTCCAATGAATATTCAGGACTGATTTCCTTTAGGATGGACTGGTTGGATCTCCTTGCAGTCTGTATGTTGTTATTCTATGACTAATTTTCAGTCTCATGATGACAATGATTAAACTGGTCACCAGACCTGGCCTGAGTCGGCCAAGTCCATCAGAGGGGCCGGAAGCAGGGGCCAGGGGCTGCACTGGCCTGCGGTAGACTCTCTCCAGATGTCTAGTCTTTGACCTTGTGAAATACGACCACATAAGCAGAAGTGGACTTTAGGGTAAACCTTCCTTGGGGGACAGCTGAGTCATCTGGTTTAGAATGATGTGGATTCCACTGAGCTATGCAGTCTGTGAGTAGAAAAGGATGCAGGCTGGCTTTGTTGCCTTTTTAAAACTGTGCCAAGTTCTATTTCAGTGAATCCTGAGAGACCTTCTGCTCTGAAGACCAGAGCCAGACTGGGTGGAAGAACCCCAGAGGGGACACCCAGCGCTGCTGCTTCCTGGGCACACAGCGCCCTCTAGTGTCAGGGAGCCCAAGTGTTCTGGCTGCTTCCTTTGAGCAGCTGTTTCTGAAGGGATGCTCCTGAGATTCCCACCATCCTCTGAGCTGTTCTGTCTCCCTTAGGAGCCTGGAGATTTAAGAGGGAAGGGGGATAAGGGAGTCCTCTCATTGTGCTCAGATGTGGGCTCATGTAATGGATCTGGGCTGTACCACAAACTTGCTGAATGATCCACAGTTGTTTGCCTGGCCTGTTTGTTTCCTCAGTATTCGTAGGAAATTAGAAGACAGATAATGCAGGTGTAAGCACCCTGAGCATTTCCTGACACTCCGTAGACTCACATTGAATAATTAGTTACCTTGACTTCAATATTTTCCTTTCTATGCTAGATGAAATTTCTAAAGTCCAGAAAAAGTCTAAATCTTTCCATAGATATTAATGGAGAGCCAAAGAGTGGTGGCTTCTCAGATCTCTAAAACCTGATCACCCCCCACTCCACCCCAGGAGCAAACTCAACAGAGAGAAAGCACTGTACAAGAATATAACTTTAAGATGGTTGCATGAAAGTGAACCTTCTTAACGTATCGTTAAGCTAGTTAGGTTGAGGCCGTGGCCTCATTGTAATTGCATCCCTGCTTCAGAGATGGGAAAGGAGTTAATGGTTCTAATAACCATGCCCGGTCCATAGGCTGTAGCTCGCGTTAATAGATGGGAAGAGTTCAGTGCACAGTTAGCATTTTCTGATGTCTTATCACCGTAATTCTCATCACTATTGTTATGTAGTTTGAGAGCTAGGAGAGGCTTTAGAGACTGAAAAGGCTTGGATATGGGACAGCATTATCCTTTACCCAGTCCTGATTTCCATGGCGTACACAGTAACAGATGATGTTACTGGGCAGGTCTGTGGCTGCTGCTGCTAAGTCACTTCAGGGTACACTTGAATACCATCTCATAGGGACCTTTGAGGTTCACAGAGAAGATGTGGGGACAGAAGGCAACATGTCCCATGAAGACATGCTTATGCTGCTGCTGCTAAGTCGCTTCAGTCGTGTCCGACTCTGTGCGACCTCATAGACGGCAGCCCACCAAGCTCCCCTGCCCCTGGGATTCTCCAGGCAAGAACACTGGAGTAGGTTGCCATTTCCTTCTCTGAGACATGGTTGTATCAGCCACCAAAACCTCAGATGCGGCTTGCAGCAGCATTACCAAGAAGCCATTTCTTTAGTGTCTTCACTGAATTGCACAAAGTAATAAATAAAAACCTCATATCGATTTTGTGCTCCAATTTTATGCTTGGGATGCTGGAAAAAGTTCAGCAAGTGAATAAAAGAAATCCAGCTGAATTTTAGAGTTGGTGGACTCAGCATCAGAATTTTGGATTGCACAACCCTGAGAGTTCATGTGTTAGTCGCTCAGCCATGCCCGACTCTTTGCGACCCCATGAACTGCTGCCCACCAGGCTCCTCTGTCCATGAAATTTTCCAGGCAAGGATACTGGGACTGGGTTGCCATTTCCTTCTCCAGGGGATCTTCCTGGCCCAGGGATCGAACCCGGGTTTTCTGCACTGCAGGCAGATTCTTTACCAACTGAGCAGCAAGGGAAGCTCATTGTCTTTTATGGGACCATAAACCTGGCAGGGGATGAGGGTGGAGAACGGGGAGACTCTGACTTGAGACAAGAGCCAAGGAAGCTCTGTGTCCAGAGGGGCTACCTTCCTATGGCTTTCTGAGGGCTCCAAACCAGAGACGCCTGGTGCAACAGTAATCAGCACATGCGTGTTCTACAAGCACGTGCCAAGGCCCCACGCAGTGGCTGGCCACACAGGTAAGGGGCTACGTAGATGATGGGAAGAGAGAACCCGAGGTTCAGATCAGGAAGGCTGTGCAAGACATGGGTTTCTGTCCACCAGCTGGGCACGTGTGGTGCTGCAAGCGCCGGGGCCTCAGAGGAGTCTTGTTCTAGGCCTAGTTGTTCTAAACCCAGGTCTCCTCAGGGTCCCTAGGTCCCTAAAGCTCCTTCGTAAAATTCTCCAACATCTTCATGTTATGAGAAGCCAAGAAGGATCCTCCCCACTCTATGGACTTTGAGGCAGATGACCTTGCAAAGGTGCAGTGACCCAAGTTCAGCTTTTGGCTTCAATAGAAGCCAGTACCTGAGAGGCAGTGGCACCCACCTGGCTCCAGCCCAGCCTGCAAAATCCATGCCCCACAAGAAGGCGAGAGTCTTGCATTTTTCATGGCACCAGATGCCTTTTTGAACTTGGTCTTTCTTGCAAAGTAGTTCTTAACGAGACAAGCGTTAATCTCCACATGTATCATTGATTATCCACTGGGTGCCAAACCTTTGTTAGATACTGTGTAGATGAAGAAAGATAAGTTCTATTAGCTGATATGATGAACACTTTGCACCTGGGGTTAAGGGGGAAAAAAAAAAGGACTTGATCCTAGTTATTTCCTGGAAGGACCCCCTTGTCTATAGGAGGAAGTATTAACCAGGAAATACAGCTGAATGGATGTAACAGAGTAAATGCTCTGATGGCTCTGAGTTACCTCCATGGGCACCCAGAGCAAAGGCACTTATGTCCTATTGGGGAAGTAGGTGCAGGCCTGGAGTGCTTCCTGAAAGAGGCAACACTTTAGCTCGGTAGAAGTTAAGCTCTGGGTTTCTCAGTTTTAGCAGCATGGACATTTTCGGCTGGATGAATCTTTGTGGTGGGGGGTTGTCTTGGGCACTGCAGCATGTTTAGCAGCATCCTTGGCCTCTGCTCAGTTATAAAAACCAGAAACGTCTCTAGATATTGCTCCTGTCTCATTGAGAGCCACGGATGGAGCTCCATGAAGGCAAGGGGGGGTGTGTCTAGAAAACATAACTCAGCTTTATCTGTAGGGAGTCCTTGCCCTGCTGTGAGGCTCAGCTGGCAGAGGCAGTAGCTAGCAGTGATGCCCCCACTCAGCTCAGCTTCTAATTAGGCAGAAGTTTTGGAGCAGCCACTGGTCGGATCCTGCCCCAGGTGGCTTTCCTACAGAACAGCGCGTCCTTGTGGTTTCCAGGCCGTCCTACATGGATCCATGATGTCAGCATCTGATTTCAGTGTGGTGTGGTGTGGGCTTCCTCTTACAGCGTAGACAGCACGTGAACAAAGGGAGTTTGAAAACAGGAGAATCCAGGTTCTGATTCCAAATGAGGGTCTGTTTGAAATTCCAAGATTCAGAGAAGTTTGGGAGCTAGAAGTCGGCCAGGGAGGCCATCTGATCCATTACGTGGGTGGTCGGTAGAAGGAAGGGAGCGGCTCAGAGAACAGCCTTTTCCCCCAAAGACCCTCCACAGTGAATTTATATGAGCTCCAGACGCGGGAAGGGGACTTCTAACTCCCTGGTAACAGTCCAGTCAAGACGGACTATGACAGGGACGATGGCACAGCCCGCTTCACACGTTCCTTCTGGAGGAACACAACAGGGGCATTGGCAGCAGCAGGACAAAAGACGTGCAGCCGCTAAGAACTACTGGCCAACATCGCTGTTACACGGTAGAGAGGAGTGAGTTCTTGCTTAAAAGAAGGCATCACAAGGAGACAGTACCTGTCGTTGAGCTGTTGTGTGCTTAGTTGCAGTCGTGTCCAGCTGTTTGCAACCCAATGGACTGTAGCCCACCAGGCTCCTCCACCCACGGGATTCTCCAGGCAAGAGTACTGGAGTTGGTTGCCATTTCCTGCTCCGAGGGATCTTCCTGACACAAGTATAGAAGCCGGGTCTCCTGCATTGCAGGCAGATTCTTTACCATCTGAGCCACCAGGGAAGCCCATTACATCCTGAGCTATCAGCACACCTTCTCCTGAGCTCCCAACAACTCTAGAGAAGACGTGACCTTCCAGAGGCCACACAACGAGCAGGCGACCCGCATGTCTGACCCCAGGTCCCCCGCTCCTAACCCCTGTGCTGGCCAAGGTGCTTCCTGCCCATTCCCCATTGATAATTTAAGGGCTGGTGAAACTGATGACATGTGAAGTCATTTTCGAAATGAAACCATGATTCTTAGATAAAAGAGAGTGACCTGGAGGACATGTTAAAGCAGATTGCTGGGTTTCTCCACCCCACCGGAAGTTCACCCTGGGTGATGGGGCCAATCCAGCCTGCTGGACGTGGTATGCGGCATCCGCATCTGAAGATACAGGAGATGCGTGTTTGGACAAGTATCTTGGAAGTCCCACACATACAGCTTACCCTGATCCTGGCTGCTCACGGCTGGCTGAATCCGAGCCCCCGACTCCTATTCTTAGCCTGTGCCTTCATGTGCGTTATTCATGGTTATCGGGTTGGATAACTGTGGTCGAGTGCTTTCTATTCTTATCATAATTAAAGGGTTTTAGGGGAAAATCAGTATAACTGCTATATGCCCTCACATAGCCTTGTAGGGTTGGGACAGAAAATGATGGGGGTTAGAATGAAGCACCACAGGCCTGTCCGTGGTGATGAAGCCCACAGACACTTCAGTGCAGGAATCTCCCAGCCCAGGCAGAGGTGGAAGAGGACAGTCGGTCTTTCCTCCAGCTCCATCTGATGCTCACAAGGGAATGGTCCCGGGTCCCGGGCCCTGAGCACGGCTGGATTCCACACTTCAGCTTAAGTGCAGTGCACAGAGATGACCCAGACATGCCCAGGGCTGAGGCTAGAGCAAGGTCGTTGACCATCCTGCGCCACTACATACGCCCGCCTGCTTCCCTGATGGTTGTTAGGTGCTGAACCCAGAGGCAGGACAGTTTGAGCCTGTGGACTCTAAACATGATGGGTTTATTCAAACCCAGTATGGAATTCGTGAGACTATTACCCCATAAGCCTTGGTTTCCTCATCTCTACGTTGGCCACTATAACAACTCCTGCCTCAGCATTAATGTGAGTATTAAATAAAAGATAATCACATAAATGGAGACACTGAAGATCAGTTGTAGCTGTGCTTACCCCAGAGAATTATCGACATTTATGTGTGCCTTGTACACCTAATGATGTCATCTAGACCCTCCAAGTCAATATTCCCCAGAGGCTGGCCCACAGCTGACCACATCCAAGCTCTTAAGAGTCACCCTAAGGATTCCTTCTTAATGCCCACAGCTTCTTGAGACATAGCACAGAGCTTCTCAATAAGCACACAAATCGCGTGGGTCTCTTGTTAAAACGCCTTCACTCCTCAAGGTATGGGCCCTCGACCAGGAGCCTCGACGTCACCTGGGAACTTGTGAAGACCACAGATCACAGGACCCACGTCAGACCTGTTGAATCAGAACCTGCCTTTTAATTAATGCCTCAGACAATTTGCATGTTCACTAAAGCTTGAGAAGTCCCAGCTCAACAGGCAAATCCTGTTAGTAACTGCTTTACTCGGGGTGTTTTAGAAGGAAGTCACTCCTTGGCTCACTGGACTGCCAATCCTCTTTCTTCCATGGCCATTTACATCTAATACTACTACTTCTCAGCACTTACTGTCAGATCACATATATACACATGTATTCATGACTTTAATCCTTGGAGCAACTCCGTAAGGTGGATACTGCAATCTACAGATGAGCCAGCTAGGAACTGGTAACTAGGTGACCTGAGGCAGGTAGTGTTAACTCTCCCAACCACCAGGCCAGGATCTGACCCCAGACCCTTCTTACGGTCAGTGCTTCACTATCCAGAACTCACCGAGTGGGGGACCTCCATTTCTGCACAAATTGGAAGAAGATACAGTCCAGTGGCAAACAGATGACACAGTATCACAGTTACACAAAACTGTAACTGCAAACAAACAACAAAGCAACTTCTTTGTGAAAATTCGATAATGAAAACTGATAGTAAACTGAGAGACACCGAGAAGTCTTTCTCTAACCTCTAGGTCTTGCCTCTTTAGTGTAGACAGTCCTTAGACCCCCAGGTGCTGAGAAGTGGGGTGGTGGTAGATTTCTCCCTTCATGTGAGCCTTCTGCAGGAAGGGGGAATATTTGGATGGCATCTCGGAATCAGAAGGTGCCTGCAGAGGCCAGGTGATCCTGGTGAAGCAGCTACGTGAGCTTCGATAACCCCTGGAAGTAACAGAAGTGTTTCTATACACGTACCCGGCTTTTTAGTTTTCAGAGCATTTCATATTATCTAATTCCATCCTCCTAACCTCATGAGTCAGCCATGTTTGAAATACTGATTCCTGTTTTACAGGAAAGAAAATGGGGGCTCCCACCTTTTCCCCCTCAATGGCATTCCTGGTGCCATTTATAAATTAGCATCCAAAAACATTTTCACAAGCAAAGTCTGGAAACATCACTGACTCCTTTGTTAGCGGTATAAACCAGATTTGGGAGGCCAAATGACGTATCCCACCCACCTAATCTCTCCAGATTCAGAGCAGTTAGGCACTTTTAAAATCAATCACATGTTAGTCAATCAGACAACACCTCAGGAACAGTTTGTGTGAAGGTCCCTGACCAAACCACAATCCTCGCCATCACCAGGGTAACATAGTCTTGCAACCCCAGGAGGTCTTTCCTTCTGCTTCCAGCTGAGGGTGTCTGCACAGACCCATTTCCAACAGGGAGTCAAGCCATGACTCACCCCTGTGGAAATATTACCGTTCTTAAGACGAGCTGCACAGTCCTCGGTCAGGCCCCCCATTGACACGCATTTGAAAGTAAAAGTATAGAATCTGAGGCTCAAAGAGCTTAAGTGACGTACTTCATGGGTTCAGAGATGGAAAGCTGGAGCTCAAAACTGAACACAGTTGTTCTGAACACATGCATCTGTACCAGGATTCCTCAAAGGACAGTAATAAAGAATGACTTCAGTACTTAACTGTACTACTGATTCCTTGGTACAGACAGTAAGATACTTGATGAGAACCTCCGGAGTGGGGCTGTAACCTAGAGTGGGGTTGGCTGCTGGCTGCTCAAAAGCCATTAGAGAGGCTGGGTTGGTCGAAAGGAAAGTTTATTTTGGATGCTAGCAACTGGAGGAGAGGGGAGACATCTGTCCAAAGGCTGACTCCCCTGGCCCCGCGCACTGACAATCAGGGAGCGAGAGCTTTTACAGGCTGAGGGAAGGGGCTACAGGCAGTAACAGCACAGTCAGCTCCGGCAGTCATCTTGAGATTGGTCATCAGTCATTTGACCAGCATCGTCTTGGTTGTTTAATGCACAGTCTTCTGTTCCAGGGTCGGTTTGTTCCCATTTCCTGGAGGGCAGTTCTTGAGTTGTTTTAGCTTACATCATGGCTTCTGTCTGGTCATGATGCATGTTTTCAACTTTCCCGCCTGGTGGGAGTTTCCCCGTCTATATGACAGCTTATAGGGTATGGCTCAGAATATTATCCATAGCCCTTGAGAAGGAATTAGAAGTTGCTGACTTTGCTTAATGACTAAGTATTATTATTTGGTCTCCTGATTGTTGTTTCTGCATTTTCTGATTATTCTTTAAACTTGGAATAGATTTAAAAATTTTTCCACAGACAAAAGGCAGGCAGAGGACGTGGGGGCAGGAGCGAGGACCCTAGGGTCATGCTCCATCTCAGGGCCTGGGGTCCGCTTTTTAGAAGCTCACCAGCATCCTGCTGCTCTCGTAGCTTTGGAGGACAGACTTCAGCACAGTTAGCACTTTAGAGTCGATACAGCCATCACGCCACATTCTTCTCAAGCGGCCCTCCTCGCACTGAAGGTGCCCTGCAGTACACTCCACGCCGCCTGTCATTTTGTACTCACGGCCTCACTGCAGGTGTGACCGTCCCTGAGTTCTAACATGGGATGAAAGAACAAGTGAGCCCACCAGGGATGCAGTGACTCACTCAGTCATTCAACAAACATCAAGCACACACCTTGTGTTAAATACTGTATCGTCACTGGGATAGTTAAACATTGGACTTTGACATCAGGTCCTCCTGCATTTGAATTCAGGCTGGCCCATCTCTTACTACTTGTAATGCCCAGTGAAGTCCTTAATCTCCCTAAGTCTTTGTCACATCTGTTTGTTGGGATTACTGATGTCTCAGATGAGACAGGGTGACAAATCATCTCAGAGCAGCCACCTATTAATGTCACAGCAGGTACTAGGACGTCATCAAATAGAGTAAAGGACAATGGTTTTCGTTTCAGAAGGTATTTAGGCTGAGCTGAATTGCACTCGGGAGAGAAAAGTGTGAAACCTCGGGAGAAACAGGCAGCATCTCCTGGAGACATCAAGCAGCCCTGGGCAGACAGCCTCCTTCTAAAATACCCACGAGGGAAGCAGAGGGGCGAGGAGCCCCGTCCCCCAGGCTCACCACAGCTGGTGGCGTTCATACCTGTCCCCCAGGGCCAGCCCCTGATGGCATCCTGGCTTGTAGGCACCTGCCCAGCAGGAGCTGTGAGCCAGGGCTACATCCACTGCTTGTCAGCGCACTTCCCTGTGGGTCTTGCATCCTTGCATCAAGGGTCAGGAGGGATGGGGGCTCCTGATCTCTAGGGCTTAAGATCCTGGGCAGCAGGCTCCAAGCAGAGCTGCCCAAGGCCCTGTTTTGGAGAACACAGTCAGGGATACGGGGCAGGGATCAGCATGAGAAGTGCAGTGAGGGCCCCAGGAGGTTGAGACCTTGCAGCAGCTTCTGGAAACTTGTCCAGGAACATGGAGGATGGTGTTACCACAGCCCAGGTTGGGGCACAAGGAGCTCTGCAGCCGATTCTCCATTCAGTTCAGTCGCTCAGTCGTGTCCAACTCCTTGTGACCGCATGAACCGCAGTACTCCAGGCCTCCCTGTCCATCACCAACTCTGAGTCCACCCAAATCCATGTCCATTGAGTCGGTGATGCCATCCACTCATCTCACCCTCTGTTGTCCCCTTCTCCTCCTGCCCTCAATCTTTCCCAGCATCAGGGTCTTTTCAAATGAGTCAGCTCTTCTCATGAAGTGGCCAAAGTATTAGAGTTTCAGCTTCAACACCAGTCCTTCCAATGAACACCCAGGACTGATTTCCTTTAGGATGGACAAAGTTCTCGACGCGATCATTGAGGAAACCGAGACAGCAGACAAGATGCACACCAGACGCTCCCTGGAACCCCTGGACCCTGAGCTGCCTGGTTACCGGCTCACAGAAGCAGCCTGGAGGTCCCTGTCGCTGCCATCCCCGCATGAAGCCAGAGCCAGGCTCTCTAGTGGGGTTGGCAGCTTGGACCTGAGTGCGCTGCTGAGGCCTGTTCTCTATTGGGTTAACATTTCATGCAAGGCACGACTAGATCAGTTAACTGGAAGTCAGATATTGCTAGAACAGACCCATGTTAGCCTTTTGGTCAGCCTCAGACAGTGAGAATTCTTCTAACCCCACACTGGAAACGGGTCATCACAGTAGTCCCTGAAGCTGCCATAAAAAATACTGCAAACTGGGTGAGTCAGAAACAAAACTGAGCCATGGCTCTGGACGACAGGACTTGGAGGTCAGGGCAAGAGGGACTTGGCTCCCTCTGGGAGCTCTGAAGGAGGTCTGTTTCACTCCTCTTCCGTCGCTGCTGGTGGTGGCTGCCAGGCCTTGGCTTTCGTGTGATTCCCTTCAACCTCTGCGGCCGTCTCACGTGGGTTTCTTCCCAATGTATCTCAATCTGTGTCCAAGTTCCTTTCTGATAAGGACAAAGGTCATTGAACCCTAGTTCACTGAATCCAATAGGCCCTCATTCTACAGGTGATTACATCTGAAGAGATCCTATTTCCAAGTAGTGTCACATTCAAGAGTACTAGAGATTAGGACTTGAACCTGTGTTTTGAGGGCCTTAAGTGTGATTTTGGACCAAACTAAAATTTGGTCCCTAAGGATTCAGGCTGGCGGATATTAAGTTCTTTTAAGGCTTATGCAGCATGGATAACTATTTAGAACATCTTCGGCTATACATCATGGATACCACCTATTTCTAAAAAGGACTATTTCCCATATCCAACATGTTAACTAGAAAACCACTTAGTATTGATCAAAGGTAAAGCCTACCACTACTCATACCTGGAGGGGTTTTCTGACTGAAATGCTGTGTGATCATCTGAGATGTGATTTCCTTAGAACAGTAAATTCCCCTCAAGACGTAGTGTAAATTCACCAGCACACACACTGATAACTGTTTATGATAAGTGTAAGTGAATTCAAGATGCTGTAACATCAAGCAACAATCATATCTACTTCACTTGGTCACCAAGGTAAAAATAATACATTCAATTATCTCTGGTTAATAAACAACTCAAGGAAGAGATATGAAGCCACTAGCTTAGTAAACAGTTAATATGTCATGGAGGGGAAGTGAAAATACAGTCTATGCTCCTCAGTTTCTTGCTGAACTGAGACTCGCTTCTTATTCCTTACTCGACAGCTGAGTGACCTTGGATGGGTCGCTTGCACTCTCCCAGTGTCCCCAGCTGTTTAAAGATTGAGAAATTGCTTTCTCTGCCAGGATACTTGTCGGTCAATGGAAGGAAGAGTGCTCTGTGGTCTCTGAGCTAATAGACATGCCAGGAGGTTTGTGATGGGGCATTTTCTGATGGCAACCCACTCCGGTGTTCTTGCCTGGAGAATCCCAGGGATGGGGGAGCCTGGTGGGCTGCCGTCTATGGGGTCGCACAGAGTCGGACACGACTGAAGTGACTTAGCAGCAACTTAGCAGAATGGTCTAATGTCTTAGCTCTTTTATCAAGCACTAAAACAGGTATGGGAGGTCAGGCATCGAGGTCTAAAAATAGTTTCTCTCTGTTGATCAAGCAAATGCAATGGAAGTTACTCTTTGAAACAATCTTCCAGCAGACTCTGATCACAAGGAGGTGGGCAGGAGTTTTTCTTAGAACCAGGTTTTATGGGTCTTCCTGTGTAGCCAATCTTCTATACAATCTTCTCTAGGAAGGACAGTCATTGAGATGACCAGATGTTTCCTCATGGAGTAAAAATCTCCTCTTATCCCCGTAGCTCAGCCACACTGCAAAACGTATTTCTAAATTACAAGAGCTTTTACCATTTTAAAGTAACATAGCTACATATTAGATACCTGAAAGCCAGCGGCTAGCGTGTAACATCTCCCCCCAACCCATCACAATGGCTATTTGTATTGGTTTCAGGGCGTTCTTACATGTGTCAGTGTTTACATAGAGGAAATCATTCTGCTTTTTATCCTGTTTTTTCCCGCTTACATCAAGATGTAAGCTTTTTGCCCATGTTGTTTTAGAGTTTTAACTCATTTAAAAGAGCCGAGTGTATATACTGAAATTTATATACCCATTTCCCTATTATTGATTATTCAAGACTCTTTCTAGTTTTTTTTCCCCCCATTAGAAATGCCTTAGGGAATATATTTATACATAGATGTTGCTTTTGTGTCTCAGACAAGAAATTACATCCTTAGGCTCAGTTCCCAGAAGTGAGTTATTAGGTCAAAGAATATGAGTAGTTCTTTGCTTCTGGAAGTATTTGCCAAACTGCTTTCCAAAACAGTCATTTACAATAAAACAGGGACAGGGAGAGAGTTCTATCCCAACTCCAGTGATTTTTGTTTTATTTTCTCCTTCAATCACTGATATTTTAACAAGCAAAGCATTTTTCTTTGCATTTGGTTTTCTTTGCATGTGAGACTGGCCATTATGTATCTGTTTGCTTCCTATGATTTCTGTAAAGCCTATGACCTTCTTTATATGTGGTATCAGGCCTCAGTGGAGGTCTTTGCCACCCCCTGGACTGTAGCCCGCCAGGCTCCCCTGTCCAGAATACTGGAGTGGGTCATCATGCTCTTCCTCCAGGATATCCTCCCAACCCAGGGATCAAACCCACGTCTCTTACGTCTCCTGCATTGGCAGGCAGGTTCTTTACCACTGAGCCACCTGGGAAGTCCACAGAGGTTCAGGCACAAGGCAGTCTGGGCTGATTGCACAGACATGGAGTCCAAGTGGTTGGGAAGGGATTTGAGTCTTGTGGTCAGTCGTGAGCAGGGTTTAGGGAACTGATGGGTAACAGAAGCGAGGGGAGGGCAGAGATCCAGGGTCTATAGGGTGTGGTGCTCTGCTGTAATTCACATCCCCAGTGGCAGAGAAAGCCTGGGAATGAGGAGTTAGATGGTGGCCACTGTCCAAAGGTGCAGGCTCATCCCCTAGCCTGGTGTGTGTCCCTGGAGCTGAATCATTCAGCCTGGGGCGAGTCTGCCATGCACCTGGCCCAGCACCAGTACCCGGTCCCAAGCAGCCCACATGAAGTGCAAGCCCTGTCTTCAGGGCCCAATGACAACCTTCAGAGGGAAGGTCACAAATGGACGTAGGGGCCATCGAGTCCCCAGAGCTCAGCACAGGGCTCACCACAGTGGCACACCCTTGCTAAGTACGCATCATGTTAATTAGCAGGTACCAGTAGAACAGAAACAGTGACAGACTCCTCTTGGGCTCCAAAGTCAATGCAGATGCTGACTGCCACCATGGAGTTAACAGACACTTGATCCTTAGAAGAAAAGCTGTGACAGACCTAGATAGTGTTTTGCAAAGCAGAGACACTTTGCGGACCAAAATCTGAATACTCAAAGCTATGGTTTTTCCAGTAGTCATGCACAGATAGGAGTTGGACCGTAAAGAAGGCTGAGCACTGAAGAATTGATGCTTTTGAACTGTCCTGCTGGAGAAGACTCTTGAGAGTCCCTTGGACAGCAAGGGGATCAAACCAATCAGTCCTAAAGGAAATCAGTCCTGAATATTCATTGGAAGGAGTAATGCTGAAACTCCAATACTTTGGCCACTTGATGCGAAGAGCTGACTCATTGGAAGAGATCTTGGGGCTGGGAAAGATTGAGGGCAGCAAGGAAAAGGGGACAACAGAGGATGAGATGGTTGGATGGCATTACCAACTCAAGGGACATGGGTCTGAGCAAACTCCAGGAGATAGTGAAGGACAAGGCAACCTAGAATGCTGCACAGAAGAGTTGACATGACCTGGTGACCAAACGATGGCAACAGTTGAATGGTTAGCATGTCTGTGATGTTTAATGTCCTGGAACCAGACCCATACGTCAAGGAGAAGGAACCAGAACTGCCGAGATTAGAACTGAGGCCTGTAACGTGACACCATTTGAGTTTCAGCAGCTCAAGAAAATCGCAAAGGAGATGACAGCTGAAGACTGCTCTTTCCTTCCTATACTTGGTAGAAAGTTCCAGTAAAATGTTAAGAGCATTGGCTTTCAAGTCAGAACCTAGACTCCTGCCTTGACTTGGCCACTTACTAGATCTTAGGTTGTTCAAACATACTGGATGTCTAGTCTCCTACCTCAAAATTAGGGAGGAAACCACACCTCTGAGAGGTTCTGAGGATTAACTAAATGAAAACGGTTGGCACCTGGTGGATGCTTCATAAATGTTCAAGCAGCAGTCAGGTTTGAAGGGACTGTAATCATGATCCATCCGACTGGTGGGGACCCTCTCGTCTTTACCACACTGGTTCTAACTGCCTTATATCATCTGATCAGAAGAGGCATCACATCCAAATAACAATCCTGAGTCTTGGCAGGGATTTCAGATGAATCTTAATTCAATTAAGTGTTAATTAAACAAACTTTTCCTGGATGAGGGGCTGGTGCTGAAGAGATAGGTTCACTTATCCATTTATTAAATACTTGCCAGAACCTACCATCATAAACAATGGGGAGAATCTAGCGAGATTGCTATCTCTTTAACAACAGAATTCACATCTTGAGAACCAAGAGACTGACTACTTGAGCTCTCAAATGCTGAGTTGTGAAACTGGCTACCTATTCAAGGAAAAATTGCTTTTATAAATTGGCTTGTTTTACAATTTCAACTGAGACTACCAAAGCTTTTCTCATGATGCCATGCCATTATCTGGAGCATGTTGGTCCTGGACATAGATTTTACAGTGGCATTTGAAGAGCAAACCAAATCAAGGGGATCTTAAGTAAGATGAACTCTTTGGGTTCATCCTTAGACCACCTGGAAAGCTCACAGATTTCTTGTTTTGTGGGATTGTAATCAGGTCTGTGTGGGCTTGCTGATTGAGTCATCTGAATCATTATTGTAGCCCCAGGGAATTTCATGGAACTTGGAGCAGAGTCGTCGCTCCAGCTACGCTTATGGAATGACAATCTCATAGTCATAATGGAATCAGCCAAAGCAATCCATTTATTTGTTCATCTTCTTGAGTGTTCATTGAGCCTTTCCTGTCTGCCAAGCCCTCTAGAGAATATAAAATTGAATCAGATGAGGGCTGTGCTCACAGTCCAGTAGAGAAGACATGCCAAGTGCAGAGTAGAGAGAGCTGAGACCTTGGGGAAGAGCTGATAAAGTTATTCAGCTTTAAGAGAGATTATTTCTGGATGAGATGAGAGGTGGAATAGGAGGTCCAGACCACCTTCATGAGAGCAGTTGAACTGAGTTATATATACAACAGCAGAAACCAACAAAACATTGTAAAACTTTTCCAATAAAAATTGAACTATACTTTGCCAACCTGACAGGTAAAAATAATATATATAACACCCATAGCATGTGTTTTATCCACTACATATCTGGCACTTTTCCTATGGTAGCTCAAGTTGCTGCATACACGACTCCCATTTTATGTGTAAAAATAGCTCAGATGTTAGCAGTGTTCAAGACCACCGTGGAGCACAGATGTAACAGGATAAGAGTTTGGAGCAAGGTTAGCCTGTCCCACTCCAGCTCTTCTCCTGGCACTGTGCTGCCCACATCTATTGGCTGGCCGAGATTTAAGTGGACTCAGACATGGCCAGATAGGGAGGCAGGATGCATGTGACTGACAGAGGGCACCGCATCAACGGTGGTGGAGTGAGCGAGAGTGGAAGGTATATGCTTTCTCTTACAGGCAGTGGGGTTTGTGGAAGTCTGTCGTTTGTGGAAGAGAAATAGCTGGAACAGAACACAAAGACAGATGAAGGTAAAGAGACGTAGCCTCGATGATTGAAGCTGAATGCGAGACCTCAAATAGAGGAGAGGACCGGGCATCCTTCCTGTGCTGTAAAGCCTGGGTTAGCATGAGGACGAGCAGCCAGTTCCTGCTGAGGGGCTCAGAGCATGCCACCCCAACATGTCCCACCCCGGCATATTATTTTGAGCTGAAAGTACTTGAGAAACAGATGTAGGAAGGACTGCTGGCCTGTCCACTTCTGCCCTTAAAGCCGGTCATAAAACTTTCCCGACCAAAGGTCACACGACAGCAGGCGGGGAAGGACATGCTTATCACTGGAGACAGTGACAACACCCAAGTGAGCCCGTGGGAGCCAACCTACTCAGGTGACCCTCTCTCCCATTCTTTCCCCATCTATTTCCCGCTTGCTGGCCTACAATTTACTGCCCTTAGACCAAGCCCTTTAGTCTCCTCACATCCCCACAAGCACTGTGGATGAAAAGATGTGAAAACGTTTTAGGACCGGCAGCTTCTTCAGGTCCTTCATTTTCCTTCTGAAGACTCCCGTGTAAGTATTAAAGATATTAAATTGGTGTGTTTTTCCCCTGTTACTCTGTCTTGCTGCTGCTGCTGCTGCTAAGTCACTTCAGTCGTGTCCGACTCTGTGTGACCCTATAGATGGCAGCTCACCAGGCTCCCCCATCCCTGGGATTCTCCAGGCAAGAACACTGGAGTGGGTTGCCAGTTCCTTCTCTAATGCATGAAAGTGAAATGTGAAAGTGAAGTCACTTAGCCCTGTCTGACCCTTAGTGACCCCATGGACTGCAGCCTACCAGGCTCCTCCGTCCATGGGATTTTCCAGGCAAGAGTACTGGAGTGGGGTGCCATTGCCCCTGTCTTAGGTTCTAAGAATTAAGCTGACAAGAGGGTAGAAGGAAGCTTTTCTTCCCCTACACTGGGGAAGCTGGAAGGCCTGTCTTCATTTCTAACCTGCTGGTGGTTGTCAGTTTCCTGAGTTTCATCAACGTGAGCTTGTACGTGGTGAGGTAGATGAAGACTGACACACAGACCCCTGACCCCTGATGCTCACATACAGGCAGGACTCTCGCTCATACACACACCGGATGCTCACCTAATAGATCATAGGATGCTTTCCAAATTCAGAAACATGGAAGAAATGCAGAGATGTGCAGCTTGCATGCAGGTACCCACGTTTATTGCTCCAAGTAACATATGAGCTCCCTCTACAGATGGAGTCGAAGACTCGCTGGTGGACAGCACCAGGACCGTCACTCCTCGGCCTCCATTCTGGGGCTCAGAAGGGTTAAGAAGCAGGTTCAAGTCCACATGGCCAGGAAGAGGCAGAGCCAGGACCAACCATCCCAATTCTGTCAGTTTCCTGTTTCTGTAAGATAAGACCTAGTCTTCAGGAGCTTGCTGTAGGCATTAAATAACGCATGCACACTGCTCATTTAGGAGCTGGCAGCTGGCAGGTGCTCAAGGCACAGGAGTTCACTTGAACTTACTGCACAGACACACAGAGCTTCCTATCAATCACAGGATGTCACAGCAGCGATCTTACAGCCCAGCTCCCTTGCCCTGCAAAGAGGAAGTGGAGGTGCCAAGATGGTGAAGCCAGGGACTGACCAAACTGGAGTGCAGTGCTCAGGTTTCCCGACTCAGTGCTCAGGTTTCCCAAGAGATTAGCCTTTGAGTTGGTGGAGGAAAGACTTGGCCAGTGGACATAAGCCGCCCCCTGTCTTTGGCCTCCCCATTGCCGACACAAACAGCACATGAACCAAGTGACCAAGGAGACAGGCGCTGGCCAAACAGCATGGGCTCTTGCTCACCAAGGTTGATTTAATGACTGTGAATCTCTGGCAAGGACCAAGGTCAAGGGCAGGGGTTAATAGCCTCCTGTTGCTCCGGCTAAGCCAAGAGAAAATCACCAGGGGAGAAGAATAAAAGCAAAATATAGCAATACAACATAGCCCAAATAAAAGTACATTGGGTTGATCAGTTGGGGTCGTCACATCCTGCTAAGCTAAGGAAAAACATAGTGTGGACCTTGGAACGCCAGGTCAGCGCAAGTTCAGAACGCTGCTTGTGCACACACCAAGACATTTTTCCAAGGCATATGCAGGTCTGTGACCTCCAGCTAGGTGATAGCCCTTGTACAAGAAAACAACAAAGATAGTTTAATCAATAAAATGGGAGACGTGAGCAGGGACACAGGAGGCTGACTTCATCATAGCACACAGATCCTTTCTGCGTGCCAAGACACTAAAGAAAAGTGATGTGGCTCCAAGGAACAGGGCTCTTGACCCAAGAGGTCTTGAGTCCTCTGGCCCCATCTTTAAAACTTTACTTCTGTCTCTAGTTTCTTTTTCCCAAACCGCATAGACCACTTCCGATCCCTACCTGCTGTGCTGGCCACAGCAGTCAAGGCCCTGGCCTGGCACTGTCATTCTAGGGGACCAACTCAGAGGTGAGCAGACTCCTGGGATCCCTCTACCACTGAGGGAGGAGGACTCCTGCTGACAGGAGCAGGCATTCGGGGCATGGGCTCGTCCTTCCTCTGGATTTTAGCCAGCATCCTCACCAAGTCCTTACTGACTGAATGTTTAATCCACTGGCCTTGGGTCCTACTTAATATATCACGAAAGCAGGGTACCCGTTTTACAAAGGGGAGGACCAATGGGCATAAGAAATGCAAGTCATGTGACAGACTGACACCCAAATGCCGCCTGCCTTCATAAAGCGTGAGGTGGCTGGCTGCAGGAATAGCTGCAGCCCCAGCCAAGAGGTAATACTGTGAGAATTTGGGGCCAGCCCCCAGGATGAAGTAGATGTACTGAATCAGACATTAAGTCTCTGTCCCCAGGAGGAACAATATATAGGTCTGGGAATAAAGAGGTGTAAAGCAGTGGGGTCTCACTTAACATCTACCCAAAAGACTCACAATGGCAACTTTGTGTTTACTGAGTCCCACAGCTCTGGACTTTGCAGGATTAGGTGTCCTGGTCCCCTGGGGAGAATCGTTTCACCAGGNCAGACATTAAGTCTCTGTCCCCAGGAGGAACAATATATAGGTCTGGGAATAAAGAGGTGTAAAGCAGTGGGGTCTCACTTAACATCTACCCAAAAGACTCACAATGGCAACTTTGTGTTTACTGAGTCCCACAGCTCTGGACTTTGCAGGATTAGGTGTCCTGGTCCCCTGGGGAGAATCGTTTCACCAGGAGACAATAGAGGTTGAACTATAAGCTCTAGCTTCCTTTAGGAACTTTAGGCTGCTTGTGATCAGAGACCAGCAGACAAGAGCTGTCAGCATGTGAGGAGGAGTCTTTAGTCCTGATCAGGAGATGGGGGCTGCTCTGCTGTAAGAAGGGCAGGAAAGAATATGGTCAGGACTCGAATCATCCATCTGGATACTTCTTGGAGCTCCTCTGCCCAACTGTGATGGTAAATGGGTACATACACCAAACTGGTTCAAGTCCCCAGGAATAAGAGTCTGTATCCAGCAGAGGTGTTAGGTGAGGGTGATATTGTCTAGGATGGAGAAAGGAAGGGGCCCCACACGTGTCTGTTACAGGTTTGAGATCAGGTGCCACGGTGGGGAGGAATATTTCATGCCACCCTTTTTTAAGCTCCTTGCATGCAGACAGGCCCATCGGAATGTCTGATGAGGAATACAATGGCCCTCCCTTCCCTGTAGTCAAATTCAACCTTCAGCAGCTCTCAGCTGCCTATGGATCAGGCAGCAGCTTGAGGGTCTGTAATGCCCTCAGTTGAAGGTGAGAGGTCAGTTCTCAGCAACCCTTGCATGAGTTCCACATACTACACTGTCTGCTTCTGTTTCAAACTATAATAGTCTCTAATATTCCTGGAGTATATACCACGTAAGTGATTGCCTGTCACAACTTACAGGTCACACTATGGACTCCATAAGTGGTTTACTGTAGTTATAACTATGTTCTTACAAGTAACTTCTGAGATGCGCATAATTCTCCTGTAAGGTAGGGAAAAACAGCTCAAATTGTTCAGTGAGTAGGTGAGACCTGCAATGGAAAACCAGCTCTGGCTCCACTGGGTTGTATCCCTTCTCTGGTTATTTTTTTTGCATAGTGAGTGAGTGGTTGGTAGCTAATAAGCATTTAACTGTGTTGATTTTACAGATCATAAATCTGACTCATGAGTTATTTCCTTTGATCCACATAACCTACCATGTAGGCAATCCTCTTTAACCTTCACGCTACAAATGAGGAAACTGTGGCTCATTCTCTCCTGTTCCTCCTCCATCTCCTGCCTGACAAGGGTTTGAAAAGTGATCAACCAGGATGTTAACTCTAAAACCCTACTCATTCCTTAGTGAACAAGAAAATGTTAATGCCACTTATGTTTTAAGCACATTAAGAGATCAGTTAATGAGTTAGCTACCTAAAGTTCTGAACCTCAACTAAGATAATTGCATGTAAAAGTTGTTTGCGCCCTATAAAGGACTATGCCAATGGGTTGACAATGAGAACCCATATTTGTAAGCATTCTGGAATTTCTAGATAATCTTGATTTTCAAGGGAACAGGAGTAGTAAGATAATATCATGCTCAGTATCATAATGGAAATGGGTGGTGAGAGGCAGACCTGTGTGTGATAAAGAATGATTTTCACCCAGGCTCACAGCACTTTAGGAGACTTTCAACACCATAGATAGAAGAGAAGTTGGAAGATGGATGGGAACTCGGCAGGAGGAATCCAACTCAACTAAGACAGAGGCTCATCCCTTCTACTCGGTGTGACACAGCAGAGCTCAAGTGAAGGTCACTGCCTGACTCAAACTGGTCCCAGCACATCCTGAAAATAAAGGAAAATCTGCTTCTGACACTTTTGGAAGGAGAAAGAGTATGCATTACAAAGAAATCTTGTCTGTACCTGCTGAGAAACCTCAGCTCAAGAATGCAGACAGAATGGCGTTATCCTCCTAAACTCCCTCCCTTGTAACTCATCTCCAGGAAGCAAGGCCTCTCTCTCCTAGGTTTCCTTTGCTGCTTTATGTTACTATTTTTAAAATAGCTTTTAAAACCTGAAGACTCATTGTATGTCTGCAAACTTGTGTCCGGGTTATGATGTATCCCATTCATTAACAGACAGGGGAAGGTGGTGGTGAATGCAAAGGTGTCAGGTGAAGCTAGATGTCTTGTTACTGCTGTCGAGTGTGTTCCTGTACATGTGTGTATTTTGCACGTGTGTTTAAATACAATCTAACCACCCTCCCTCATTTGTTTCACACCCCTGCTATTTAGGAAGCAAGTCAATACATCATAAATAATAGGCAGAGAAAGGAGTGTTGGGTAAGTGAGGCTTATTTTCCTGGGAGAGTTATTAAAATTAGTATTAGAAATGCCCCTGTTAACTCTTGAGAGAAGGGAAAAATCTTCAGGGTCATGAAATAGAGGAAAACAGGTACCTTATAACTTAGCCAAATTCCCCGCTATTTCTACAGGGTGAGAAGGCTGAAGTACAGGAAGTTCAGGTGATCTAGGGCAGGCTGCCCAGTGGATGGACAAGGACACAGGACTCAGGTTAATTCTACTTGGATGAGGTGGGAGGCACGGATCCCAATACTGGGCTGCCCACGACTTACGCAGTGTTAAGAGATTACCTCCACCGATTTTCATAGTGCTTGGTTGTCTCTAGATAATAGGAATAAAAATACTGAAGATTCTGACCTCAAAACTTACTGGCAATGAGACTTTGGACTTTAAGTTTCTTGGCTTCTCTACACCTCAATTTCCTTATCTGTTTATTTCTAAAGAGATCTTATGGTTCCTTTTCAGAATCAAGTGAGCGCAATGTATACTGGACTCATTTCTTTCCCATTAGAGACAAAAAAAAAAAAACAGCCCCTTCGGGGACAGGTGAGATTGCTACACAATGGCTACAGCAAAACTGGCCAGGCGGGGGTGGGGACTTGCAACCTCCCGCACAGGCCAGTCACTGGCTACGGTCACCGCGGGGAGATGTGAACTGCCGGGCATTTCTAGCCAGCGGTGCTCCAATCAGAGCAGCCCAGGGTCACAGTGAGGATGTCCACCATCCTATGCAGCGACCCTCTTGGCTTTTGAAAGGGTCAGTCTAGGGCTATGGTGGGCCCAACAACTCCAACTCAAGGGCACCATTCACCTCTCTCATTCTGCAGGAACCTCGGCTGGGGTTGGGGTCCACTGGGCCTTTCCTGCCGTTATAGCTCCCTACCCCACTGGTCAAGGAACTAGTGAGCATTTGGCCAGTTGCTGGGTCCATCCTGATGCGGCACTTGGAAACTGGGGATGTAATGGATGGGCCTGTGGACCATTCTGAGCTCTACTGGTCAGAGCTGGGTCAGATCCATTCATCCCTTGACCTTCAGAAGTCCTTACTCTCATGGGGGACTTTTGGGACTCCTAGAATCATTTCAGTTTACTCTCACATCCCTGCTATCTAGTTATTTGAGAACACCATAGGATCCTTTGAGCAGGAACTGAAAAATAAAATCTGTGATCACCTACGGTGATTTAATGCCAGGCGTTAATACACGTTGCTAGATCTATTCCAAAGGAAACTTTTCTTTCAATAAGTATGTCCTCAGACAGAACTGGCTCAGTTCTGAAAACTGAGGGATCAAGATTTTACAGTAGCCTCTGCTTACTCTCCCTATCTCTAAATGCTTATACGTGCATTTATATGTATTTTCACATATATACACATACAATTATTGTACTGGCGGCCTCTCCTGTGTTACATTTATAGATACAAAGTCCCTTCATCAGCAGCCTACTCATCTTGCCCTTATGAACTGTGTGGCCCACTAGATTCCTCTGGGTAAAGGCCCCTGGGTATCGTTGTGGTCTTGCATCTAGTCAGTCATGTGATCCTTGATTTTGCTGGTTGGTCACGGCCCCTCCGTGACCTATGCTCCTCTGTAATCCTGTCATCTCAATGACACCAGGGGGCCCAGCATTTCCAAACATCGCCCTCCTTTGAGAGCTGACAGCATGGCTCAATGTCAGCACCCTCCCCCAGCACACTGAACTGAGACCTGTTCTGGAGAACGCCGAGAGAATGCTGTCGGTTGATGGGACTTTCTGGTCTCATATCATGGATCCTTCCTAGTATGTCTTCTTGCCTGAGCCTTCCTTCCTGGGAACAGAGTTCCAGCATCCCGTTGGGACCTTCTCCCCACGTCATCTTTCCTATCACGCGGTAGAACTGTCTCAAGGATCCTTGCCAAGGCATTAAATCCCAAGCCAAGGAGAATGCCTGTGTTACTCATTCATCTTTTTATCTTTTTTCTTGTCGAGGATCCTGAAGATTTCTTCTCAGGTATATGTCTCCTGGTTCCTCATAGTAAGTACACTTGAGTCATGTCTTGAAGCTGCTTTGATAAATAACTTATTCCTTGAACACTGGTAGCATTACCCAATCTGGTCACAGTGAAACTGACCCTAGTTAACATGTACAACTCATGGCAAACTTCTGCTAACTAGAGGACAGTGTGTATGTACATTTGCTTTTGTCTTAAGAGTGGAGTCTGCAAGGCTAAAGTTTGGGATTTCATTCTCCTACCCCCTTTTAGTGAAGTTCATTCTTCTTTTATATTTTTTCATCACATTCTGAACTGAATTTGTTCCTGGGGTGAGGTGGGGGCGGGTCTCCCAAACTCCCTTTTCCTAAACTCAAAGTTTAGTCTTTCATGCCTTTGTAAAATGTCCAAAAAGAAATTTAAAGCACTGTATTTTCACCATTCCATATGATACAGAATTATTATACCATATATCCAGAGCTTCATCTATTCTTCCTGTCTGGTTTTGGTATTGTCTGACCAGTAATTCTAACCTTTTATCGTGAATTGTTACCTCTGCTTTTAATTTCTGGAATAGATTGGTGAGTCAGTACTATTTCTTCCTTAAATGTTTACTAGAATTCAGAGCAATCTGGGCCTGGTACATTTGAGTTTTAATGATTGGTTCTCTGATATAGGACTGTTCAGATTGTCAGTTTTCCCTTGCAAGTTTCTGTAGTTTCTCTTTCAAAGAGTTTGGTCAGCTTCATCTAAATCATCAACATGGTGGGCCTCGCACTGCCACAGTCATGCTCTTATATTATTCCTTTAATGTCTGCGAGTTCAGCAGTGATAAGAGCCCTGTTTCATCTGTCACTGATGCTTTGTTCTCCATTAGCCTGGCTAGAAGTTCACTTTTGTTGATCTTTACAAAGAACCCATTTTCCTGATTTCAGTTCATTCATTTTTTCTCTATTGTTTTAGGCTTCATTTGATCTTCTTCCTTTAGTTCAGGTTATTGACTTCAGACCTTTAATCTTTCCTAATACATTTATTTAGTCTACAAGTTTTCCTTTAAGCACAGCTTTTGCTTCATCCTAGAAGTTGATATGTAGAATTTAGTTCAAAACTTTAATCTTGATACTTTCTTTGAAAAGTGTTTACAAGTATGTTTAGTTTGGATATGTTTGAAGATTCTCCATGTATCTGTTATGTCTAGTTTAATTTTATAGTGTGAGAACATTTTATGGTTTGTTCTTTTAAATTAAAGGTGCATTCTAAACCCCGAATGTGATCTATTCTGGTGACTATATCATGCAGGCCTGAAGAAGGTGTATTCTGTTGAAATATTCCATACAGGTTGATCAGATCAAGTTGATTGACAGTGCTGTTCAGGCTGACTTTGACGTTCAGCTCCCTGTTTGAGGAATTCCTGTGTTCTCATTAGGCAAATAAATTTAAAATTGTTATGACTTCTTGAAAAATTAATCCTTTATCATTGTGTAATGCCCCTTCTATTCCTACTAAGTTTTTCTTGTTCTAAAATCTGCTTTGTCTGAAATACAGATAGTTTTCTTTTGGGTAATCACGAGGGTGTGATCACTCATCTAGAGCCAGACATCCTGGAATGTGAAACCAAGTGGGCCTTAGAAAGCATCGCCTCGAACAAAGCTAGTGGAGGTGATGGAATTCCAGTTGAGCTCTTTCAAATCCTGAAAGATGATGCTGTGAAAGTGCTGCACTCAATATGCCAGCAAATTTGGAAAACTCAGCAGTGGCCACAGGACTGGAAAAGGTCAGTTTTCATTCCAATTCCAAAGAAAGGCAATGCCAAAGAATGCTCAAACTACCGCACAATTGCACTCATCTCACACGCTAGTAAAGTAATGCTCAAAATTCTCCAAGCCAGGCTTCAGCAATATGTGAACCGTGAACTCCCTGATGTTCAAGCTGGTTTTAGAAAAGGCAGAGGAACCAGAGATCAAATTGCCAACATCCGCTGGATCATGGAAAAAGCAAGAGAGTTCCAGAAAAACATCTATTTCTGCTTTATTGACTATGCCAAAGCCTTTGACTGTGTGGATCACAATAAACTGTGGAAAATTCTGAAAGAGATGGGAATACCAGACCACCTAACCTGCCTCTTGAGAAATCTGTATGCAGGTCAGGAAGCAACAGTTAGAACTGGACATGGAACAACAGACTGGTTCCAAATAGGAAAAGGAGTACGTCAAGGCTGTATATTGTCACCCTGCTTATTTAACTTATATGCAGAGTACATCATGAGAAACGCTGGACTGGAAGAATCACAAGCTGGAATCAAGATTGCTGGGAGAAATATCAATAACCTCAGATATGCAGATGACACCACCCTTATGGCAGAAAGTGAAGAGGAGCTAAAAAGCCTCTTGATGAAAGTGAAAGAGGAGAGTGAAAAAGTTGGCTTAAAGCTCAACATTCAGAAAACGAAGATCATGGCATCTGGTCCCATCACTTCATGGGAAATAGATGGGGAAACAGTGGAAACAGTGTCAGACTTTATTTTTCTGGGCTCCAAAATCACTGCAGATGGTGACTGCAGCCATGAAATTAAAAGACGCTTACTCACTGGAAGGAAAGTTATGACCAATCTAGACAGCATATTAAAAAGCAGAGACATTACTTTGCCAACAAAGGTCCGTCTAGTCAAGGCTATGGTTTTTCCAGTGGTCATGTAGGGATGTGAGAGTTGGACTGTGAAGAAGGCTGAGCGCCGAAGAATTGATGCTTTTGAACTGTGGTGTTGGAGAAGACTCTTGAGAGTCCCTTGGACTGCAAGGAGATCCAACCAGTTCATTCTGAAGGAGATCAGTCCTGGCTGTTCTTTGGAAGGACTGATGCTAAAGCTGAAACTCCAGTACTTTGGCCACCTCACGTGAAGAGTTGACTCATTGGAAAAGACTCTGATGCTGGGAGGGATTGGGGGCAGGAGGAGAAGGGGACAATAGAGGATGAGATGGCTGGATGGCATCACCGACTCGATGGACATGAGTTTGGGTGAACTCCAGGAGTTGCTGATGAACAGGGAGGCCTGGCGTGCTGCAATTCATGGGGTCACAAAGAGTTGGACATGACTGAGCAACTGAGCTGAACTAGTAAGAAACAGCCTGATTCTCATATATGCTTTTGCATTTAACCTTTTATGTTATTTTGGCTAAAGTATATGTAGAAAACCAGCCTCACTGATTTTGTAACTGCCACTTGTCTGAGGCTCATCTTTGGTTTCTCGTTTTGGGATATTTGTTTTACTCTCCCTTAATGCCATAACAAACCACTTGTGGAATCTTCGTTCCTGACCAGAGATCAAATCCTGAGCCTTTGGAGTGGGAGCATTGACTCCAAGAGAACTAACCCTAGAGAGTATCAAGAAGTGAGAACTCACAAAAAGGAAGTCCCTTGGATACAAGATCCGGCATCACTTAACCACCAGTAGCTCCCTGTGCAGCACACCTCATCTAAACAACAAACAAACAAAAAGAATACAAACCAGATCATCAGCAGACAGGAGGACCACCTCACTCAGCCTTGCCCATCAGAGGAAAAACAAACAAGCAAACAAAAACTCAGCACAAATCTCACCCTGTATGAAGCTCACAAAAACCACTGGACCAACCTTGGGAGGGCAGAAGCCAAAAGGAAGAAAGAATTCAAAGTTCATCAGGGAAAGAATTCAACTTTCCTTGAAGCCTGGGAAATGGAGACCTCAAACACAATAACTTAAAAAAGGAAAAATGAAAAGGTAGAGAAATACTGCACAAATGAAGGAACAAACTAGAAACTCAGAAGTCCAAACAAATGATGAAGAATAGAAAAATTACCTGAAAAAGAGTTCAGAACAATGAAAGCAAAGATGATCAAAATCCTTGAAAACAAAATGGAGAAAATCCAAGAATCAATTAACAAAGACCTAGAAGAATTAAAGAATAAGCATACAGAGACAAACAACACAATTATGGAAATTAAAAATACTCTAGAAGAAATCAATAGCAGAATATCAGAAGCAGAAGAACAAATCAGTGCGCTGGAAGATAAAATGGTGGAAATAACTTCTGAAGAGCAGAATGAAGTAAAAAGAATGAAAAGAACTGAGGACAGTCTCAGAGACCTCTGGGACCATATCAAATGCACCAAAATTCGAATTATAGGGGTCCCAGAAGAAGAAGAGAAAAAGAAAGGGTATGAGAAAATTTTTGAAGAGATTATAGTTGAAAATTTCCCCAACATGGAAAAGGAAATAGCCAATCAAGTCCAAGAGGCAGAGTCCCATACAGGATAAACCCAAGGAGAAACATGCCAAGACAGGTACTAATCAAACTGACAAAGACTAAACACAAAGAAAAAATATTAAAAGCAGTAAGGGAGAAGTAACCAGTAACATACAAGGGAAACCCCATATGCTTAACAGCTGATCTTTCAGCAGAAACTCTGCAGGCCAGAAGGGAATGGCAGGGTGTACTTAAAGTACTGAAAGAGAACAATCTACAACCAAGATTACTGTACCCAGCAAGGATCTCATTCAAAACTGATGGAGAAATAAAAAGCTTTTCTGACAAGCAAAAGTTAAAGAGAATTCACTACCACCAAACCAGCTTTACAACAAATGTTGAATGGACTTATATAGTCAAGAAATACAACAGAAGAAAAAAGATCTACAAAATCAACCCCAAACAATTAAAAAATGGCAATAGGAACTTATATATTAATTACTTTAAATGTAAATAGATTAAATGCTCCAACCAAAAGACAGAGACTGGCTGAATGAATACAAAAACAAGACCCACATATATGCTATCTACAAGAAACCCATTTCAGACCTCAAGATACATATTGACTGAAAGTGAAAGGATGGAAAAATATATTCTATGCAAATGGGAAGCAAAAGAAAGCTAGAGTAGCAATCCTCATATCAGACAAAAGAGACCTTAAAATAAAGATTACAAGAGATAAGGAAGGACACTACATAATGATCAAGGATCAATCCAAGAGGAAGACATAACAATTGTAAATATCTATGCACCCAACATAGGAGCACCTCAATANATGGACAGAGTAGCCTGGTAGGCTGCAGTCCATGGGGTCGCTAAGAGCCGGACACGACTGAGCGACTTCCCTTTCATTTTTCACTTTCATGCATTGGAGAAGGCAATGGCAACCCACTCCAGTGTTCTTGCCTGGAGAATCCCAGGGACGGTGGAGCCTGATGGGCTGCTGTCTATGGGGTCGCACAGAGTCAAACACGACTGAAGAGACTTAGCAGCAGCAGCAGAGCCTCTCATGCAAACAATTTGCCAGTATGCCCCTTCTCTGGGCCACGTGAACTCCTGGCTTAGTAGTTGCTGACTTGAGTTTCCAGGCTTCCATTTTCCACGTGCATACAGGCTGCTTTTCAACTACCAGTTCCATTTAGCACATCGGCATTCAGGCTGGTACGATAAAGCACACCTTTATCATAAGTCACAGATTAAGCTGCTACCCTAACAAGATATTTGTGGACATGAGAAGAAAAGGCAAGGAGTACATTCCTCAGCCTCAACACAGCTCTTTATTTTTGCTAAGTTTGCTTTAAGGAACACTTGCTTCATCACCGCCAACTGTAGGGATCCAAGGAGACCAAAATAATACATCCCATCATTGATATGACTTCTACAAGGACGGTTACTAGCATTATAATTGTTTACTACATGCCCAAACAGAGTTAAGCACTTTGCCTGCTGTGTTAGCCTGTCTACGATGCCATAATGAAATGTCACCACCTGCATAGTTTACATAAAAAATTTCTCACAGCTCCAAGATCAAGATGCCAGAGTGGTCAGGCTCTGGTGCTGTCTCTTATACACATCTAGATGTGTATAAGAGACAGGGATGGGAGAGTTGGACTGTGAAGAAGGCTGAGCGCCGAAGAATTGATGCTTTTGAACTGTGGTGTTGGAGAAGACTCTTGAGAGTCCCTTGGACTGCAAGGAGATCCAACCAGTCCATTCTGAAGGAGATCAGTCCTGGGATTTCTTTGGAAGGAATGATGCTAAAGCTGAAACTCCAGTATTTTGGCCACCTCATGTGAAGAGTTGACTCGTTGGAAAAGACTCTGATGCTGGGAGGGATTGGGAGCAGGAGGAGAAGGGGATGAGAGGATGAGATGGCTGGATGGCATCACGGACTCGATGGACATGAGTCTGAGTGAATTCCGGGAGTTGGTGATGGACAGGGAGGCCTGGCGTGCTGTGATTCATGGGGTCACAAAGAGTCAGACACGACTGAGCGACTGAACTGAACTGAACATGGTCTTTCTTCATCCCTTTACTTTTAACCATTTAGTGTCTTTAAAAAGTTCGCTTCTTTAGACGAATTATGTAGACCTTTCCTTAAATCCACTGGAAATTTCTTTTAGTTGGTGTATTTACACCATTTAGTTGAAATATCTTTATGTTTCTTGGTCCGCTCAGTCTGCCATAACAAGATGGCATAGACAAGGTTGCTTAAACAACCTGGAGGCTAAGTCACCAGCTGATTTGGTTCTTGGTGAAGGCATTCTACCTGGCTTACAGACACCCAGCCTTTGCCCTGTGTCCTCTCGTAAGACAACAGAAGTCAAGTCTCTGGTATCTCATAATAACACTAACTATACCGGGTTAGGTTATATGTCAAAGGTCTTTGATCTTTATAAAAAATTTTTTGCCCCCTTATAACTATTCAGGATGTGGTTTATATTACTTTCTCCCAATTTATACATGAGAACTGAAGGTGGTTCTTCAATGTCTAGAAGTCTTTAAATGTTAAGTTTCTCAAAAGATGCGCTTTTAAATAGAACCTACCTATACAGCATAGGCTTCCCGGGGGGGCTCAGTGGTAAAGAATCCACCTGCAATGATCCCTGGGTCGAGAAGATACCCTGGAGAAGGGCATGGCAACCCACTCCAGTATTCTTGACTGGGAAATCCCATGGACAGAGAAGCCTGGTGGGCTATAGTCCATGGGGTTGCAAAAGAGTCGGACTCAGATTAGCAACTGAAAACATACAGTATAGAGCTAATAAGTACTAAGGACCCCATATTGAGTGTCATACTCTGCAAGCTGGCTTTTGCAACATCGTCTCATTGACTCCAAAGGTACCATGAAGTGGGCATTATTGATCCAGCTCTGTTGGTGAGGAAACAGATTCAAGGAAATATAGCAATTGTTGTGTTTCATCTGCAAGGTATGAGAATGAGGCTTTTCTGGATCTAAAACCTTTTGCTCCAGAAGTGTGTTTCTCACACACTCAAGCTCTAGCTGGAGGATCTGTGGCTGACTGGCCATGGGCAAGGCCTGTGACATCATACTTGGCCCATGCTGGTTTCATCTGGACCGCACACCTTTCTGTGAACCAGTGAGCTGACAGCGATGCCGGCTTTCAAGGGTGGGATCCCTGAGCACCCAGAAAGGGTCATGGGAGTCTTGCCAGTGGCAGCCTATGTTGAAATTGTTTCATTTAGGCTTTTAGCCCTTCTGCTTGCTTTTCCTGTTCCAGATGGCAATAGCATCTGGAATGAATAGGTTTGTGGCACTTTGTGACAGGGATGTACTTTATGTCAGGGGTTCCAGGTATTCCAGTGCCCGACTTCAGCCTGACCTAGCAGAACACAATGCTGTTTGACGTTTGAAGACATGAAGAATGGAGACCAAGAGAAAGATGAGGCAGCTTAGAGCCTCTCATCGGAGAAGGCAATGGCACCCACTCCAGTACTCTTGCCTGGAAAATCCAATGGACAGAGTAGCCTGGTAGGCTGCAGTCCATGGGGTCGCTAAGAGCCGGACACGACTGAGCGACTTCCCTTTCATTTTTCACTTTCATGCATTGGAGAAGGCAATGGCAACCCACTCCAGTGTTCTTGCCTGGAGAATCCCAGGGACGGTGGAGCCTGATGGGCTGCTGTCTATGGGGTCGCACAGAGTCAAACACGACTGAAGAGACTTAGCAGCAGCAGCAGAGCCTCTCATGCAAACAATTTGCCAGTATGCCCCTTCTCTGGGCCACGTGAACTCCTGGCTTAGTAGTTGCTGACTTGAGTTTCCAGGCTTCCATTTTCCACGTGCATACAGGCTGCTTTTCAACTACCAGTTCCATTTAGCACATCGGCATTCAGGCTGGTACGATAAAGCACACCTTTATCATAAGTCACAGATTAAGCTGCTACCCTAACAAGATATTTGTGGACATGAGAAGAAAAGGCAAGGAGTACATTCCTCAGCCTCAACACAGCTCTTTATTTTTGCTAAGTTTGCTTTAAGGAACACTTGCTTCATCACCGCCAACTGTAGGGATCCAAGGAGACCAAAATAATACATCCCATCATTGATATGACTTCTACAAGGACGGTTACTAGCATTATAATTGTTTACTACATGCCCAAACAGAGTTAAGCACTTTGCCTGCTGTGTTAGCCTGTCTACGATGCCATAATGAAATGTCACCACCTGCATAGTTTACATAAAAAATTTCTCACAGCTCCAAGATCAAGATGCCAGAGTGGTCAGGCTCTGGTGAGAGCCGCTCCTGGCTGGCAGAGACCTCCTCCTACTGTATCCTACTGTACCAGGGTTCTTGGCTGCCTTAATAAAAATTAACCAGAGGGCAGACAAAAAGTTCAGGCAAGGTTTCATTGGGACCCCTGATGCAGAGGGTGTGCCTAGGTGTTAGGTAGGAGGGGTCGCTTAGGTGGCTTGCTCACCCCTTATGTAGTGTGTGCAGGGGGCATGTGCAGTACCCTGAATTTGTTCAACCCCCTGCTTTTGCTCCAGGCTTTTCAGAGATGGCAGTTGGGTTGTTTGTTCTCCTCACATCTTTTGTCCAGAATTTGTCCCAACTGCTCATGCATGCAGTGATTTTTAGTCCCATACAATTTTTGTATTTTCTTGCTCGAGGAATGTCTAGGTGCAAGCATTATAGCATTGCAGAGAGTCCTAGGTCCCAGCCTCTCTCAACATGGTGCTTCTTCCTCTTCTAAGGGCACTAATCCCATCTTGAGGCCCCGTCCTCATGACCTCATGTAAACCTCATCACCTATACAAAGTTCCATCTCCTAGTATTATCACATTGGAAGTTAGAGCTTCAACATGAGTTTGGGGGATGAGGACACAGATATTCAGTCCAACACATGCATTACCTTCCCATTGAATCTTCACAATAATCTCATGAAATTAAACTAGCCCTTAGCATTTCCATTTTACTGATGACACAAGCAGCTAAAAAATTTATGTCAGTCCATACAAGTAAGAGGTTGAATGGAGTTTCAGATTCAGGTAATGAGTGATACCAGTCTGTGCTGAGAAACAGTACAGGAGCCCAAAGTGGTAGAACAGCTCTCCAGTCCCTTCCTTATTCATCTTTAAGATGCTCCTTTTCATTGTTGTCTGTTATATTTGCACATTTATCTTGTACAGGTGACTTTCACAAGCATTTTCCCCTTTATTCCTACTTTTAAATAATGAGTTCCTCCATCTGAATTATAATTCAAAGCCTCAGCAAGATTAAATGGTTTTTTCCTTCCCTATCTCAGCAACATGTTGATCTTGAACTTGGAAACTTTAGTGACTCATGTTACACAGGAAAGTAGAGAAGGTACACTGATCATTATGTAGGTTTCCATAAGGTTCTGTAGCCATGTTAATATGCACCCAGAACTTTAAGATTGCTAGAGGACTGCACTTTCACATTTCTTGAAAAGAAATCTTAAATGCAACCTGCATTGGGCCTTGAGCAGACTGATAAAGCAATACAATTCATCACCATGTCCTGAGTAAGTCCTCTGTGCCAGGTGTGGGTGGAGTTCTCAAGGAAGAGGGAAGAAAGTGCTCCCCTGTTAGGCGCTGAGTGCCCAGGGAGCACTCAGGTGCCTGTGTGCCCACAGGGCAAAGCAGAACGGGGCAGGTGCTGTGGGACTCCCAAGGACAGGCTATTTTCCCTGGACAGGCAGAGAGGCTTTGGAGGGGAACAGGGACGTTGCAGTCAGGCATGCCTGGGTTAGAATCACCTTCACATCCACAGCAAGGTCTGGGGCTTGTCACTTAAGACTCTTACTGCCTCTCCTTGGGGCTTAGTTCTACCACAATCACATTTCATCATGCACTCGCCAGGCTTTATACCAGTTCAGGTTTATCTGTGATATCTAAGATCACTATTTCTGCAATCACAGATCATCACATTCACCTGGGGAGATTAAAAAACCCACAGATCCAATAGAGCTCCTCATGGCTCATGTCCCTGGAAGGTTTTGACTTCGTGGCACTGAGGAATCAGCAATTCTAGCTTGTTTTGTTACTGAGGTTTCTGGGAGGGGAACACTCAAAGTAGAATGACACAGGAAAATAAAATCGGCAAAGCCACAGAAGCAAAGTTGAAGCAGAGCGATAAAGCCATCACTACAGCCCAGGCAAGATAATCACAGTGACTTGTGCTGGAAGAGTCAGCAAAAGCTGGAAGTAGTTTGATTTGACAGCAGAAAGGAGGAAGGTTCTAAGAAGGTTTAAAAGAGAATCAGCTTTCAAGAAGTTAGAGCACATTATCTAAAACATTTTACTGGCTCAGTGGCTCCCATGACTGAGGCTCCCCAAGGCTGTTTGTGATCTACCCTCATCACTCCAACTTTCCTGCCTCATTTTCAGAAACTCTGAATGGGATACAGTTCCTTATATATGCAGGCATCTGAGTCCTCTGAGCATTTGCACATGCTGTTCCCAGTATGTGGAACGCCCAAAAATCCACATCCAGTGTCTTCAGTGATCTAAACATTCAGAAAATTCAAATTCACAACTGTAATAGCATGTGTTATGGACTGGATGTTTGTGTCCCATAAAAATTTATGTTAGACCCTGACTCCCAGTATGGCTATATTTGGAGAAGAGGCCTTGAAGGAAGTGATAGGATTATATTAGGACTGTATCAGTTTATGATGGTGGATCTCTGGTCTGATAAAGTGAGAGTCCCTGTAAGGGAGACCAGGTAGCTCAGACTGTCATAAGAGTGAGCCGAAGACCATTGGCAAGCCAGAAAGTCTTACTGGAAAACAAATTGCCCAGAGCCATGAACTCGGCTTCTAGCCTCTAGAACTGAGAAAATACATTTGTATTTAAGCCATCCAATTTGTGGTATTTTGTACGGCAGCCTGAGCAGGTAATAGAACACGTAAGTTGGTAGGGAGTAAGGAGTTAGTGCTCTAGGACTTATGTTCCTGCTCATGAGAAAATGCTAGTGTATGTTAGGTCTTAGTATTCCAAGAATGCAGATTAGAGTGGTCATAGAATAAACTGCCGGATGGTGGAAGAAGAGGTAAGAGGAGAGGGGAAGAAATGAACGATATGATTTATTTTGTTAATCCAGAAGAAGAACAAAAAGAACGCAAGATGAGAGTAGAAAGACTACTCCATAAAACACTAGGAGTAGCTGAAAAATGCCCCAGAGCCGAAGGCATTTCTGGCAGAAGAGGAAACTCCTCAGATGGCAAACAAAATGACATTTTTCAGAGCTCAGTATAGATATAATCAGTGTACATCTAGAGACAACTGCTTTCACTTTGCAAACTACCTACATTGTCCCTCAAATAACTAGTTTTGACCCTGGGATGTGGACCATTTATTTGGATGGCAGAAGCCCCAACAGCTTATCAGTGTAGGGTTTGGGAGAGTCAAGTAGAAGCAGGTGCAGACTCTTGCCTCCCTGGAAGGTCTGGCTTAACCACTTTGCCGCCATTCATGTTCCCTATTTCCAATTCCATAGTTTTGGCCTTTAGTAGAGGCTGAGGCTGCAGCTTACCCCTTGCAGGCTTCATGTGACAGTCATGATGTAGGATCTGTGACAAGGGCTGACAGAGTTGGGGGCCCTCTAAGTCCATGGCACTTAAAAGGGTCCTTTCATTATTTTTTCCCCGAAGGCAGGTAAGTGGCATGGTACAGTGACAGGGCTTTCAATGCCCATGAATGTCTCCAAGTTCCTGAGCAGTCTACTACACAGCCTGACACCTGGACATTCAGTTTCTGGTGACAAGGCTCCTGGCTACTCGGGCAAGGCACTGCTGACAGATTCTCCTTGAAACAGCCAGAGAAGAGCAGTGAGGGGCCGTGGAGTCTTTCTGCTTGTGCAGCAGGCTCACAGCCGTGTCTGCAGTCCCTATTTTTAAGAGGTATCTTGAACTCTGGGCACATTTTCCCTCTCAGTCTTGACGATGTAGAATGTGTCACACCTGGGTCTTCTGTGAACAGTGATGCAGGACTTCGTGGCCAAGGACTAGTGCAGTGAAAGACCCTTCAGGAGGCCCAGTGAAAGGCTGCAACTATCTCAACGTCATCAGAAGGGCAATAAATGCAGGCCCCCGACAGGAACCTGGGTTCTTCCTAGCACACTGCTAGTTTATTTACCTTCCTAACGCAGGAATCTGAGCCTAGATGGAGAAAAGACACCCAAGGCTCTCCCACCTTAGGCACCTGGAGGAGAGAGGCTGCTAAACCCAGTCTTGACCTCTGTGTCTAGTCAGTGACTGGTCACATGGCCAGAACCTCTGACACAGGCAAGGTGAGAAGTTCCAGCCAGTGTATTCTACTACAACACGATGGTGGTGAGGGGCAGATTTGCCACGGGACATAACAGGTGTCTAATATCTACGTGGCTTTGTAAGAAGATCATGTTAATGACAGAAGTTGTGTCCACAGCGTCTTCATCACACTGGGGACCCAGGAGTTTAAGTGCTCAGCTTCTTTAGCCTAACACGTGTGGGGCACAGGACTGCAGTGGGGTGTACACCTGGGCTCTCCACTGGCCTGAGCTCTGCAGCCTGGAGAAGCTGTGAGCAGGTAGAGAGGCTGAGCAGGTAGAGGCCAAGGGGTTTTGTGAGGAAGGTCTGGTAAGTCCTGAGGATGGGTAGCTCACCAAAACTCAACACGGAGGAAACTAATGCTAAAAGCTTAAGTCTAAAAAGACCTGTTCTGGACAACGGGATGTCACCACTTGTCTTTTCAAGTTACTAGAACTTAGCCCAATACCTCTTGTTTAAGCAAAGGTTGCCGAGTGTCCTCCCCATGCCCCCTTGCTCAGAAGCAGAGCAGGCAGTGCACATTTCCACCGAACAGGTGTGGTGACTCATTTATCCCATCCCTCCCTAAAGGTTCTCCCTCAAGTCACCTGAGGTTCCCTCATCCTGGTCCCCATGCAATCAGGAGAGCACCTCTTTGCCCCCTGCCCTCATCCTGCCCATCAGGAAGAAGCACACCAGAGTGGTGGGGAGAGCTGGCCCCGCACAAGCCCCGAGCCTTTAAGATCTGACCACAAATCGGCTGCCAAGTCACTTCAGTCATGTCCAACTCTGTGCAAACCCAGAGACGGCAGCCCACCAGGCTCCCCCGTCCCTGGGATTCTCCAGGCAAGAACACTGGAGTGGGTGACCACAAACCAGAATGAGCCCTAAAAACAAGGTGCTAGATTCAGCACCTAGGAAGCATTACTACCAAAGCTAGAAGTGATGAAATTTCAGCTTGGCGATTTAAAAATCCTAGATGACGCTGTTAAAGTGCTGACTCAATTTGTCAGATTTGGAAAACTCAGCAGTGGCCACAGGACTGGAAAAGATCAGTTTTCATTCCAATCCCAAAGAAGGGCAATGCCAAAGAATGCTTAAACTACTGCACAGTTGTGCTCAATTTGAATGCTAGCAAGGTTATGCTCAAAATCTTTTAGCTAGGCCTCAACAGTACATGAACCAAGAACTTCCAGATACACAAACTGGGTTTAGAAGAGGCAGAGGAATCAGATCAAATTGCCAACATCCATCGGATCAGAGAAAGCAAGGGAATTCCAGAAAAACATCTACTACTGCTTCACTGACTATGCTAAAGCTTTGATTGTGTGGATCACACATGGAAGGTTCTTAGAGATAGAAGTATAAGACCACCTTACCTGTCTGAGAAACCTGTAAAGAGGTCAAGAAGCAAGTGTTAGAACCCTGCATGGAACTAACTGGCTCAAAACTGGGAAAGGAGTACAACAAGACTGTATTTTGTCATCCTGTTTGTCTGTGAAGCCTCTATTGCAAGATGGTGTCTCCTCTTTTCTCTGCGCAGGGAAAGTAAGCAGGAAGTCCAATTGTGGAGAGCTCAGCTACTTTTATTCTTGGTTTTCTGTTGCCTTCCTTCTACAAGTATATTAGAGAACCATTGGAGAAAGAAAACTATGAAGTGTTACTCTTTAGAAATGACTATGAAAGCTTTTATCACTGCTATACCCTTAAGAGCCTCAGCTCTACGCTTTTTGAAGTTTTAAGGAGAGTGAGCCTATAATTTCAAGATACCTTAAATAGCAAAATTTGAACCACGTATTCCAAGTGCCATTCTTCATAAATCTATTTAGAATCAAGCTTAAAAACCACCACCAGCAAATCATTTTCGTAGCCTATATGGCAACTGAACTTTCTTCTATCTTTTAGCACTGCTTTATTATAAGACATAGGTTGTAAAAAATAATAAGCTATTTGTATTGTAAGCTGAAAAGAATGACAATCATGGAGTAGATCTGCAGCAGTCTCTTCTGAGGATAGCAAGAAAAATAGACATTTCAACTGCACCTTTAGATTCACAGTCAGGTTGATGGAAACAAATAGCCCCAGGACATTCACCTTAAAACCTAAATAAAGAAACAAACATCAGCCAACCAGAGGTGTAGAATTGGTATAGAATTTAAAGACTCAAGAGACAGTTTTCTATAACAGGTTAACCTGGGGTATCCTCTAATGCACATTAATTAAGTCTCCTTTATGTACAGTTGGGAAAGTCCCCTGGAGGAGGAAATGGCAACCCAATCCAGTATTTTTGCCTAGAGAGTCCCATGGACAGAGGAGCCTGGCGGGCTACAGTCCATGGGGTTGCAAAAAGTCAGACATGACTGAGCAGCTAATACTTTACTAGTACTATAGAGGGAAATGAAAATCACTCAGTCATGTCTGACTTTTTGCAACCCCATGGACTATACAGTCCATGGAATTCTCCAGGTCAGAATACTGGAGTGGGTAGCCTTTCCCTTCTCCAGGGGATCTTCCAAACCCAGGGATCCAACCCAGGTCTCCCACATTGCAGGTGGATTCTTTACCAGCTGAGTCACAAGGGAAGCCCTATTATGTAGAGAATGTCATGTGAAATACTAGGCTGGATGACTCACAAGCTGGAATCAAGGTTGCTGGGAAAAATAACTTCAGATATGCAGATACCACTCTAATGGGAGAAAGCAAGGAGAAACTGAAGAGCCTCTTGATGAAGGTGAAAGAGGAGTGAAAAATCTGGCTTAAAACTCAACATTCAAAAAACTAGGATCATGATATCTGGTCCCATTATTTCATGGCAAATATAAAGGGAAAAAGTGAAAGCAGTGTCAGATTTTATTTTCTTGGGCTCCAAAATTGTGCAGTGACCGCAGTGCTGAAATTGAGATGCTTGCTCCTTGGAAGGAAAGCTATGACAAACCCAGACAGTGCATTAAAAAGCAAAGTCACCACTTTGCTGACAAAGTTCTGTCTAGTCAAGCTATGGTTTTTCTAGTAGTCATGTACGGATGTTAGTTGGACCATAAAGGCTGAGCAACAAAGAACTGATGGTTTCAAACCATGGTGCTGGAGAAGACTCTTGAGTCCCTTGGACTGCAATGGGATCAAACAAGTCAATCCTATAGGAAATCAACCCTGAATATTTGTTGAAAGTACTGATGCTAAAGCTCCAATACATTGGCCACCTGATGAGATGAGCCAACTGATTGGAAGAGTCCCTGATGCTGGGTAAGACTGAGGGCAGGAGGAGAAGGGGCAGCAAAGAATGAGATGGCTAGACAGCATCACCGACTCAATGGACATGAACTTGAGGAAACTCTGGGAGATAGTGGAGTGGAGGTCACAGGAGCCTGAAGGGCTGCAGTCCTTGGGGCTGGCTACAAAGAGTCAGACACTGCTTAGTGACTGGACAGATTCAGCACCCCAACTCTTAACATGACCACAGTGGACAAACATTTGATTTGTCCAGAGAGGTTGTTGCAAGCATCCTTCCTCTGCAGCTACTGTTTCAGTTTGTGATGTAGTCTTGCTCTCAGGGATGCTGGCTGCTCCCTCCCTCCTGAGGATCTCAGTTTGAGAAAACATTCCATGGACTTGTGCTGGTGGCCTGAAGTCACATGAGCCCCGGTTTGTAGAAGACTGACAGAAGGCACCTCGTTCGTGCTTATGTGCAGAGATTTTCCTCCGGACTTCAGTCGTGCTCCTTCTCAGAGTTGTTATGCTTGTCTGTCTCTGATGTGTCTGCTAAGCACTGAGATCCCAGGAAACAAGGCCGCCTGGAGACCAGGCCTGGCTGCCCTCCCTGGACCATTCAGGGAGTTACAATCGGCCAGGGTGACTACTGGGGAAAGAAGTGTCTGCTGCCAGCCAGGACTTCCATCGTCACGGAAATCTGAGCTCCGTCCGCAGCCATCCTAGTCATCACAGCTTTAAGTTAAAATTCATCCCCATCATTCAGACATCCAACGGGTGACTCACCCACATCCCTTCTGGAAAATGAGACCTTGTTAAGCCCTCCTGGATTCCTGCCCTCACATCCCATCCCTTTTATTATACGGTGAGAGAGGACCTAGGTGAGAACAAGTCATTCCATCAGTCTTGCAGAGAAACCAGGACTCCCATGAATAAAACATTCTAGTCAACGTTAATAGCTTTTGAAAATGAGTGAGTGAAGTCGCTCAGTCGTGTCCGACTCTTTGCAACCCCATGGACTGTAGCCTACAAGTCTCCTCTGTCTATGGAATTTTCCAGGCAAGAATGGGTTGCCATTTCCTTCTCCAGGGAATCNCAGAGAAACCAGGACTCCCATGAATAAAACATTCTAGTCAACGTTAATAGCTTTTGAAAATGAGTGAGTGAAGTCGCTCAGTCGTGTCCGACTCTTTGCAACCCCATGGACTGTAGCCTACAAGTCTCCTCTGTCTATGGAATTTTCCAGGCAAGAATGGGTTGCCATTTCCTTCTCCAGGGAATCTTCCTGACCCAGGGATCAAACCTGTGTCTTCCGCATTGCAGGCAGACACTTTACTGTCTGAAGCCAGGAGCAAAAGCTCACAGGCTTCTCCACGGGCAGATTCTACAACTCAGAAGTCTGTGAAGCTAAGAGAAAAAGTAATCATTTAAGGCATCATTAATGCATCACCTACACTTATTCCAAAACAGGTGTGACTTGGGCTAAGTCAATGCATGCAGGAGCGGGGGGCTTTAGGTAACAAGACATGGCTCATGCACGCTCCAGTGTCAAAGTCTATAGAGCCAGTAGGACAGATTTTTTTTCTGCAGTGACAAGGACCTGGGTGACTCTCTGGTTACAATGCTGTAATGGAGGTGTCGAACGTCCATCATAGCAAGGAAAACCTCAGCCACATCTCAGCTGATTCTCCTTCCAACTGATGTCCTGGATGTCACAAAGCCCCCTCCCCAACATGCCCACCCTCCAGTGATAGGGTTTGCTATCCCAGGGAAGAGACTAAGGTGAGAACGAGTTCCCTTGCCTTCTGGGTACCAGCACCTCCAATCCTCTCCTACTCGAAGACTCCCTTCCTGACACAATCCCCATGATAAGTCTGCATCAAACCTGGTTTCTAATGAGCCACCAGAGGCTAAATGTCTAGAAAAATTCTGAACCAGCCCTCTAGACTACCATTTTCTATAATTCTAGGTTTCCTCATTTGAAGAAAGTGGTTGGATCAACCTCCAGAACATCAGTCATCGCTATGGAGCACAAGCATTCCTTCACTGCAGGCACAAGGTGGTGCCCCCATGGAGCTCAGCTTGGCGAGTCCATGAAGTCGGAAAGGTCAGGCTCTGTGTGGATATGCAGTGACCCCTCCCCTCCCACTTGTCTTGTCCTCGGGCGTCCTTGAACAACTGGGGAAGATCGGAGGCAGCCAGTGTGGATCACAAAGCAGAGACAAGGTCTGAGGGTTTTAGAGACAGGTTTACATACGTTTAGAAGCCAGTTCACTTTTTACATGAGAACCAGGAAGAGTGTGGTCTACACAACCTGACTAGGATGACAAGTCACTTCAATGCTCCTGAAGTTGTCTAGGAAGGATGACAGAAAAGGCTTCTTCTAGAAAAGGAAGCAAGCCTGCTAGGATCAGAGACTGCACCATTTCTAGCCTTCAGGCCCCCTGACCCACACGTGTACACATACCCTCGGCACTAGGCCCTGTTCTCAGAGCCAGCGGCCTTTCTCGACCTTACAATTAGCACCAGCCATCTCTAGCAACAGGCTGGCTTGCATCTAGCCCCACGTGCAACCAGACGAGGTGCCATCCCTCACCACTCAGCCTGCCTCCTGGGGGTTCACTTCAGACCAGGGCACTATCATCCGGCCCCTTTGCAGGATTGTAAGCCAGTTCAGAGAGGAGTATGAAATGCCAAAGAGATACATCAGTGTCTAACAGGATGCTCCCTTGGTCCCCGTCCGAGTTTTTAGGGGGCTCAAGGACACAGTATATTTTAGGCTCAGAAGTTTCTCCGCAGAAATCTGTCTAGTACAGAGGTCTGTTTCAAACAGCCCTCTTTGTCCTTATGGACATCACAGCACTGGTAGGACAACAGTTATCTTGGTCCTGGGTAATGGGTCTTTAAGGGAACGTTTTCTACGCACAGTTCTAAAACTGCCATGGGTTTCAAGAAGGAGGCGGTGGACACGAGTCCTGGCTCGCTGCCTTGAGCAAACGGCCACGCGTCTAGAAGCTGACTCCGGTCGTCAGGCTGAGACTACCCGAGTTGGAAAGGGGGAGACCGATATTGGGCCCGGAGGGTACAGAGCGAGGTCCAAGGACAATGAAGCTGTCCGTGGGTATGGACGGGCCTCCTGGAGCAGCGTAAGGTCTGAAGTGGCCCCTCACCACCTTCACGCTCTCGCTGAGCATTGAGCATCATTTTTCAGTTCTCACCAGCCCTTAATTTGAGATCCCATCTCTGCAAAGATTCTTGCTCCTATACTTCAACACCTCCGATTTCTCAGCTCTCCAGATGGGTCCCTATGTCAGCTTGGGAGGCCCAGTGCTGGCTTGGGATCCAGTGTGTGGATTTTATCCTGGAGACAGTCACCACCCGCCTCAGGCCATACCATCCTCTGACTTCAGATGTGACTACCCATCCGCCCACCCTCCTTGTAAAGACAGCATGACTCCCTGTCCTCTTTCTGCAATTTGTTTGTAAGCTATGGTTGACTTACAGTGTTAGTTTCAAGAGTACAGCTTCAGATTCTTATTCATTATAGGTTATTACAAGATACGGAATAAGAGGTCTGTATGCTACACAGTAAATCCTTTATGCCTTCCTGTATTCTTAATGGGTCATTATTAGAAGAGACGTTCGCCCCTCTAGGCATGGGAAGTCCTGTTACCCTAAGTTTGTCACCCTGGCTTTCTTGCACCTATGCCAGCCTCTTATCTGGTGGCTGAAAGCTGCTTGTGTCTGCCACCCACACCTCTGTGGTGATCAAGGGTAGAGCAGCCAGTCCAAGAAGTCACTTCATTGAAGTCAGTGCCACTTAGTGAGGCATCTCTCCCTACAGGCGCCCCCCCTTCCCTTTTCTCTTGGGCAACCTGGTTTTGCAGAGAGGTTCCTCCCAAACTCATTTCCTACCAAACCAGAGGCTACTGAGGTGCCCAAAGACCTAAGGGTTAAAAAAGTCTTTGGTGCCTGAATCAAGAAGGCCAGTTTCCTCTGTACAAAAGAGTTTTGCCAACTCACTCACAACATTTCTAGTTTAGTATATACAGTTTATATTTCCTTAAGAGAACTCAGCTTTACTCTTGACACTTGTTTTACGACATTCTCTTAAACTTGTACTTTGAAAAGTCTGTTCATCTGCGATATCATGATCTAGGTCAACCCATGACTCCCTGGATATCTAGCCACGGGCAACTCTCTGAACATCACTGCCTGTCTGGGTTTCGCAGACACAAGGACCAGGATGAGGCTGAAAACTCCTTTGCAGCGTCTGGCACCTATGTTGGTTCATCTTTTAAAGAGAAGCAGATTTGGACTTTGACACATGGACCAATGCTCTCAGTCCCTCATCATTCAAGGGTTCTCACAAAACAAAACCAAACTCGGAGAAAATCGGTATTTGCCAGAGGGGAAGAAAATGGGAGAAGATGGGTGAAGGGCAAGACCATGACACACTTCCAGATATAACCAAGGGGACGTCAAGTCCTCTATTACTAGAGCTGCCATGCTGTATATCTAGAAGTCACAGACGAGCAAACCCTCAGTTCTCATCACAAGGAAAGACACACTTGTCACTTGAACGGTGATCACTTCAGTGTACACAAATCATGATTTTGTATACCTCAAACTTATGTCAATTTGACTCAAAGTTATGAAAACTCAGTGACACTCAAAACAGACTCATGCTAATAGAAATAATTTCTAGTTCAGTAAACGCTTTAGTAACAACGAGAATAGGCATGCTTCACTTAAAGACCAAAATAGACGTTTGTTGAAGAGGCCTTGGGGTTTTTTCTGGCTCAAGTGATTCAGTAGCCTGAAGTTCAGAAATATCTTCAAACCTTCCAAGCCTGGAATACGAGAGAGACGTGGCCTTCCTGTTCTTTCAGAAGGTAAACACGAAATAGGGGCTCTGGCTTTGGTCCCTCTAGTGGGTGAGCCTGGGGAGGGAAGGCCTGGTGTGTCTTGTGTGTTGTGCAGTGCTCTCACAGAGATGGGAGTCCTCTGTCTGACTCCTGAACCACATACAGTGGAGCCACAAGTCCACTGATCCCATCATCATCTGTCTCAGAGGTAAAGAGCTGCCCCAGAGACACCCCAAAGCAACGGTGGCTAGACCACAGTGCCTTTAGGAAGGGTGGTTCCCCTGGGCCAAAGCACCCCATCCACTGTCCCCAGAGGCCCTCCCCTTCTGCCCCCACCATCTTCTCAGGAGCATCCAATCATTTGCTCAGCAGAACTCTTTTCTCCCCCACACACTTTGTTCAAGTTCCTCTGGGGGCTTTGGGGGCCAGTCACAGGGAAAGTTCAGCCCACCCAGACTAGGAGAGAACTCACCCTCCAAGGACACTTATGAGGTCACTGATCAACAGTGTGACCCAGGGAGGGCTCCCGTCCCATCCCGTCCCGTCCCGTCCACTTGGAAATGGCAAGGAGCACAGGGAGCACAGTGGCCTGGGCTCACTGCCCACCCCCAGGACTCCCTCCAAGCCTGACTCTGACCATCCCCAGCAGTGGGGGCAGCATGTGAGTCAGCCAGGAACATTCCACACACTAGACAGAGGTGGGATGAGCGGCCCCAGCTTGTCCTTGCAGAGGGGAGGGGCGGAGGAAGGGACAATCCTGTAGCTTCAACACACGTAACAAGCACCGTGTGCCAAAGAGCTACAGCCCCGATGGCCCCAGAGTCTGCAGGAACCTAAGTTAAGCCTCTTAGATGGGAGCTCCTCTCAACCACAAAGCCCCAGGAAGGGGCATCACCTCTTCTGCATGACAGAGAGCAAGAAGAGGATTTTATGAGACCCTCTGCAATGAAGAATGTCAAGCTCCTCTGGACACATGGCAGAGCTTAGCAGGGCCTCAGCTTGAGGAGAAAGGCATCAGCTTCTCTCCTCCACCCTCGTAGGACTTCTTTCCAAGGATGCAGAGCCAGCCTGACAAAGGAACTAGGATACCCATCATGTTGGGGACCAAGACAAAGGCAAGAACAGCCATCACCTGGAAGCCTAGAGAGGATTTCCTCCATCCTGTGGGTGGCACCCTCTCTGCTTCCCTGATGGTTGCCAAAGCTCAGATGGTCTCTGCAGCCCACCACGGGTACCAGGCAGTGGATGTCCTCCTTGGAGTCTGAATGAACCAGAGCATTCTGAGGACACAGGATCCCCTCCCTGCCATCTCCGTGATGCTACAACTTAACATGGCAAGTGTAGATCTGAAAAACTCACCCAACACAGGTGTCCCTTCGGGCAGGATCAGAAGTGGAACCCGAAGGTCGGTTGGTGTAGAGAGGAGGATGCTCCACATCTGGGCCGTGGGCATCCAGGAACATGCTGGTGTCCTGGCCATGAGCACTGGGCCTGGCAATGGCCTGGTGTTCATCTAGCGATGGCTAGCTCAAAGGTCAAGCCCATAGATGCTGGAATCTTTAAGTCTTGGAGCATTTAAAACAGGCAGAAAATATCAGACGAAGGTATGATAGCGACTCTATGAAATCCCCCAGAGTTTGTGAAGCTGACTCTCTCCATAGTTGTAGCAACACTGTACATATGAGCGCATGTTTACCCATGATCTTTCCTCCTGTTTTTATGAAGTGTAAATTGTCTAAGTCTCTTGGTGGTCTTTCGTCTGTCTCCTTCCCTTCTTTAAGTGTGAACTTGGAAAGATACAGCCTGGATTATCAAGCTATGTGTCTTTCCATTGGTGCAAATCTTTGTAAATTCAAAATTGTTCTCAGATTCATATATAAAGCTAACTCCTTGAACTGGGTATTACCCTAATTCTGGGTTGTCTGAGAAATGTAATAAAAACTTTTGCATTTGTTCCTGGATAAATGTCAGGAGTTATTGATCCTCTGTACTTTTCAAGAGGCTCTTCTTCCATTTTTCTCTTAAAATTTCCACTCGCCAATTTTGGCAGACAACAGCTCTGTGGCAGGTAGAATGCCTTAAAATCTTTTTTTTCCCCCCACAGCATGTGAGATCCTAGCTCCCTGATTAGGGATCAAACCTCTAGACTCCACAGTGGAAGTGAGGAGTCAACCACTGGCCCACCAAGGAAGTCCCATTCTATCCCATCCTTGGGGTCTTCAATCACTGTTATCATGGACGGCAAGGACCTTTTGAAAGTTTCATTTTGTAAAGCTTCTTTTATGATTAAGCTATAGGCTAAGTACACACTATACACTACTTGACCACTCTTAATTCGTCTAGACTTTGGAGATTCACATTTTAAAAAAGACATTCAAGGCAGTTACCATAGATGCCCCAGTGAGTTGTTAGACTTTTGGTGGTACCAGAGATCCTTGCATGAACTGCCTGGAGGAAGAGACAGCGGGAGGTCTAGTTCTGTAGGATTTAGACATCAAGACAAGTTTCATATCAAAGCCAGATTGCATCTCACACTGCAGGGTCTTTTTTTTTTTTTTTTTTTTTTTTTTTTTTTTTCCGTTTTCTTTTTCCTTTTTTATTATTTTTTTTAATTTTTTTAATTTTT
>SJYX01014484.1:29929-74491 GCA_006410675.1 Oreotragus oreotragus | reverse complement strand
CAAAAGAGATACAGATGTGTAGAGCGGACTTATGGACTCTGAGGGAGAAGGAGAGGGAGAGGGAGAGGGTGGGATGATTTGGGAGAATAGCATTGAAATATGTATACTATCATGTAAGAAATGAATTGCCAGTCTATGTTCAATGCAGGATGCAGGATGCTTGGGGCTGGTGTATGGGGATGATCTGGAGGGAAGATGTGGGGTGGGAGGTGGGAGGGGGGTTCATGTTTGGGAGTTCGTGTAAAAAAATAAATAAATACAAAAAAAATTAAAAAATAAAAAAAAAGAAGGAAATGAAGGGACATTTAATGCATGAGGATTTAAATCTCAACCTCCGTGGCCCCTCCTCTCACTTCCTAATCAGTGAGTTTCGCTTGGCACTTACCTAATAACAAAGGCAAGACTGTACTTGAATAACAGTTACGGTCACCTTCAATAGACTTGAGGTTCTTGAAGGCTGCAGCCATTCATTCATTCCATCATTCAGCAAACACTTACTGAGTGTTCTATCTGAGCAAAGAACAGGGAGATAAATCTGACACAGCTTCTTATCCTCAAAGAATTTGCCAGCTAATTGGGAGAGACTGTTTCTCATATGTCACTTACATATCACACTATCCCCTAAGATGTGTAGTTGGAAACACAGTAGGTCACCAGCAAGATTTACTGAGTAATTAAGTCTGAGTGGACACAATATTCCTCCTAAATATTGTGAAAGATGGTTTCCTTTCCAGGAGCTTGTCCTGAACCCCCTTCACCACACAATCCTTCACTGAGTTTCTACACCTGAAAGAAAACTTTCCACTCAAGGGCACGGAAAACAAGGTGGTAACTTTGGCTTAAACCAATGACAATAACAACAAAAACGCTGAAAATGTTGGATTCCAAGCTATAGTTTCTCAGCAAAGAAATGTGATTCCATCTCTATATTCTCATTTTATTTATAAGTGTTTTGCTGCAAAGTGGGTGAACTGCCGAGCTCCATGTCACAGCCTGCAGCACAGCAAACTGGCTTTTTCTGAAGCTCATAATGTGATAATTAAATTGCTAACAGGCACCTTAGTGATGGCATTTGCTGAAGATGTGAAAGCCCTCTCACAATTGCACCTTTTCTGGAGGGGACTCATCAGTGGAAGCACAGTGATCAACTCAGGGTGTCTTTTTTTATATATATATTTTGCCATGAGTACATTAAATTTTTATGTGGAGCGAAATGGGACAGGACTTGTTTCCCTTCCACTGCACAATGATTTATTACCCAAAAAAGACCGCAGAACTAATTAGCAGAGTAATTAATTAATATAAATTTGCATATTTGCATTTGCAATTAGTGCAGCCGACTGATTAGTCTGAAAATGAGAAGTTTGACTCATTAGATGTTAGTGTCTGCTGGACCAGAAAGCGGCTGCCAGATGAGGCGGAAAAGGGTGGAATAAGCATGTGTGTTTCTTTTGTTAGAAGAATGGAGAATATGCTCAAATATCTGGGGCCAGACATCAGGGTTCAGAATTTTTTAAAAAAATAGTAAATTATTTGCTTCCATTTCTGCTACTCAATGTTCCTTGCCCTTTTGCCTACAGCAAGTTATTCCAACCAACCCTGGAAGTCAGCACGCTCCTCAGACCGGGCTCCTCCTATTCCCCGAAGGCAGAGGGGTCTATGTTGTTTGTGGGTGAACGGGAAATCTGTCCTGGTTTGATGTCCCAGGAATCTGACTCCTGCACCCAAATTCAGTGGTTCTGTCAAAACAGTTCTCTAGTGCTGATGAAGCCCCTCAGGGGACTGCAGGCTACACTACCTTCCCTTCAGGGGGCTCTGATTGCAGTTTCTTTGTTCCTCCAGCTGATAGCTGAGCTCAAAGCTCTCCTGGCTAGTTGACTGAGTGAATCCATTTCTGCAAGATGACATGGGGCAAATAAACTACAAACATGCTCACAGACATGCAGACACACATACTTCAAATAATAGACATTAAGCACCCATAGTAAAATGAGGGATCTACTAAAAAAATTTCCAGGAAGGCTGGGGAATCAGGACAACTGATAAACAGCATCTTGATTGATTTGACTTCACTAAACCTATTTTCAGGATAAGGTTGCACATCGCAGTTGGAGAAAGCCTGACTTGGTGAGAATGCCTTCTCTAGGATTTCGTTGCTGTTTTCAGTCGCTAAGTCATGTTCGACTCTCTTGTGACCCCATGGACTGCAGCCTGCCAGGCTCCTCTGTCCATGGGATTTTCTGGGCAAGAACACTGGAGTGGCTTGCCATTTCTTTCTCCAGGGGATCTTCCTGACCCAGGGATCGAACCTGTGTCGCCTTCATTGACAGGCAGGTTCTTTACCACTGAGCCAGCTGGGAAGTTTCTTTAGTAATAAGAGACACATTTAGCCTCAAGTCAAACCAAAAGAATAAAAATTATTTCATTTGTTTTCTTCACATATATTCTAACACTGAAATGAATTGTATATACTTTCCTTGATGTCATCTACCTTTTACAGAAGCTAAAAGAAATTTCCCTGATAGCTCAGTTGGTAAAGAATCTGCCTGCAGTGCAGAAGACCCCGGTTTGATCTCTGGGTTGGGAAGATCCCCTGGAGAAGGGAAAGGCTACCTACTCTAGTATTCTGGCCTGGAGAATTCCATGGACCATATAGTCCATGGGGTCACAAAGAGTTGGACACGACTGAGTGACTTTTACTTTCAAAAGAAATTTCTGAAAATATGTCACTTTAGTTCAATTCTACCCATTTTTTTGTAGATGAAAATTACCACTGCGCTTTCTTAATTTATTAGATAACTTTCTAAACCACACAATTAGTAATGTTGAGGGTCAACTCCTGTCCTTGTGAACTAGAGAGATTCTAGGGAGGAAATATACATGCATATTACAATAGAGTTGTACTTTTATTCATCTCATCTCTTTTTGCATTATATTTCCCATGTTCAAATAACATCAGATGCCTCTCTGACCACAAACCCTAAGCCAAGGCCTCTGCCTGGCACATTCCAGGGGACAGCAAGAAGGGGAAGTGGCCCTACTTGCCCTTCAAAACTCCCTCAGACTTCACCTCCCCAACTCTGCCCACAGGCAAACTTATCTTTTGTCCTCCAACGCACTTGACCCTTGCCCCAACACACTGCTTGACAGACAGTATTCTAACTGTCTCTTATATCTTCACCTCACTTCTTAGACCAATCATTTTTTTAGACATAGCTATCTTATATTTGTATCTTAGAGCCTGGCACGCTACCTGATATACAGGAAAAAATAAATGCTTATTAAATCATAAGCATGGATTTAATCATGGATGAATTAATGAAGCCATTTACGGTTTGATGGGCTTCCCTGGTGGCTCAGACAATAAAGAATCCAGCTGAAATGCAGGAGACCTAGGTTCGATCCCTGGGTTGGGAAGATCCCCTGGAGAAGGGAATGTCTACCCACTCCAGTATTCTGGCCTGGAAAATTCCATTACAGAGGAGCCTGGCAGGCTACAGTCCATGGGGTCACAAAGAGTCAGTCATGACTAAGTGACTTTTACTTTTACTTTATAGAAAACATTCATCAAGAGATTTGCCTGATGAATGTTTTCTGCTCCAAAACATATGCAAATAAATAAGTAACTTGAAATGCAGTCAAATAAGACAAAAGAAAACAAATGAGCAGTGGATCAGTACAGCCCCGTTCAGACTTTCCCTTGGGGTCTGCACTTCCCTTGCCTTGGTTTCTCCCTTTCTCAGTGCTTAAACAAAAACCTCTGGTACTTAACTCTTTGGCATTTTACCTCCCCAGAATTACTTATTTTTCACATAGACATTCAAAATAAGACTAAACAAGTAGCTTGACTGTTATTTTCAACCATCAGTTCAGTTCAGTCACTCAGTCGTGTCCAACTCTTTGTAACCCCATGAATTGCAGCATGCCAGGCCTTCCTGTTCATCACCAACTCCCAGAGTTCACTCAGATTCATGTCCATCGAGTCAGTGATGCCATCCAACCATCTCATCCTCTGTTGTCCCCTTCTCCTCCTGCCCCCAATCTCTCCCAGCATCAGAGTCATTTCCAATGAGTCAACTCTTCGCATGAGGTGGCCAAAGTACTGGAGTTTCAGCTTTAGCATCAGTCCCTCCAAGGAAATCCCAGGGCTGATCTCCTTCAGAATGGACTGGTTGGATCTCCTTGCAGTCCAAGGGACTCTCAAGAGTCTTCTCCAACACCACAGTTCAAAAGCATCAATTCTTCGGCACTCAGCCTTCTTTACAGTCCAACTCTCACATCCATGCCTGACCACAGGAAAAACCATAGCCTGGACTAGATGGACCTTAGCTGGCAAAGTAATGTCTCTGCTTTTGAATAAACTATCCAGGTTGGTCATAACTTTTCTTCCAAGGACTAATGTATGACCAGTAGTCCTAAAGAACTGGAGCTGGTGAGTTGGATTAAAAACAAATGCAGGGACTTCCCTGGCTGTCCAGGGAAGTTAAGACCTGTTAAGACCTCACCTTCCAGTGCAGGGGGTGCAAGCTGGATCACTGTTTTGGGGAGTTAGGATCTCACATGCCTTGTGGCCCCAAACCCAAAACATGGAACAGAAGCAATATTATAGCAAATTCAATAAAGAAGTTTAAAAAATGTAAAAAATACGAGTGATGAAGCAAAGGCTTAATGCGGTGTGAATCCCTGATGAAAGGCAACAAGTCTATTTTGATCCATTATCAGTTTCTGTTGCTGCTGTTTGTGTGTTTTGCTGTCAGTTATACAGTCTTTCCTAGTATACCCTACCCAGGTCTTTTTCAACAATGTACTCTCCTGTTCCTAGGGCAAGCATCGGTCACAATGGCTGTAATATAAGGGCATTTGATCAAGGTGAAATGGATCTTCATAAGCTCCCCTGGAACTTAACTAGATGGTACTTTATAATATCTATACAGATGTCACCAGAGATCCTAAGACACACTGAGAGCAAATTCTTGGTTATAAACTTTTTCTTCACCTACAAATTTTATACACAAATGCTAAACTGGTAGGCACTCAGTCACTCATGTATTTGTTGGTCTGTGTGCTTTAAATTTATTCTCCATATACCTCCAAGATTTGAGGTAGCTATTGAGTTGAATGTTTTTATATCCTTTGTAGAGCAATTCACCATTTAAAAAGATTCCTTGTTTCCTAACACTGCCATAATACATATGATGAAATATATCTTTCTATTTGTTTCTATAAACTGCATGGTTTATTTTCTGGAAATGTATCACAGATATATTGAGAGGATACCAGCAACGATAATGGATGGCAATACCTTCTGTCTTTATCACTGGAATAGAGGGAAAATCGAGTTGTATCTCAGAAAATGTACGGCAGGAATAGCTATAATTGTCCATTCCATATTTGCTTGTTGAGAAAACGAAGAGTGATTTTTAAACTTGTCGGAAGACATAAATTAAGATTTGCTTATCCATTTAGCCATCTCCAAATGAGACATGAAAATACAGACTCATGCAAGACTACAGTCCAAACATGGCTTTTCTTTTGTACTAAGGCTTCGATTTTTTGTTTTTGTGATTTAATTTCCTATTCAGACAGAGATCGGAAACAAAAGAGGTTTCATGGTAAGGGCTGATCTTTATATTTAGAAAGTTACAACCCGAAAGGGACACAGGCTCTGCTAACGGCAGAAACTTTTTTGTGTGCCTTGCTAACTTAAACTGATTTTTTTTTAAAGAATCATTCCAGTCCATTAGGTGAATTAAACACTTTGGCTATTTTAGTAAAACACACTGCAGGCTTTTAACACTTTTTCTGAAAAGGGAAGCACTTATGCCCCATGCAGGGCCCAAGTCTTCAGCAAGCACTTCTCTGTGGGTTTTGCCTCCCTGGAATCCTCACTGACTGGCAGGCTCCTTCTGACCACCGACCTCTAACATTTCAAATAGTATTTTGTGAATTCATCCTCTATCTTTCACAAACTATAAGGTTTAATAGCGATTAACACTAGACCACAGCACTTTCAAATTAACGATAGCCCTGCCAGTTCTAATTGGTATTCTAATTAGCCCAACCAATTCAACTAATTAAGCACATTAAACTTTTTAACAAAGGCTATCTTGCTTTGTGTGTTGTAAAATGGAATCTAAGAGGGGTGGAGATGGTGGGGAGGGGTGGGAAGGGGGATAAGAACAAGTGTGCATTTCCATTACAGACCTAGCGCGGGGGGGATGGGCTGATGCACCATTTGATGGGGTGATGGGTCAGAGCAGCCTTGTGTTCAGTGGGGTGAAAACAGGTTCATGCAGCCATGGTACCCGGAGACTTTATAAGTGGTATTAAGGACAAGCCAGCTCTGTGTTGGTTCATAATGAAGTGGAACCATAAACCGTCCAGCTTTATATACACTGCGATCTTTGTTACAATGAAGGAGATTGAGGCTGTGTAGTTTCAAAACGTGTTTAGTTGAAATTCCTGTTTTCAAAAGTACTCTGTGCTCTGGTGAACTTGGCAACGGAGCAGGAAGAGCAGTGCAGGCTACCCTAGGGGCTGGCCAGATTTACACTGAAAATCAAAAATGTGGTGTTATCTTCAGTTCCCTATTGTTCTCACATTTCATAGCCAATCTGCCAGTAGAGTCTATGAGCCCTTCCTTTAAAATAGATTCAAATTCTGGTGACCTCCCTCACTTCCTATATCCAAGCCATCATAGGGCCAAAATGTAAGGGGATGCCCACCCCTAGGATTGGACACCAGTGCTCACATGACCCTAAGGGTGAGTGCCTCCTTCAACTTAGAATCTCAGGTACCCCACTCACTTTCCCACCATCACAGCTCTGTACCCACCATGTCTCTCACCAGACACCCGCTTTTGCCTCAAGACTTCCTCCACCATACATGCATGCATGCTAAGTCGCTTCAGTGTGACTTACTTTTCATGACCTTGTGGACGATAGCCTGCCAAGCTCCTCTCGCCATGGTATTATCCAGGCAAGAATACTGGAGTGGGTTGCCAAGGGCTTCCCTGGTGGCCCAAATGATAAAGAATCTGCTGTTACAATGCGGGAGATCCAGGTTCAATCCCTGGGTTCAGAAGATGCTCTGGTGAAGGGAATGGCAACCCACTCCAGTATTCTTTCCTGGAGAATTCCACGGATAGAGGAGCCTGGTGAGCTACAGTATATGGGATCACAAAGAGTTGGACACGATGGAGTGACTAACACTTTCACCACCATACTTCTGCCCTCTTGTAAACTTTGTTCTCCAACAGCAGCTCAAGGCCCTCCAGTGACTGCTTGTCACACTTAAGAGAAAGTCTGAAATCCTCACCAAGGCTTGCCAGGCCATACACGATCCACAACTAGATACCTCCTTGGCAATCTCTCATATTTTTCTTTTCCTTGGTCACTACATCCCAAACCTGAGTACAGGCAAGAGGAGATACATTGTCCGTAGAGAATTTTATTTTTTATTTATTTGTTTTTGACAACTTTTTGATGTAGACAATTTGTAAAGTCTTTATTGAATTTGTTATAATGTTGCTTCTGTTTCATGTTTTGTTTTTTTGGCTGAGAGGCATGTGGGATCTTAGCATCAGAAGGCAAAGTCTCAGCCACTGGAACACCAGGGAAGTCCTGGTAGAGAATTTTAAAAGGTTTAAAACACTGACATATTCAATCTGCTTTCTATAATCTCCATTTTACTAGCAATTCTAAACGATGCCAGTGAAAATACTCTCATCAAACAAATAAACAAACAAACTCTTGTTGTACTTAGTCTGTGCTGTTCAATATAATATCTATGGAATCCTTAAAACATGACTGGAGTAATTGGGGAAACTAAATTGCACATGTTTAAATTTTAATTTAAAGTTGATTAACTTAAATAAAAAATTTTTCAACTACCAGAAAACTTTTAAGAATGTTTTCTAACAACTTGTGTATGTGAAAGTACTTTTTAGCTGTAAATTTTATGAAATCTAAATACAGATCAAGTATTTCTGGTGAAAACTTAGCATACTAATGGGAAAGTGCTATAATGTAAAATATACACCAAATATCAAACAACACAAAAATAAAGAATGCAAAGCCCCTCATTAATGAATTTATATATTGAATAATACAAATTGAAATGGTAATAGTTTGGTTATGTTGGAAGAATTCAAATATCTTGTTAAAATCAATTTCACTTGTTTATTTTTTTAATTTAAATTTATTTAATTAGAGGCTAATTACTTTACAATATTGTATTGGTTTTGCCCATCATTTCACTTGTTTCTTAATGCCTTTTTTAAACTATGAGTACCAGAAAATTTTAAGTGACATGTGTGTCTCACATTATGTTTCTATTAGAAAGTGTTGGTCTAAGTTTTAAACCATGCAAATTTCTGCCTATAGGCAAAATTCCGTCCACCACCTGTTTCTGTACAGGCCAAGAGTTAAGAATGGTTTTGCCTTTTTAAATAGTTGAAAAATATGAAGAGGAAAATTAATATTTTATAATGTGAAAACTGTATGAAATTCAAATTCCATAAATAGAATTTTGTTGGAACACAGTCATGCCCATTTGTTTATATATTGTATAAGGCTGCTTTCATATTACAACAGTAAAAGAGACCCTATAACCTGCAAAGCCTTTATAAATTTTTACCATCTGGCCTTTGAGAGAAAAGTTTATTCACCTCCAATATAAAGAAATGATTCGGTTGTTTTGAGTTTTAATATGCATTCTAAAGAGAATTAAGTTCAGAAAACTCTAGGTTACATAGCTGACCCCTGACACACAGCACTACAAGCCAGGCAAAAGGATACAATTTTTTTTAAAGGCACAGATACTTTAGTATAGGATTTAGTATAGGATTGTAGTGACAATTGGATAATGGAATAAAGCACCCAATAGAGCCTAGCAGTAAGCCTCAAATGAAAACCCTTGAACCCAAAAACAGTCTCTGGAGGGTCTATCACAGACTTTCCTGGTGGTCCAATGGTTAAGATTTCACGCTTCCGCTGCAGGGGACACGGTTCAGTTCTGATCAGGAAACTAAGATCCCACAGGCCATGCAGCCAAAAAGCAAACAAACAAACAAATACCACAAAGGAACTCACACAGTCCAAAAGAAGAGACAGACAGGTAAGCTGGTACTTAACAATTCTTTGTGAAAGCATAGCAGTCCAGGTACTTATATGGAGGGATCTAACATAGTCTAAGGAAGATATCAATTAATGAGCCTTCAGACTGACTCTGATATTTATAAAAGGCCACTTTTGCAATATAATCATCACATCTCCAATTCTGAAATTTTTGTGCATTAAATTTTGTCAGTATTGGTGGTGGTAAGTGACAGAAACTTAAACCAGATTTTTTTTTACATTTTTTATTAAAGTAGAGTTGATTTTCAATGTGTCAATTTCTGCTATAAAGCAAAAGTGACTCACTGATACATACACATCCATGCACATATAGATATTCTTTTTATATTCTTTTCCTTTATAGTTTATCATAGGATATTGAGTATAGTTCCCTGTGCTACACATTAGAAGCTTGTTATTTATCCATTCTAAGTGTAATAGTTTGCATCTACCAACCCCAAACTCCTAGTCCATCCCAGATTCCATGCACATATAGATATTCTTTTTATATTCTTTTCCTTTATAGTTTATCATAGGATATTGAGTATAGTTCCCTGTGCTACACATTAGAAGCTTGTTATTTATCCATTCTAAGTGTAATAGTTTGCATCTACCAACCCCAAACTCCTAGTCCATCCCAGAATTTTTATTGTTACCACAACTAAAAGTCTGAGGTATCTGGCTTCAGATATGGCTTGATCCAGGGGTTCAAAAAATGCCATTAGGGATCCTCACCATGTCTTGGCCTCTCTCCCTTGTGTATGCCTCTTCTTTTATCAGTTTCCCCTCAGGAGTGGTCAGGATGGCACTAGCAGCTCCAGACTGACATTCGTCCAGCTCTGGAGCATCAGTGGTTTAAAAAAAAGTGTCTTTTTCCAATAGTTTTCTCAGAAGCCTGCAGCTGACTCTCACTGGGCTCGCTTGGGGCAAATACTGATCCCCAAGCATGCACTCAATTCAGGGAACAGAATTTGTTGACTGGCCAGAATTGGGCCCTGGATCTAACCTATCTCCGGAGGTGAATTTAGGACCACTGAAAGCATGTGGACTGAACAGAGCTCGTCTGCCAAAGGAAAGAAGAACATTTTGCCAAAATATACAGAGATGACTCTTGGCACTTGGAAACAGATGGCCACTACAAGTAAGCAAAAATTCAAAAAAAAAAAGAAAAAAATAAATCAACAGTGGTCCAGAAACTTAAGAAAATAACTAAAGCTGTGATTTGTTAAATAAGAACAGCCTCTTTTGCATTATTCAGATGTTATGATTAACCAAGTAACTGCTTTCATATAGAGAAAATAAAAAAAATATAGCAGATAAATTAGCAGATAAAATATGTTTGGCCACAATTAATTTTAGGATTTGCAATTCTTAAAAAAAAAAACACTCATATGAAATAAGTATAATTCTAATCACAAATAGTTTAGTCTAATATTTTTCATTTCCATTTGAAGCATTCTTATAAGGATGATTCTAGATTTTTGTGCCAACTATTTCCATGAAATTGTATTTATTCATTGAGGTGTGTGTATGTATCTATATAATATATATGTAGCTCTGTGTTTGACTTGTAAAACAGAAATAAAGGAAGAAAATGCTTCCCTTTTTAAACTATGTTTTAAAGTAAATAAAATAGATAATAATTTTTCATCACCATTTGCTAGGCTAGGGTTAGGGGCATGTGAATAAGCATTCATCCCAGAACAAAATGTAGTGGGGCGGGGGAGCCTGTTATAAAGTGGTGCCTTCCTTGGTGGCTCAGCTGGTAGATTCCACCTGCAGTGCAGGAGAGCCGGGTTCAGTCAGTGAGTCAGGAAGATCCCCTGGAGAAGGGAATGGCTACCCACTCCAAAATTCTTGCCTGGAGAATTTCATGGACAGAGGAGCCTGGTGGGCTCTTTGCAATCCATGGGATTGCAAAGAGGTGGACACAACGGAGCAACTAACACTTTCACACATTTCTATTATAAACTAAATAAATATCTACAGTCCAAAAAATTTGTAACTGAAGCCCTGACTCTCAGTGTGATGATTTTTGGAGACAGGGCCTTTGGGATGTAAATAGAGTGAGATTAGGTCATGAGGTTGTGTCCCTCATGATAGTATTAGTGGCGTTATGAGATGAGGAAGAGATCTCTCTCTGTATGTCTTCCTTGCTTCTCCAGTTTGTGCTCCAAAGAAAGGTCGTGTGAGGATACAGTGAGAGGTGGCCATCTGCAGGCTGGGAAGAGAGTCCTTCTTCATCAGAAACCAAATTGGCACATTGATCTTGGACTTACAGTTTCCAGAACTGTCAGAAGTAAATTTCTGTTGTTTAAGCTACCCAGGTCCGTCTAGTCAAGGCTATGGTTTTTCCTGTGGTCATGTATGGATGTGAGAGTTGGACTGTGAAGAAGGCTGAGCGCCGAAGAATTGACGCTTTTGAACTGTGGTGTTGGAGAAGACTCTTGAGAGTCCCTTGGCCTGCAAGGAGATCCAACCAGTCCATTCTGAAGGAGATCAGTCCTGGGTGTTCTTTGGAAGGAATGACGCTAAAGCTGAAACTCCAGTACTTTGTCCACCTCGTGAGAAGAGTTGACTCATTGGAAAAGACTCTGATACTGGGAGGGATTGAGGGCAGGAGGAGAAGGGAACGACAGAGGACGAGATGGCTGGATGGCATCACGGACTCAACGGACACGAGTCTGAGCGAACTCTGGGAGATGGTGATGGACAGGGAGGCCTGGCGTGCTGCGATTCATGGGGTCGCAAAGAGTCGGACATGACTGAGCGACTGAAATGAACTGAACTGAACTGAAGTTACCCAGTCTAAGTTTCTTTGTGATAGCAGCCTGAGCAGACTACGACAGCATCAAAATCAATATAAATAACATTTTAATACAATGTTTTTAAAATGCAAAATTAATGAAAAAATCCACAATGAATAAAATATCAAAATTCTATATCTTCTGGGGCCTAATCTAGTTATATTGCACCTGCTTATGACGTCTTAGTAACTATGAAGATAGTTTTGATTAAGCTTTGAAAACTCTTTCTGGAGTTCCCTGGGTGAAGACTCTTAGTGTCTCTGCACTGAGGATGGTGCTCCTGCAAGGCTGACTTCATGAGTGTGCCGCCTGTGTGGGCACTCACTGAGAAGGACACTGTACCTAGAAGGATTTCATAGTTGGTTAATGATCTACGTGTTGCCATCTTGAAAGTCTTAACAATTTCTGAACTAAGGTCCCTGCATCCTCAGCTTATTCTCAGCCCCACTGATTATGTAACTGGCCCTGTACACCTGCCTCAGGTGCCCCTTATTCAATAGTAAGATAAAATCCACAATATATACAATGGCATACTACTCAGCCATGAAAAAGAATGAAGTAACGCCATTAGCAGCAACATGGATGAACCTAAATATTATCATACTAAATTGTCAGAAAGACAAATACCATATTATGTGGAATCTAGAATATGACACAAATGAACATGTCTACAGAATAGAAAAAGCAGAAACAGACTCACAGACATAGGGAACAGACTTGTGCTTGCCAAGGAGGAGAGGGGAGGGGAGAAAAGGGATTAGGAGTTTGAGATCAGCAGATAGAAACTATTATATAGTGGACAAACAACAAGGTCCTACCGTATAGCACAGGGAACTACATTCAGTATTCCATAATAGACCACAATGGAAAAGAATATGAAAAAGAATGTATATAGGTATAACTGAATCATTCCACTGTATAGCAGACAGTGTAGTATAGCATAACGCAACATTGTAAAGCAGCTATATTCAATAAAATCAAACATTTTTTTTTAAAGGTAAAATCCTTGATTCCACAGACCCTACACTGTGAAATCCAGCTGTACCTAAACCTTACCCCAGTCACAAAGGGAGACTATAAAACACTTGAGATAAAACAGAAAGCTGGATTTCACCCTGCAATGTACCAGTCATCACAGAAGCCAATAAGGGCAAAAAGGGAAAGAAAAGTAGATCAGTGAGGCAGGTTCAAAATATCCATCAGACTCATCATAAATAAAAGCACATTGGCCCTTGGCAGGATACTGTATGTATTCCATCAGAAGTTTCAGTCTTGCAAGATACTCCAGGAGAAAGGAAGCCACTCATGGTAGTTTAACAAATTTGGGACATGTTTCTACTTCCTGCTCTTGGGAAAGTCATAATGAGCTTTGTCCTATGGAAGAATTCAAGAAAAAAAAAAACCTTAGACCATGCAATTCTTTTCTTTGTGGGTCCCATTAACAGTCTACAGAGTATTCATTGGGAAACACTGTAAAAGTGCATAGCATATTAATCAGAAAGTGTAGCTTATAAGGAAAAAGCAACTTGGGTTCCAAGAATAAAAGAGGTATAGACAGTTGCCAGGTGAAACACAGGATACCTAGCTAAATTTGAATTTCAGAGAGACAATAAATACTTTTTAGTATAAGTTTTTCCCACACGTGAATTTGTCTGAAACTCAAATTCAGCTAGGCATCCTGCATTTTTATTTGCTAAATCTGGCAATCTGAGTAGTATACCCATTCTGCCATGTCCCCCAACCAGGTGTATTTCATATGGAGAGTGGGTGGCTTATGAAAACTGGAAGATGAAGGAAATAAAAGAGGCAGACACTTCTAAAAGGTATTCCAAGGTCCTTGTAGGTTAGGGGGTAACTCCCAAAGCACAGAGATTCTCAACCACGTGGAGGTCTAAAAGTGCTATTGGCCAGGCCCTACCTTCATTGACAGGTGGGTAGGCAGGTTCATCCATTAGGTACAGTACACAAGAATAAAAATCATAAACATATATACTGTTATATGTATATACATATTTTTTTTTCTGNTTCCAAGGTCCTTGTAGGTTAGGGGGTAACTCCCAAAGCACAGAGATTCTCAACCACGTGGAGGTCTAAAAGTGCTATTGGCCAGGCCCTACCTTCATTGACAGGTGGGTAGGCAGGTTCATCCATTAGGTACAGTACACAAGAATAAAAATCATAAACATATATACTGTTATATGTATATACATATTTTTTTTCTGTATGTGTTGTGTTGTGCTATGCTTAGTCACTCAGTCATGTTTGACTCTTTGAGACCCCATGGACTCTAGCCTGTCAGGCTCCTCTGTCCATGGGGATTCTCCAGGCAAGAATATTGGAGTGGGTTGCCATGCCCTCCTCCAGGGGATCTTCCCAATCCAGGGATCGACCCCAGATCTCCCACACTGCAGGCAGATTCTTTACCATCTGAGCCACCAGGGAAGCCCCAAAATACTGGAGTGAGTAGCCTATCCCTTCTCCAGCGGAACCTCCCGACCCAAGAATAGAACTGAGGTCTTCTGTATTGCAGGGGGATTCTTTACCAGCTGGTCTACCAGAGAAGCCTACTCCATATATAAGCATATAAACAACATATTACTATATAATAATAATATAAATTACCTTGGATTATACTTCTTATATAGCACCACAGTCACTAAGTATAATTTTGATAATTTGCATCATTTTTTTTATTGGTGGACAGGGCCTAAGAAAGCAAGGTGCCTAGGGCCCACAAAAGTCATAATTCCATGCTGCCCAGAATTTCTGAATCAAAGACCACACCACTTCATCCATATAATTCTCACTTTTTATTTAGTTATGACTAGAATGCCTATGGAAAATAAAAATGAGTTTTTCAGTCTCCTGAGAAATAGTTAAAAATCAAGTACTCAAAGACTTTCTGAGCTACATTTCAGAATTTCTGTTTCAATCTGCTCTTTCCTACTGTAGAAAAATCATTATTTTCCAGGTAAGCATGTTAATTTCATCCAAATTTCCAATGGGCTATTCTGTTTATACTGCTATCACTACCAAAATGTCTAGGGTCTCTTCCAACCTAAAAGAGACAGACTTCTATGGAGTTTTATAAATGATTCTTACCCAGCTACTTTATAGAAATATGTCTACATGAGTCTAAGTGTCCCTAAATATCAAGAGCCTCTTAAGAATGGGCACCATGTTCTATTGGTTTATCATACTAGACAGTCGGTAATTACAGCTGTTAAGAACATGCCATCTTCAAGTGTTCTGTTTGGTCTTTAATTCCAAATGCATAATGTAGTCACTTCTATTTCATTTTCTCCACTGAGTCTCTCTCAGCCCCCTCCCAACATGGATTGTTTGTAAGAGACATGCTAAACTGGAAGGATTTCTGCTTCAGAGAAGAGGATCGTTATTAATATCGTGGATTTCCCATTCCTTATCAGTCCACCAAATGTATGCGCTTCCTCAGCAGCCAAGTAACCAGCAGGGCCAGATGGAGCATGACGGAGGACAGTTCCTTCCATTTTTTTTTATGTCAACATCTCCCAAAAATGTAACAGAAGAAAAGTAGAGCTAGCATACAGAAAGTTATCATTGCCACTAACAAGCCAAACTTATCTCCTGTGAATGGTAGAAAATCCAGCCTGGAGAATGAACGCTTAACTTTTGAGTCAAAAGGCTAATGATATAGTTCCTGCAAAATGACACTGGCCAATTAAAGAAGTCAAAGCCACGTGCCAGTCTTAGGCTGGATCTTGTACCAGTACTGATAGCCAAAATGAACAGCAAGCAGCTTAGTGAAACAGTTACTCCAGCTTTCGAAAAAATAATTAGTACTGGAGCAGCCTTTGGGGATTAAAAAAAAGCCAGGAAGGAGATATTTGGGTCCAAGTCTTTACACAGACCGAATAAAATCATGGATCGGTATTGCCACCTCAGAGCCTCTTGCTTAGCAAACGATATCTGCTGCTTAAGGAATTACATAATCTACCATCTAACGTGTGATATGTGGGGCATGAAGCTCTTTGTCACTAACGTATTACCTCATTGCTTATCCCTGGTGTTAATGAAGCACAGATCATAGCTTTGATTGACAGATGGGCCTCATTGCTCTCAGGTGCTCTGCAGCCAAATATGCAAGTGATCGACTTGATTCCACTATCAATATTGATTGTGTCCATACTAAGAACAAATCAGTGGGCTGTGTGATGCAGGTGCAAAACGTAGTGAAACAGACAAAAACGCAAGATAATTTTTGTCCTCATGATCTAGCTGAGGAGACAGATGCATTCCCAGATAGCTCCACTACAAAGTAAATTATGCTAAGCACAATAATAGAAGCACAAAGTGTAGTGGGAAATCAGAGGAGAAAGATTAATTCCAACCCATGAGGATGTGAATGGATCGCCATGAATTTATTACCACCCCAGGAACAACAACTTACCACATATGTTATAATAACAGTGGGTTTGGATTGCTATTTTAAAACACAAATGAAAAATATATTGTAATTAGATGAGATCTGCCAGCCAAACAGAGCAAACCAACCAGAAATCTAAAACACAAAACAACAAATAATGATTTGGGCTTTTTCATTTTGTGCAGAATTAGTTTGCTGCTTATTTTATTGCTATAGATAGTAAATGGTAATTTTTTTAGTGTGGTCTAGAGTTATAAGATCTACCTGCACATGGCAGATCTCAGGACACATGACAGTGGTCCCTGAGGTGACTGGATCGTGCCTGTGTGAGTTTGAGCAAAGTTAGCCTTTCAACCTAATGCTTTAGTTTCAGAGTCATCTCATGGGCTTATGTCTGCAAGCATGTAAATACTAGGACTAAAAATGCTTTCTGTCTGTTTATCTTCCGGTGTGCAGTGTGTTCCTTCCATCAAAGCCACTAAGAAATTCAAAAGTAGGTGGAGACAAAGGGCAAAGCCCTGTTTCTGCAAGAAAGAAATGGAGGGTTCATAGGAGAGAAGCACAAATTCCTTAAATATCTGTAGCCTGGCTCAAGCTTCCCTCAGATGTCATTTTAACTTTAACATTCCACTATATTTCCTGGCCCAAGGAGCAAAATTTGTAAATAGAAGGATATAATATTTTCAAAATAATTGGTTTCATTGACAACATAATATGTGCTCTCCTCTGTACCCCAAACGCTAGGCTAACCAGAGGACAGTGCCAGAGACATGAGCCCTTCCTTCACGAAGAATGCCTTATTTTTATTTTAAAATAATCCATCAAATAATAATGTAAAGCCTAGCTAACATAATAGCCATGTACATCCAACAACCTATAAGACAAAAATATATTTATCCCTATTTGATAGAACAAGCTAAAGCATAGGACCTTACTCAGAGTCAACTAGCAAGAAAGTGGCAGAACCAGGGCTTCTGGTTCCAGATACCACATACTGACCTGCTTATGTATAAAGTGTTAGTTGCTCAGCTGTGTCTGACTCTGTGCCATGCCACGAACAACTGTAACCCTCCAGGCTCCTCTGTCCATGGAATTCTCCAGGCAAGAATACTGGAGTGGGTAGCGATCGCCTTCTCCTGGGGATCTTCCCAACCCAGGGTTCGAACTCAGGTCTCATGCTTTGCAGGCAGATTCTTTACTGCCACGGGTTCAACCCCTGGGTCAGGAAGATCCCTTGGAGAAGGGAATGGCTACCCATTTGAGTATTCTTACTGGCAGAATGCCATGGACTGAGGAGCCAGGCAGGATATAGTCCGTGGGTTTACAAAGAGTCAGACATGACTGGGCGACTAACTAAAAGTATTAATATAACATAATCAAACGTTAGACAATAATTTAGCCATCGGGTTTTAAAACTTAAAATCAACGAAAGTACTCTTTAAGTGCAGCTATTCTGAAATATTCTTGGTAAGCATTTTGCAAAATCATAAATTTGCACTATGTTCCTAAAGGATATTACACAAACAAAGCAGATATTCATTTGTTTGATACTCTATACCATGTGTTCTTGTCTGGAGAGCCCCGGGGATGGGGAGCCTGCTGGGCTACCGTCTATGGGGTCGCACAGAGTTGGACACGGCTGAAGCGACTCAGCAGCAGCAGCAGCCACACCATAGTCTGTCCCTCATGTATCTCACTGCTTTAAGTCTGTTAATTTCTGTTCCTCAACAGGACTCGACTTGAGTCACTGAGGGAAAGGACTGTGTCTTCAACTGTCTTTCTCCAACAGCACAAAGGCTTGTTTTGAAGGTATCATTCAATAAACACTTGTAGATTGGTAACAGACTGAAAAACTCTGAGCTGCCAGGAAAGCCCTAATGATCTCAGAAAGTGCGTGACTATCATGCAGGCAAGTAGTAAAGATTAACTCTTTCTAAATGTCCTATTCCAAACTTCTCCTAAAATTACACATGCAGAATACATGTATGCACATGCATTTCTGTTGGCCATATATCTAGGAATGGACTACACCTACTATATATATATATATATATANCTGTCTTTCTCCAACAGCACAAAGGCTTGTTTTGAAGGTATCATTCAATAAACACTTGTAGATTGGTAACAGACTGAAAAACTCTGAGCTGCCAGGAAAGCCCTAATGATCTCAGAAAGTGCGTGACTATCATGCAGGCAAGTAGTAAAGATTAACTCTTTCTAAATGTCCTATTCCAAACTTCTCCTAAAATTACACATGCAGAATACATGTATGCACATGCATTTCTGTTGGCCATATATCTAGGAATGGACTACACCTACTACATATATATATATATATACATGTTTAGTAAATTATTTGTACTAGAATAACACTACTTATAATAGCCGCAAACTGGAAATGATCCCAACTCCTGTCACAACAGAGTGGAGAAACAAACTATACTACAGTCATATAACTGAGTACTATACAGCAATGAGAGTGAATATTCTACAGATATGCACAACAACATGGATAAACTGCAAAAACAAAAATGCTAAGGTAAAGAAATCAGATCCCTCAAAAGTATATCCTGAATGATACCACTTATATAATGTACAAAAGTGAGCAAAACCAAGCAATAGTGTTAGAATTCAGGAGAGTTCTCTCTCTCGGGGAAAAGCGGTGGGTAGCTGGAAAGGGTAGGAAGGAGGCTTCTGGTAATATTCTATTTCTTGATGAAGATCTTATTACAGAGAGGTGTTCAGTTTGTCAACATTAATTGAGCTGTGTACTAATTGTCATGTATGCGTTTTGTCTCTTAATTATACTTCCAATGAAAACAATAACTCTCCACATAGTCGCAAACTCTACTCAAATTCTTTCTTCACTCCCTACCAGTGAACTCTCTTCTCATAGTAAGCTCACACGACTTTTCATTAGAATATCATGGACATGTTTTATGTGCTAATTCAACTCTAACTTCCTTGAGAAGTGGGGCTCTCTGTTATTTACCTTTACTTTTCGTCATAATATCTAGAGTGGTAACACAGGAAAGAGTGTTTTGTTGAACGAATGACAAATAATGAAAGAATAAACAATTCAATCTTCGATTTTTCTAGACTAACAGAAGCTCACTGTCGTGATGATGATAATCAGTTAGAGGAGTATGTCATACACGGCAGTCTACTGACCTACCGTCTATATACATGGATCCAAAAAACAAATATCTAGAATAAAAAAGCTTAAGTCACCTGATATATTAATTGGATAATTCTTCACTTCATGAATAGATTCATTGTTAAGTTTTTCCACTTCTTCTAATACTCATTATTCCATCAGGATTTTTTTGTACTAGAAACAGTGCTGGACAATTTGTTATTTGATCCCTTAATTCTCTAAGCAGTAAAGTGTGAGTTGTTAAGAAATCAAGATTTGGATTCAGACCGACTTAGGGTCCAATCATGATTCTCTCACCTAAAAACCGAGCACCTAAAAATATGAGTTCTCTGAAACACAGTTTCATAGAGTCTATGATGGAGATAGTCACATCTACCTTATTGCAAGGATTCCATGAGACAGTTGACTCTTGAACAACACAGGTGGAATTGTATGGGTACAGTTATAAATTTTTTCAATAGCAAAGACTGTAGTACTATACAATCCACTGTTGAGAGAATCCAAGGAAGCAGAACCATAGATATAAAGGAATTGTGTGTATGGAGGGCCAAATATGTTATACATGTGTTTTTGACTGTGAGGAAGATTAGCACATCTACCTCCCACCCCTAAATTGTTCAAATGTTAACTGTAAATGAAGCATTTAGGCCAGTTCTTGGCAGACTGTGAATGAAAGATTTCTGTTCATTATCACCAGGACCAGAAGCTGAGAAACTTCCCCACATCTATCTATGCCCAACCATCAGGAAGTTCTGATGATCATATCATCGTATCTCCAAAATACAGTCCCAAACGTCTCTCCATTTCCATTGTGTGTGTGTGTCACTCAGTCGTGTCCAGCTCTTTGTGACCCCATGGACTGTAGCCCTCCAGGCTCTGTCCATGGAATTCTCCATGGAGTGGGTACCCGTCACCTTCTCGAGGGGATTTTCCCAACCTAGAGACCGAACCTGGGTCTTCTGCATTATAGGCAGATTTTTTTTACTGTCTAAGCCACCTCCATTTCCATTATCACCTCTCTAAGCTAGACTACCCTTTTGTTCTGTCCACTTTCGTAGGCTTTGTAAATCCTCTCCCTCTTCTTTTTCTCTCTTCAACTCCTCTTCCCATAGCAGCCAGAATGATCTTTTCAAATCTTCAGTTCAGTTCAGTTCAGTTGCTCACCCATGTTCGACTCTTTGCAACCCCATGAATTGCAGCACACCAGGCTTCCCCGTCCATCACCAACTCCCGGAGTTCACTCAAACTCATGTGCATCGAGTCAGTGATGCCATCCAGCCATCTCATCCTCTGTCATCCCCGTCTTCTCCTGCCCTCAATTCCTCCCAGCATCAGAGTCTTTTCCAATGAGTCAACTCTTTGCATGAGGTGGCCAAAGTATCGGAGTTTCAGCTTCAGCATCAGTCCTTCCAAAGAACACCCAGGACTGAACCACAGTTTAAAATCATCAATCTTTGGTGCACAGCTTTCTTTATAGTCTGACTCTCACATCCACATGACTATTGGAAAAACCATAGCTGTGACTAGACAGACCTTTGTTGGTAAAGTAATGTCTCTGCTTTTAAATATGCTGTCTAGGTTAGTCATAGTTTTTCTTCCAAGGAGTAAGAGTCTTTTAATTTTGTGGCTACAGTCACCATCTGCAGTGATTCTGAGCTCCAAAAATAAAGTCTCTCACTGTTTCCATTGTTTTCCTTTCTATTTGCCATGAGTGATGGGACCAAATGCCATGATCTTAGTTTTCTGAATGCTGAGTTTTAAGCCAGTTTTTTCACTCTCCTCTTTCACTTTCATCAAGAGGCTCTTCAGTTCCTTTTCTCTTTCTGCCATAAGAGTGGTGTCATCTGTGTATCTGAGGTTATTGATATTTCTCCTGGCAATCTTGATTCCATCTTGTGCTTCATCCAGCCCAGCATTTTGCATGATGTACTCTGCATATAAGTTAAATAAGCAAGGTGACAATATACAGCCTTGATTTACTCCTTTCCCAATTTGGAACCAGTCTGTTGTTCCACTTCTGGTTCTAACTGCTGCTTCTTGACCTGTATACAGATTTCTCAGGAGGCAGGTCAGGTGGACTGGTATTCCCATCTCTTGAAGAATTTTCCATAGTTTGTTGTGATCTACACAGTCAAAGCCTTTGGCATAGTCAATAAAGCAGAAGTAGATGTGTTTCTGGAAAAACATCTCCTTCACTCCTATCCAGTCTTATATGAGCTGATCCTCACGACCACTGGGCTCTGACCCTTCTGGTCCTTAGAGGACATGAGACCTTTCACATATACTCTTATCTCTGCTGCTCTTCCTTTATGGCTGAGCATGAAAAATGCATCAGAAAAAGGTTCCCATGTTATCCAGTAGATCTTCCCATGGTTCGCTGTAGCCACTAACGTGTAAATTTCACAATTCTGTGTTTACCTGTTTATTGTCTGTCCCCCGTTTAGACTGTAACCTCCTCAACAACTTTGCCATGGCTATTCTACACTCCACTGAATAGCCACCACTCACTCAGTGGCTGGAACAACTATCTCCATTCAAGTATGTACTTATGGCCTTTCATGAGCAAGTGCTAGAACTGTAGATTAATACACACAATAAATAAGTCAATGTATTATGTTAGCAAGTGATAATCCCTATTGAGAAAAGCAAAACTGGTGGGAGGCAGATAGAGAGGGATGGATGGGCATAAGGGTACAGTATACACCAGTGTGGTCAAAGGGGACCTCTCTGACAGGAGCATTTGGGCAGAGACTGGAAGAATGTGAGAATAAGCCATGGAAGGAGATTCAAGAAGGAGGAAGGGCAATGATCTTGAGGTAGGAACATGCCTGAGAGTGTGAGAAAGCCAGTGCAGCTGGAGCTGAATGAAGGTGAAAGTAGTGGAAGGTGAGACTGGAAAGGCCAGGGAAAGCCTCTGGGCCTCTCTAAAGACTTGGCTTCAAGTCGGGGAGAGGGGAAGCCACTGAAAATTTCTGAGCACAGACAAATACAGTCTAATTCAGATTTTAACCAGATGCCTCAGGATGCTGAATTGATGACTGTGTATGGAATATAAGGTGTCAAGAGTGAAAGCACAGGTGTCATTTAGGCCAAGTGAGAGATGAAGGCAGTTTGGAAGTAGTAGTGGAATTGCCAGAAAGTGGTTAGATTCTGGATATAATTTTAAGACAGTACTGAGAAAATTTGCAGACCTTTGGTTTCTAGAGTGTGAAAAAGAGGAGTCAAGAATTACTCTGAAATAAATACTCAGTTAACCTTTGTTGAATGGATGAATAAATGAATGAGTGAGTGACACATAGCTATTAAACAGCAGGATCAGGCTTAAAGCAAGGATAGTAAGTCCACAAAATTCTAGCTGTGATTCTCAACTTTTTAGAATCTGAGAGAGAGCCTTTCTTTAGAAAAATGTACATATGTATGTATATGCCAAATTTGTACACAATCTTAGGAGGCTTGAGAACCTCTTGAAACCCATCCAGGAATCCCCTGTGTGAAGAGAGCCTACATATCATCATACAAGCAACTAACATAAAACTTGATTTTCAAGAGGCAGTTTGCATATACTTTTGCAAAAAATAAAAATCTCCTTATAAAGTACTCACTGCAATCTTACAAAATCGATTCATACAACAGGGAGAAGACAAATTGCACTTCTGTATTCTATGTTTGTAAGTAATGATTACAATACCTATTAGTGGGATATGGCAAAAATTTGAATTCAGTAACAAAGAAAATAGTAATTGGGGACAACAAATCATTCTTAATATTATAAAAACTAAAGAAAACTACATTTCCTTACAATAAGATCACAAAAGTTAATAAAACATCATTTCTTTACTAATAGCTGGAAATTCAATAACTCAGTCTAGTGACACTGGTTTTCTCATACTGGTAGACGTTATCATTGGCAGATTTAGGTGACCTTATTTGATAACAAATTATTAAAAGAATTTAATAAATGCAATTTTGTGATTAAAATAAAGAGTATGCTTCATGGAAGAAAAATAAGAAATGTATTTCTAGAAAGGACTGCAGTGTTGTTCTGCACAAAGGCTAAAATCAAAGACTGTATATTGTAGTGCTTTGTCAGTGGCGTAAACAACAATGTATTTTGTTGCATAATAATAGTACCATTCAATCTAGTCTTCACTCTGAAAGAAATCTAAAAAACAATTCAAATGTTGCTTTATTTCCAGATTATCTGTATTCTAAGTCATCCTCGGGTATATACATGTAGACAAACTATTAAGACATCTTCATTTAAGTTATATTTTAAGCCCTCTAAAGCTTCAAGGGAAATAAGACTGTTCTATGTTTTTGTCTTATAATTTAAATACCTTTATTTAAATCTCAAGGGCTGTTTTCCAAAGTGGTATGCTCTGCCACAGCCATGAAACTCTTTCAAGGCAATGGGGATCACAGAGTTAAAACTCTGGAGATTAACACCGGCAGGCTCACAGGCTTCGAGGCTGCCCTGAAGCGTTTGTCTAAGAGCTTTAAAAAAAAGAAAGAAAGAAAGAAAGAGAAGGCAATAGAGAAAATTGTCCAATATCTATCTCAGGAAGTACCCTACTTGTGAGGAAAAAAACTCCAGTCCTGGGGTTTTGTTGCCTAATCCTGGGCAGGTCTCCATCCTGCTGCCTTATACCCTTGGAGAGCTAAAGAAAATGCTTGTCATGTTCCAAACTGATCTCTTAAGTAATGAGGGGATTGTGAAAAGGAAAGTCAACAGAATTCCCATTTGCTATGACACAGGTATCAACTGAATGACCTAAAAATAATAACACTTGAGCCTTAATTTAGACTTTCAGTCTCTGTTGCCTTGCAACTGAGTCAAATTATATCTAAATTTCCCCGGAGTCATTTTTATAAGTAAAATACGAACATTCACCCACTGAAAGCAAGACAGAGGCAGACAGACAGACATTGGGCCTTTTAAAAAAACCTATTATAAAATGTCATGGCCCCAGAAGCAAAGATCATATCAGTTCAATTAATAACAAACTGAGTTATAGGTGTAAACTTTGGTGTGCAGTGATTGCCATAAAATGAGAAAATAGGTTATAGAAATGGGGATGATACATGCCCCACACTCTGAGTATGTGTCTATAACTCAGAATGTATTTCTGTTTAGAGTATTAGTGTTAACATGCTTTCTTAGCAGAGAGTAGAACAGCCGTTATGGTGTATGTTATGAATGCATATTAACAGCACTGACATTTGCATATCTTAACTATAGTAGAAAATACATAATGAAATTCCATTTGAAAGATTATTGTACAAACATACTGAATCCTTGCTAAATTTTGACACAACAGCTTTTTGTTTCCTCTTTTTTGGGGAAAAATAACTAAGACTATCAAACAATAGATTAATATTCAGAAAACCTCAACACAGATTCTATTCCCCCAACCCCAGCACATCACTACCACCACTAAAGGATTTTATTTCATGTTCAAAGGCAGAAATAGAACAGCCCCAAATGTTTTCATGGAAAAGCTGTTTCTCATTTGTCTGCACATCGCAAAGATAAAATATAAAATCTATCCCTGGGATGAGCTACACCGCTGATAATTTTCTACCAACATGTCATATTATCTGTTCCTTGGATTTTGATTTTCATGTCTGTGATGCCTGTAATACAATGCGGCTTCTGGAGACTTTGCAACTTTAGAATATAGTGCAATATGCAACATTCATGACAAGGCTGGCTGCTCTGCAGCTTATGATTCTTATACTTACGCTCCTTCACATTTGAAAAGTAAACTATATTTGAGAACAAACAAAATCTGCACCTGGTCTTCCTATAGAAACTCTCTGTGCTGATATAAAAAGTATATGTAGTTTCTGAACCACAAGCTATAGGAAATAGTCTCAAGGCACCATTACCAGGACTATCCCCTTAAACAAGACATTTTGAAATGCCTTTGGCATATCGGATTATTTAAAAAAAAAACATGAGCTAGGCCAACCTACCCACCTATTTTAAGTTACGCGTGTATAGCCTTATTTTTATTTTAAATTTGCATTTTTAAACCAAGCCATTGAAAGAAAAAAATAACCCTCCTTTACTTAGCATGATTCTTCTTTTTGTCAACTTCTTCCAAATTTTCTAAAACAGTCCAAGAAAAGTCAGGTAACTTTGAGAGGAGACGGAAATGAGTGGGGTATGACAGGAGAAAAGCTGCATTTAGCTTGAGGCCCCCGATGCCAATTTGGAACTAAAATGCCTTAAAGCAGCAGAATTTTAAACCTTTCAAAACTGGGATTTATAAGGGGAATGCTAACACAGATTCAACAGTTATGACTTTGCCAGGGATTACTTTAATACCAAAAGCATACTGTCTCACTTTATAGAAAGAGATTACTCAGTTGTCAAACAACAAAGGTTGTGTTCGTCTATTTTTAAACTTTTATATTTTTTTAAAGTGCACTTTTAACTTCAGTGGCAGGCAATACTGAAATAAAATGTCCTATTATTTCAGGGGTTGGGGGTGATGGTGGCAGGGAAGTAGAGAAAAGAAGAAGGCAAGGTTTGCCTCTGGCTTCACAGTTTGTTTTATCCACAAGGCTTTGCCAGCCTTGCTTAACTGTTTCTACCCTGCTTTTGTTAAGAAACCAAAAGGGAAAAGTGGGAGAAAAAAGATAAATATGAAATAAATCTGACAGAGAAAAATAACTGGACACTGGTATAAAGATGAGAAGATACTTAAATTGATTTTGATCTACAGGGGGAAAAATGTGAAGGGATGATTTTTAGGAGAAAGGGAAAAAAATCTGAAAGCTCTAAAAAACAGAAAAGCTAACCTTTGATTAAAATACTCAGCAGAATGTCAGGGAGAGAAAGATAGAAACCTAAGTGATCATTTTTATGTTTATTGTTTATGAAATGAAATGAGGACAGGTCGGTGAAGGCTGTAAAGACAGGGACAAGAGAGTAAAGTTGTGACTTTGGGAAGAGGGCATGAGGATATAGTTTGACATCTTTCACAGTGGGCTTGCAGTTGTCTGTGCATTTTATACAAATACACAAAGAATCTCTCTGAAAAGTTGTTGAAAGATACCAGCAAGTGTAGAAAGGGGAGCATCTGAGCATGTCTTTCACAGACCCCAGATGGAGAAACTGTTCTTTTATTCCAAATTCTTAAGAAGCACAGAAGTCTTACATGTTAATAAGAGAACACACAGACACACACCCATAAGTTTCATGCCATGAAACAAAACAAGGAAATCAGAAGACCTTTGTTGATCTCCGTTCGCTTACACAAATCTTAGTTTGGTTAAGCATCTCAAGACCATTTTCCTGATTTCAGCTCCTTTTCACTGGCTTTTTTCCCCCTGGGTACCCAGGTGCACAAACGGGATGGTGATCTTTACAAAACATCAACAATAACAACAACAACAACAAAAAAAAAACCTCTCTCGCTCACACAAAAGCCCATCTTGTAAATGAATAGAATATTAACAACTCCCTAATAGTTGTACCGTTGGCAGGGCGAAACTGAACACTAACACAGCTCTTTCTACAGATTGCCAGTGAAGCCGAAGCAGCTCGAGGAGAAACGCACCTACTGTATGTGAAAGGCTGGTGCAGATTTTTTTCCTATCAGTCTAACCTTCTGTGTTGATGCATGAATGCTGGTACCCACTTACAGGGATGCCAGATGATCAGTGCAGAATGAAGGTCCCAAGAGAGAGGATCACATGGTTCTCTCTGCCCTGTGACGTCACTAGCAGATGGCATGGGTACCAGCTCTGGCAGTTGGCATCAATGTCACTTTTTAGAGATCAATGAGATAGTGCAGATACACACAGATCTAGAGACTCCAGGAGACGATGCGACACTCAGCCTGAAAAGATTTGGAAGATCCAAAATGAAAACTGATTATTGAATGAAATTAAAACCTAAGGTAATATAAATAAAGATATACTTCAATTGATGCTGGCTTTGCATGCAAGTATTTAAAGATACAGTGTCACTGTCTTATAGTATTTATATGCTCTTTGTCATCTATAACTTCTTATCATATTTCATTCTTATGATGTAATTATCACATACTTTCACTGCTATTATGTAACTGCAAGTATGTGGACATTACTAAGAGTTGTGTGTGTGTGTGTGTGTGTGTGTGTGTGTGTGTGTTGAGGAAGCTAGAGATTGTTAAATTAAAAAGTCTCTGTTTTCATGCCTATTTGTTTGAAGACTTTAGATGAAAATACTTGCTGCTTCACCAAACAAAAGCCAAATTGCATCTGAAACACAAATTATTTTTCCTTTTCATTCAGGATTCTGAATACACGTGCACAATTGCAGTCAGAATCCTTGGACTGTTCCTGTCAGATATTAGCTAGAGGGAGACTTCTGTGGTTCGTAGAACAAAAACGTTACGAGAGTGTTTTTTGTCAGGATGATTTGAATAGCAGTAAACAATTACATTGAGAAAAATTTTAAATAGAAAAGGAGTCTCACTATTTTCTTTGACTTAATGTCAGTGATTTTGAAATTTTTATTTATAGAGTTTATCCCAAATTAGCCTAATCCTCTCCCCACTTTTTTTTTTTTTTTGTAAAGGTTTAGAAAATAGTGCTCTTTTACATATTTCTTTACTGATCAGAAAGAAAGCAGTATTCTAAATTGGCTCTGATTAATCTTCTCCTTAAATTTGTATATTTCTACAGCTACTACCTAAATTCCTTGCTATATAATACAGTAAATAAAGTTAAGGCTTATTTTCTTCCTAAAAAAAAAATCTCCACAAATTTGTCAGCTAATGGAGAAGCAGCACTTTTTCTTTTAAAAACTGGTGTCTCTTCTCATTTTGCACTCAGGGGAATTGGAATTAATGAAATTCTGCATTGCTATATCATGTTTTGCATTTGATTGAGTTCCACAGTCCTTTTTGTGTATTAAAAATCAGTTTAAAATCAAAGCGAAACAGAGGTAGTGGTGGCATCACAATAAATACTTTATGTTTTATTTTCTTTTGATACTTTGCCTGTATTCATTAATCCTATTGCATGTGTCAATTTTTTTTATAATTACTAGGCTGCACAAACTCAAAATTTTTATTTACTATGAAAAAATTAGTCCTGGAATCAGTTTTTTTTTATGTTTTCGTATTCTTATGGTTAAGTCATTGAATATGTTTTACGTGTATAAACTTTAAAAATGAAAACACTTTAAATATTGTGCTGGCATTTTTTCAGGTAATTTAAGGTTAGAGAACCATGTTAACACTACCGTTTGATGAGTCTGTTGTAATGCCAGAATCCCAGATGTGCAGAAAGTTTTCTAGAGAATGCGAGGACCAGAAGCAAATTAAGAAACCAGAAAGCTTTTCCAAACAGATTGTCCTTCGAGGAAAGAGCATCAAAAGGGCCCCTGGAGAAGAGACTGAGAAAGAAGAAGAGGAGGAAGACAGGGAAGAGGAAGATGAAAACGGGTTGCCCAGAAGGAGGGGTCTTAGGAAAAAAAAGACAACCAAGCTCCGACTGGAGAGGGTCAAGTTCAGGAGACAGGAAGCTAACGCGCGGGAGAGGAACAGGATGCATGGCCTCAATGACGCCCTGGACAATTTGAGAAAAGTGGTTCCCTGCTATTCTAAAACCCAAAAACTGTCCAAAATAGAAACTTTACGACTGGCCAAAAACTACATCTGGGCACTTTCTGAAATTCTGAGAATCGGCAAGAGACCTGATCTGCTCACGTTCGTCCAAAACTTATGCAAAGGTCTTTCCCAGCCGACTACAAACTTGGTGGCAGGCTGCTTGCAGCTCAATGCCAGGAGTTTCCTGGTGGGTCAGGGTGGGGAGGCTGCACACCACACAAGGTCACCCTACTCTACCTTCTACCCACCCTACCACAGCCCTGAGCTCACCACTCCCCCAGGGCATGGAACTCTTGATAATTCCAAGTCCATGAAACCCTACAATTATTGCAGTGCGTATGAATCCTTCTATGAAAGCACTTCCCCTGAGTGTGCCAGCCCTCAGTTTGAAGGTCCCTTAAGTCCTCCCCCAATTAACTATAATGGGATATTTTCCCTGAAGCAAGAAGAAACCTTGGACTATGGCAAAAATTACAATTATGGCATGCATTACTGTGCAGTGCCACCCAGGGGTCCCCTTGGGCAGGGTGCCATGTTCAGGTTGCCCACCGACAGCCACTTCCCTTACGACTTACATCTGCGCAGCCAATCTCTCACCATGCAAGATGAATTAAATGCAGTTTTTCATAATTAATGAGGAAAATGAAAATAAACAGTGGTCATTCACCTCCCCCGTCTAATTAAGACAAAGCAGATGCTTGTGGGCTGAATAATTGGCACAACTCTATCTAAGGTGTTTACTAGTTTCTGGAGTGTATTTCAACTATTGTGAGAATTTTCTATGTAATAATAAATCTCTTTTCCTATGAGAACTTCTTTTCCTTTCCTTTTGTTCTGTAAAGCACTGTGATTTTGTTTCTACTGGAAGGATTTATTTTTCATGTTTTATTTTCTTTTAAATTCATTTAATTTGTTTGAGCAAGGTGTCTAAGAATATACTGTTGAATAAAGACATGCACACAGCATAATTCAATGTCTACTTCAGTTGTACAGTAAGTAATTATGAAAATGCATGTTATTAAAATCAAATGAATAAAATGTGTTTATAATTATTAGGAATTTATATATTATGTATCTCTGAAAAATCAAACATTTAAAAAATCGAGAATAACACTAAGCTGACAATGATATTGGAAGATGCATTTGAGGATGTACAACAGTATAAAAAGCTATGCAATTTTCTTTTTATTAAGAACGAGTCTAAATGCATTGGATTGGTAACTATTCCTCTTCAAGGATTTGCAGATGGGGCAACGGGATATTTGGGTAGGTGGTGTCATAATTTGGAACAATTATTTCAATCCTAAACAAAAAATTTTCAGTACTTGTTTTGTATTGTTCAGAAATTATCTGTACAGGTTTGTTATCACAATGTATAATTGTGTTTTTCCACCCACATTTTTAAAGCAATTAAATAGATATTTCCACTCCTAAAGGACATCTATTAGCTGTGATATTTCTGCATGATACTTACTATTTCCTGGTACACAGCTGCTTTCTGTCTCCATCCTTCCCTCCTCCCCATTTCAGAAATATTTCTGGATTTCAAAATCAGACGAGATAAAACAAATTTCTTAAACAAAATGGCCAAAGTGCTTACATGATTGTTTTTTAAGTATCTTAAATGAAAGAAGAGGTGCCCATGAGGGTTAAACATCCTGGGGAAACAATGGTAAATCCTGGTAACCTTCAGCTCGAGCCGAAATTTGGTGGCAAATTTCCAGCAAACACCAGAGTGGATGTTAAAACTGGAAGGTTTTCCTCTGTGCCTTTTAAATAAGTCTGGCCGATTAGAGGCTAAATTCTGTGTGAGTCTAAGTTTAAACCCTCCTTGAAAAACGCAAAGCAGCTCACCCTCTTAAGCACAACTAAGCCTCTTCCAAAATAAAAATCAAGGTGGCAGTGACCTCACTCCAGATGCCCCTGTACTCAGGTTGCCTCCCGAGAGGAAGATGGGGACAGCTGCGAAGGCTGGTGAGGCCGCTAGAAATGGGTCCAGGGATGGCAAGACCGCGCGGGGCTGGTTGGGCCGGGGCAGGGGTGCGCGGCCCACGGCTGCGCCCACGCTGCCCTCCTGTGTGCCCTGAAGGCCGGCCGGCGCCTGGCGGGAGGCGCGGCGAGGAGGGAAGGCGGCTTTCCTCCACCTGCGGTCACCGCAGCGCAGGGACACGGGCTGCACTGCCCGGGTGCGGCCCGCAGTGGGCGCCCTCGGGCCCGGGGCCGCGGCTCTCGCACCGGTGTGGCCGCGGAAGAAACTTCACCGTCGTCGGGGGCGGGCCCGCCAGACCCTGCCCCGAACTGGGAGGAGGCGACCTCTCGGCGACCAGGCCCGGAAAGGTGGGGAAAGGGTTCCCCACTTCACCTGTGCAGCGGGGCACGCGCGGCGGCGACCGCTCCAGTTTGCCCGAGTTCGGCTAAAGCCCTGCTTCGTCCTGCCGCTCCACGGCCGGCGGGGTTTCTTGAGCTTCCCCGTCTCCAAGCTCCCCCTGCCTTCAGCTCCCCGTCCCGCGGCGCGTACGGCCGCTGCGCTCCCAGGGGCGAGGGCGCCAGTAGGCGCTGGCGCGGGACTGGACGGGTGATGAAAGCGCCTGCCCCTTCAAACCCCTCGAAGGCAGGGGCAAAGGAGTCGGGAAAGGGGAAGCCGAGTGCCCCTTAGAGAGCCAGCCGCCTGTCCCCTGTACGTTGCGGACGCGGGAGTGACTGGTTGCTTCCTCGCAGCCTCGCACACCTGCCCTTTCCTGGGACTGTGTCCTGGACTGCCTGGCCTCGTTAAGGCCCCCTAGGCGCTGAGTCTGATCATTGCTCACCCTGTCTGAGCAAAGAGCACGAACGTGAGGAAGCACCTGGAACTAGAAGAATCTGTTGTGTTTGATTTTTAAAGCAGGCAGTTCTGTTTAGCCTTTAGCGAAACAGGTGCGGTCTCTCCCCCCTACCCATGTTCTCTCCAAGGTGACCCGCCCTGAGCCTTCTCAGTGTCTTGTTGGTCCAGAAAACCTTTGAAAGCTGTATAGTGTTTCCACGGTCACAAACTCATGTTGGGAGTAGAGGCTGCAACAGGAGATGCGTTCTCTTGTCTCCCTTCTGGCAATATGGGAGAGCTACGAAGAAAAGCAGCTGGCTGAATGTCTGGGGAAGAAGCAAACATTCAGAAAAAGCGTCTCATCTGAGAGCTTTCTTCGCATGAAATTCAAGCAAGAGGGGGACTGTAGGCAAAGACCCCAGAGATAATGAAATTTCTTCTGTAATTGGGATGCACAAATCTGATGTGTGCTCTCTCCTTCAGTGGACTGGTGGAATCCAGGATACCGTGCTGTGTGTGAGCAGGGTGTGTGGGACTGATTCCTGTGACTTAATCATCCTTCAGATCGCAGATGACTCCTGGAATCACCCAGCTGCCCCCTTTTCATTCACCAAGGGCAGAGTATCAGTTCTCTTCCTTAATAGGGCCGTCTCTGTTCCCTGTTGACTGCAGCCCCAAGAAATCATATGATTTGTTCATTCATACACCGACATCACAGATTCAATGCCCCGCAGAATCCTTTTAAGTGATACTTTTATGGTATCACTCCAATGGAAGAGGAAATAGTATAGCACAGAGACTGCAGTTTAGGATCAGGAAGGCCTGGAAACAGATTTGGGTCAAAATGCTACTTCACTGCTAACCTGTTATTGCAGCCACAGTGAGATGGTACACAGCACCCAGGAGGTTTAAGGTCAGGATACCTTAGCTCCTTGCCCAATTCCTGACTTCATACTTTCCTTACCTCCCAGGATGAGAGGTCTTTACTGTCTTTCAAACTGATTAAGCATCTCTTTTGAGCTGTTATGTGACTCCCATATTTAACTTCTCAAAAGTTTGTCTTTTCTCCTTCAACAGGATTAGTATATATTATATATAGATATATATATAATATACATACATCTATATAAGTGGTCTTAACAAAATAAAGATGCATTTCTGTCTCATATAAGAGAAGCAGTAGGTAATGTAGGACCTGTATAGCTATTCAAAGGCACCAGAAGCTTAGGCTCCATCTCCCTTTCTACTCCACTAAACTTAGTATGGGGCTTTCATTCTCATGTTCACCTCATGGCCCAAAATGGCTGCTGGAGTTCTAGTCATTGCATCCTCATTCCAATTAAGAAGCAGAAAAGAGGGTGGCAAAAAGATATGCCGCCTACTTCATCAGATCCCTTTAGAGAATATTTGTGAAAGCTGGCCCCCAGTGACTCTACTTACATTTCACTGACCACTTCTAGATTTAAGAGAAACTGCAAAATACATTCTTTTTATCAGAACGTAGTACCACCTGGAATGAATTCAGGTCCTGTGAATAAGAAAAACAAAAAGGAGAAAATGGATGCTGGATACTAGATACATCTAGTATCTATCAGTCTCTGCCATGCATCTCTAAATTCGGAAGCCTCAAGTTTTCCGAATAACTTCCGAGTAACTTCACCTTATACACTGTAAGGACCTCCTCAGCAGTTTGCCTTGCACATCATAGGTATTCATCATAATTTTCAGCTGTTTCACAAATCCTCATGATGGTTTGGGAGGGAAACATTTCAGGACATGTCTTCCATCTGTGTGCTAATGAGATACACTGCATATCAAACCTCCACCAGACCACTGATGCAGTACATCCATCCTTCATCAGTATCCCTTGAGGGACTGTCTTGAATCACACTGACCTTTATATCCTCACACTGCACTGCTCCTGGCCTCCAACATAATACTTTCGTGCCACCCATGGCATCGCCTGCCTTACTCACAAGAGTTTAGCCTGCCAGATAAGAGGCTTAGTACAGTGAGCCCCATCCCTTCCTGACTGTATGGTTTGCTCGCCTCTTTCCAAGACCAAGGTCTTTACCTCTGCTGTTCACCAGTTCCTTCTCTCTGATATCTTACATTTTTCCTAAGTATTCTTTTTTCCTGTTTCTACCATCTCTTTCCTCTTTGACTACATACATTCATGCTACCAAATGGTTTCTTTGGCTTCCCCAGCTTATAGAGTCTAAGCAGATTTGTTCTTAAGTCCAGTCTTCCTCCTCTCTCCTTGCGAAATGCAAGACCTCCAGTCTCTTGCTGTCTGGATTTTGAAAGAATGTAAGGAGAGGATTTCATCTACCATTCCTGGCTCCACCAATGCCTTTTCTCAGGCATGTCCCCAGGCACAGGATGCCTATGCCGGTGCCACCTCCAATGAAGCATTATATGGCCGAAGTTATACTGTGTAGCCCACCTGGTGTCACCAACCCACCTTTGACCCCCACAAATGTCTTCTGAGTGTTTGTGACCTCCCTTGAAACTGCTTTCCTTCTCTCTCACCTCTATGTGGGTCTCTGGTTTATAAGGAAAAAATATGTTTCATATTTTGAAGAGAGGGCGAAGTTCTTGAGTTCCTGATAAGAGTCTCTTGCTTTAACGAACCAGCTCTCTTGGTCCCAAGGCACTCAGGCACACAGGGAGATGGATCTGGGTAGGTTCAAACATGGCCTCCTGTTTTTTCAAAGCTACTGCAGCTTGTCTCCCATTGGCCCTGATCCTGAGCTGTCTTCAATGCATCTGAGCCATTCCATATGTGTGGGGTATCCTCCCTTTCCAACAGGGACCCTTATTTATTAATCAGGCTTCCAGTGGAAACCCCAAATAGGACAAGGTTCAAGTTCTTCCTGTGAGTAACTCTATACCAGGAGCATAGGAAGGGGAGGGTCTATACCCTGCACTCTTACACTAAAGTATGTTAACATGATGCTCTAACCTAGGCAGAAACCAGCTGTGTATATGAGATGTGCTCAATCATGTCTGACTCTGTGACCCCACAGACTATAGCCCACCAGGCTCCTCTATCCGTGTGATTTTCTAGGCAAGAACAGAGGAGTGGGTTGCCAAGGCCTCCTCCAGGGGATCTTCCTGACCCAAGGATTGAACCTGCGTCTCTTGCCTCTCCTACATTGGCAGACCAATTCTTTACCACTCAGCCACCTGGGAAGCACTATGTATATAAGGCTTTCTTTCCAAACTGGAGAATCACACCAAAGCAGAAACAAAAGACCCTTCATCTTTGTAAAGCCCCCACCTAGATTTTTCCCCTCTTTCCTTCCTAGCCAAAGTTCTTCAATAAGTATTTGTCTCCAGAATGTCTCACCTTCTTTAGCACCTTCTCTCTTTAATCTGCTGTAACCCTTCTTTCATCTCTACCACCTGAGGCTCCATGTATTTTAGTATTTACCCCTAAAATATCCTTTTAACAAAGCATATTAATGTTTCAAAGAAAGAACTGTGCCCAGCCAACAGGAAGCTGCCGCGGGTTTAGCAGCCAGTGAACCAGCCCTGGGGCCAGCGCAGTGGCCCTGTGGCGCCTCTGGGAGGCGAAGGGCTGGGAGAAAAGGATGTGGCTCCACATGCTGGTTGGGTACTGCGCGCCAAGGAAGGAGGTGAACATCCTGGACCAGAGAGGGTTTAGACAGATAGGTAAATAAATAAATAAGAAAAAGGAGTGGGGGAGGGGAGTATGTAAAAACCACTGACAAAAAGAATTCAGATATCAAATTGGAAAAGTTGACTAGAGCTCTCATTAGACAAGGCCCGGGGGGCCAGATGGGGAATACAGAAGATTACCCAAGGGTGTTAAGGCTGAGGGTCCAACTTTTTCAGTTACTTCCATTAGCTTTGCACCCCTGGGCAAGCAACACACATGATATTGCAGATTAATTTCTGATAAAATAAGGTTCATCCGAAAAAACAGTTTACTGATATTTGATGATTTTCATCCTATCCTTATTCTCTTTGCTGTCTCTCTGGCTGCTGCTGCCCTCCTGAGCAACTGTGGGTTTCCTCTCACTTTATTAACTATCCTTCTGTATGCTTCACAGGCCTGTCCTCCTCTTACCTTTCCTCGGCCCTTTGCACCTCTTCCTTGCCTAGAAGACCCCACTCCTCCTCCTGTCCCCTCTATATGAAAACTACGCGATCTGCACTTAAGTCTACCAAGTATCTTCACAGTGAATATCCCACTGTCTTCTAAAACAAACTGTCTATAATGAAACACTACCCCTAAACACTCCCCCTCCAAAACACTACCCGCTCCTGCCAGCCTTCTCCAAAACATTACTGAAGTTTCCTGTGAATAAAGTCTCTGAGCCTTCTTTGTTTAAATGAGCACAAATGTGAAAAATATTTCATAAAAAAAATTAAATGTTTCTTATATTTCCTTCTTTTTCTGGCCACTGCCCTTTGAAGTTAGTCTTCAGGTTCAGCTGACTCCCCTTATCCCTTCACATCTAGCCTCATTTACCAACCTCCAAACTAGTTACTTTCTGGTGGCTCAGTCCGTAAAGAATATGCATGCAATTCAAGAGACCTGGATTTGATCCTTGGGTCCAAAAAGATCCCCTGGAGAAGGACACTCACTCTAGTTTTCCTGCTGGGAAATTCCCAGGGACAGAGGAACTTGGCAGGCTACAGTCCATGGGGTCACAAGAGTTATTTAGCGACTAAATAACCACCATCAAGCTAAACACTCCTACTCCACCCTTCCTCCTTCCAGCCAGTTTCCCAAGGTCGACTTAATCTTCCCAAACTACCCTTGGGGTAACTAACATCTTTCACAGTTCTCATTTTCTATCTGATGAGTGATAAAAAATTTTTCATTTGTCTAAATTCTCCATATTGAAAGTTAAATCAACTGCTAAACTCATATAGGAGTTTAGAATTTATAAAGCGTGTTTCATGTATTCAGCTTATTTAATCCTGGGAACTTTATCATGAGACAATAATCCCTGTGATTCTTATTTTATTGGAAACAGAATCACCCAAGTCATATCACTCGTCCCTGGGCTCAGAGCCTATAGACCTAAGTGGACAAAGCCAGTTCTCAGATTTTTGCCCCTTAGTTGAGCACCTGCGGTCTCATGTCCTCTTTTCCAACCTGATATCCTGTTTCATTATATAAATGGTTTTCACCCACTTTGTTTTTTTAAAGCATCAGTACCCTTTATTTTCAGATGATTTCTTAGGAGCTAGTATACACATGAAAATGTTTCTGACCTTGGTAAAGACAAGTGTGGAGAATCAAGAACCAAGACACTCCCCAGCCCTGCCCTAGCTCCTGAGATATCTCTGAGGAGCAAGATTAGACAACCTCTGTCAACATCTGGTCCCATCACTTCATGGCAGATAGATGGGGAAACAGTGGAAACAGTGTCAGACTTTATTTTATGGGGCTCCAAAATCACTGCAGATGGTGATTGCAGCCACAAAATTAAAAGACACTTACTCCTTGGAAGGAATGTTATGACCAACCTAGATAGCATATTGAAAAGCAGAGATATTACTTTGCCAACAAAGGTCTGTCTAGTCAAGGCTATGCTTTTTCCAGTGGTCATGTATGGATGTGAGAGGTGGACCGTGAAGAAAGCTGAGCGCCGAAGAATTGATGCTTTTGAACTGTGGTATTGGAGAAGACTCTTGAGAGTCCCTTGGACTGCAAGGAGATCCAACAGTCCATTCTAAAGGAGAGATCAGTCCTGGGTGTTCAGTGGAAGGACTGATGCTGAAGCTGAAACTCCAATACTTTGGCCACCTCATGCGAAGAGTTGACTCATTGGAAAAGACCCTGATGCTGGGAGGGATTGGGGGCAGGAGGAGAAGGGGACGACAGAGGATGAGATGACTGGATGGCATCACCAACTCGATGGCATCACCAACTCGATGGACATGGGTGAACTCCGGGAGTTGGTGATGGACAGGGAGGCCTGGCGTGATGTGATTCATGGGGTCACAAAGAGTTGGACATGACTGAGCAACTGAACTGAACTGAACTGAACTCTACAGACATACGTGCTTGCATGCTAAGTTGCTCCAATCGTATCCGACTCTTTGTGACATCATGGACTGTAGCTGCCAGGCGCCTCTGTCAATGGGATTCTCAGGCAAGAATAGTGGAATGGGGTGCCATGCCCTCCTCCAAGGGATCTTTCCAACCCAGGGATTGAACCCACATCTTTTACATCTCCTACATTGGTAGGCAGGTTCTTTACCACTAGCACAACCTGGGAAATCCCTGCAAGTGTACATCCCTGGTTGAACATGTTTACTGTATGTTGATCCTCCAGCTGTTGAGACGTTCTCATTTCTATGCTTTATCATTTCAAACTCACGTGTCTTTTAAGGCCACCTACATGAAGCTTCCCCGTTCTCTCTAGTGTGCAGTGACGTCATGCTGCTTGGAAGCATGAAGCTCAGATTGTTTGGATCACACAGTTGTCAACTAAATGTTCACTGTCTAGATAGCATGTTATAATCAAAATCTCATTTAGGTCATACATTGCTATTTTTTAAAACTTTTTATTTTATATCAGGATATAACTGGTTAACAATGTTGTGATAGTCTTAGGTGAACAGCAAAGGGATTCAGCCATACATATACATGTACACATGCCTTGCTATTTAGGTTAGAGATCTGATTAGATTGTACACTCTATGTGAGCAGGGGCAATGTTCTAATCCTCTTTGTGTCTTTATGGGGCATGCACTCATTCAGTTCTTGATTCATTGATTGTAATTAGTGCTATAAGCTCTTGTTTCATTACAGAGTAACCTCAGTTCAAAGGCAAAACAGCACAAAACTTTCATAGCCAACAACTGACACTGAGCAACCATGTAAGATTCAGAATTTTCACCTTTAAAGTGAGAATAACACATATGTCATAAGGTTTTGAAGATAAAATGCAATCTTTATGAAAAGTGCTTAGCCCACTTCCTGATTCAAATTAAGCAAGCAGCTGATGAAACTGCTATTATTTCTATTACAAATATGGTATAAGCATATTTTTATACTTGTTTCTCTCCAAAGTTTGAAAAAGGCAGTACTGCAATGAGAACTCTGAGGAAGAGATATTGAAGAATCTTTTTAACATCAGGAAGGGGAGGAAGACTCAAATAAGTTCAGAGAATTTACATTGGAGTATAAAGTAGGAACCAAGAAAGAAAAAGTTTAAAGGACTCATCAGAATTGCCTACAAGAATCCAGTCACATCCTAGGTTTGGAGCTCAGGATTCTCAAGTTTTGCTAAGCATCAAGATCACCCAGAGACCATTTTTTGGAACATCAATTCTCAGGTTCCACCCCTGCTTACTAAATCCTTTTCTACTTCATCATCTGGTCCACATACGTCCCTGGAATGCCAATACCAGAGACATTGATATGGTATGTTTGTGACTCTTTGTGACCCCATGGACTATAGCCCACCAGGCTCCTCTGTCCATGGATTTCTCCAGGCAAGAATTCTGGAGTGGTTTCCCATTTACTTCTCTAGGGGATCTTCCTGACCCAGGGATCAAACCCAGGTCTCACGCATTGCAGGCATATTCTTTACCGTGTAAGCCACCATGGAAGCCCCCAAAACATATTCAGTTCAGTTCAGTCACTCAGTCGTGTCCGACTCTTTGTGACCCCATGAATCACAGCACGCCAGGCCTCCCTGTCCATCACCAATTCCAGGAGTTCACTCAAACTCATGTCCATCGAGTTGGTGATGCCATCCAGCCATCTCATCCTCTGTCATCCCTTTCTCCTCCTGCCCCCAATCCCTCCCAGCATCAGTCTTTTCCAATGAGTCAACTCTTCGCATGAGGTGGCCAAAGTATTGGAGTTTCAGCTTCAGCATCAGTCTTTCCAAAAAAATCCCAGGGCTTATCTCTTTTAGGATGGACTACTTGGATCTCCTTGAAGTCCAAGGGACTCTCAAGAGTCTTCTCCAACACCACACTTCAAAGGCATCAATTCTTCAGTGCTCAGCTTTCTTCACAGTCCAACTTTCACATCCATACATGACCACTGGAAAAACCATGTATGACTAGACGGACCTTGACTAGACGGACCTTTGTTGGCAAAATAATATCTCTGCTTTTCAATATGCTATCTAGGTTGGTCATAACTTTTCTTCCAAGGAGTAAGCGTCTTTTAATTTCATGGCTGCAGTCACCATTTGCAGTGATTTGGAAGCCCAAAAAATAAAGTCTGACACTGTTTCCACTGTTTCCCCATCTATTTCCCATGAAGTAATGAGACCAGATGCCATGATCTTCGTTTTCTGAATGTTGAGCTTTAAGTCAACTTTTTCACTCTCCACTTTCACTTTCCTCAAGAGGCTTAGATGTGTATAAGAGACAGCTTATACATAGGGAGGGGCTTCCCTGGTGGCTCAGAGGGTAAAGAGTCTGCCTGCAATGCACCAGAAGGAGTTCGATCCCTGGGTCAGGAAGATCCCCTAGAGAAGGGGAGCAAAAGAGCTCCAGAAAAACATCTACTTCTGCTTTATTGACTACACTAAAGTCTTTGATAGACTGTGTGGATCACAACAAACTGTGGAAAATTCTTAAAGAGATGGGAACACCAAGCCACTTAAATGCCTCCTGAGAAATCCGTATGCTGATCAAGAAGCAACAGCTAGAACTGGACATGGAACAACAGANTAGGTTTCTCAAGAGGCAGGTCAGGCGGTCTGGTATTCCCATCTCTTTCAGAATTTTCCACAGTTTATTGTGATCCACACAGTCAAAGGCTTTGGCATAGTCAATAAAGCAGAAATAGATGTTTTTCTTGAACTCTCTTGCTTTTTCCATGATCCAGCAGATGTTGGCAATTTGATCTCTGGTTCCTCTGCCTTTTCTAAAACCAGCTTGAACATCTGGAAGTTTGTGGTTCACATATTGCAGAAGCCTGGCTTGGAGAATTTTGAGCATTACTTTACTAGCGTGTGAGATGAGTGCAATTGTGTGGTAGTTTGAGCGTTCTTTGGCATTGCCTTTCTTTGGGATTGGAATGAAAACTGACCTTTTCCAAAACATAGTAATTCCTGCTAAATCTGAACAGTATGAATATTTTTCTATGTACAAGTTTGACTGATGTTGCACATTGTGATACAAATTTAGTATAGTGAACTTAATCAATATATTGTTAATAAAATAAAAACTGGAGTCCCTGGCATATAGTAAAAGTAAGTACTAATTCATCTTAAACTTTGTTTCATATACACACGCGCTCTCACACGTAGAGTACAATGTGTTATATGACATCAAATGTCAGGTAAAGATGAGTGAAAGAAAAGCTGAACTGTCTTTTCAGCTCTCAGAAAGATCGCTGGGTACAGACTACGGAAAAGAACTAAGAAGAGGAAGAATGCTGGCTGCCCAGCAGTGTTTGGCGATTGATGGATGAATCAAAAGAACTGATGCTTTTGAGCTGTGGTGCTGGAGAAGACTCTTGAGAGTCCCCTGGACAGCAAGGAGATCCAACCAGTCAATCCTAGAGGATATCAACCCTGAATATTGATTGGCAAGACTGATACTGAAGCTCCAATACTTTGGCCACCTGATGCGAAGTGCCTACTCATTGGAAAAGCCCCTGATGCTGGGAAAGATTGAAGACAAAAGGAGAACAGAGTGGCTGAAGATGAAATGGTTAAATAGTAGCACCAGCGCAATAGACATGAACTTGAGCAAACTCTGAGAGACAGTGGAGGACAGGGAAGCCTGGAGTGCTGTAGTCCGTGGGGTCCCAAAGAGCAACTGAACAATATTAGTGTTCGTGTTAAAGAAGAAAGAAAATGCAGTTCCAACATGGGTCTCAGCCTTTGTACAGTAGTGTTGGTCAGGAATATCACAGGTGTGTGATCTGCTGAGACACAGAGGTCATTTTTATTTCTGACTTCCGAGCAGTCAGCACTCTAGGCAAAAAGTTGTATAAACATGTAGAAGACCTGAGATAAGTCATTAGAGAGCAATGGTACTCAACTATTTTGGCATTCTTCCTAGTACACTTTTGAAATACATGCACTCTTAAATCCCCCTTGCTGAACGTTCTGTATTTATTTCTTCTCAAATATAATGGAAGTAAAATTAGTCATGAAGGAGTATTTTGTGTGTTTGTATTAAGACATAACCCGAGATAACAGAGGACCTTCACATGGATCTTGACCTGAGACTGTCCCTCCTCTTTTGTGAATACAGACTTGCATTAAATACAGATTTCCTCGTGGCAGTATCTTAAAAGACTGTGGGCTTATCCTAATGGATAGGGTTTTCCTGGTGGCTCAGGGGGTAAAGAATCCACATGCAATGCAGCAGACGGGGGTTCGATCCCCAGGTTGGGAAGATCCCCTGCAGGAGGAAATGGCAACCCACTCCAGTATCCTTGCCAGGAGAATCCCATGGACAGAGGAGCCTGGGGGGCTACAGTCCATAGGGTTGCAAAGAGTTGGATATGACTGAGCAGCTTAGCACACATGCACGTAACGGAGAAACTGGTCTTTGTGCACATTCTCCAAGACTATCTCGTGGACTTGGAAAATAAAAGAGCTATCTCCCCAACCAGTTTTTAAAATTTTATTATTTACAGCACCTGGAGACTTGCAAATTCCCTCTGAGTAACCACGCAAGGGGGTCCCATGTCACATCAAATAGAATCTAGACAGGAATGTAGACTGGCCAGCACCAGCAGAAAACTGGAATTGTAGTTTAAAAAAGTAAACTGTACCAGAATCTCACCTTCCCTGCTGTATATTCAGGTCTCTGTAGACATAGATTTCAATTAGTATGTGACTCAGTGCCAATGGAGAGAGGAACAGAAGCATTCCCAAGCTTCCTTATGAACACTAGGGCAACACTTCTGTAATAGCTGTATGCCTTTTAAAAAGGCATATTTATGAATTCCTGGAGGTTTCATTTTCTTTTTTAAAAAATTAATTAATTTATTTTAATTGGAGGCTAATTACTTTATAATATTGTAGTGGTTTTCTTTAATTCAACAAATCAATGCTGTTGGCTCCTTAAAGGAATGTCTGTGAAAAATTACTTCTAATATTTGAACCTTTCAAGGGTGTGTCATTTACAACATTTTTAAGATTCTACTCTAACTGATGATGCTTCCAGCATTAGATGATGATTTAGTAATTATAACACCATCATAACACAGTCCCCCATTTTGCCAACTAAACTACTTTGCACGGCTGGAAACATTCTGAATATAAAAGGAAACTGAGTCATAGTTCCAGTTTGATAACTGAAAGACTCATAAGCATTCAGTGAATGCTTAGGAAAGTACAATATTTCAAAAATATAAGTGGGATTTACTTATTAAAGAGGATTTTCATATCAGCACTGTTTACTAGCATATAGTAATTCCATGTGGATCATGTAATTTACTAGGTACTATGGCCAGCTACTTAAAAAAAAAAAAAGAAAAAAAAACAAACAATATAGTGGGTGTTGGCCTTCACCTTTCTCTGTTCCAACAGGGGGAGAAAAATGAAGGATCCAACGAGAGGAGTTGTTTGTTCAATAATTACTGACTGTAACTGTCCCTGTTCTAATGAGTTCTTCGTTGCTCTGGGCAGTGAGGATACAGTGACACAAGACGAGACAAGCTCCCTGATCTCATAGAGTTTCTGGTGTGGTGAGGATGCCCGTGTGTCCTTCACCCAGGTAAGAGGCTGTTCAGCAGTGCCACCTTGCACCACGTGCTGCTAAGAGGGGGCCATGAAAAGGGTGAGCATGGCGGTGAGCAGGCTAGGTGTGCTCCTTGCTCTCTTGGATCCTGACTAATCGAGGCCAAAAGGGCACCTGTTCACTCAATAAATGTCTATTATTCAACTGCTGTTTTTCAGATACTGCATTAGATGTGGAAAACATAGAAATGAAAAAGACTCCACCACTCTCCAAGAACAGACCAAGGAGTCCAAGTCAGAAGACAGACATTTAGATGAGTGTAAATTAGTAAATGAAAAGCTTTAGTAGAGTGGACACAAACGGAGGCATAATCTACTCTGCCTCCACGGCAGAGCTATGCAGGGAGCAGGATAACTTTTCCAGAGGAGACACTTGAACTGGGCTGTGGTGAGTTAGGGACATTTATTTCATGGGTGGACCGATGTGAGAAGGTGTTAGGTAGTGATGCTTCTCTTGTTACATTTCCATCCGGATGGAGGTATGACGTCCTTGGCCTCTCATTAACCTCCTAAACCCTCTCTCTGGAAAAGAACGGTCTTAATCTGATTGGAAGATATTGGAAAAGAACATTGGATGTTCTTGGCTTAGCTCCTCCTTCTTTCCAGGCAGCCTGCTCTTGTGTGTTCCCAAAAGTTCCCAGTTAAGGAACTGTCGGGGGGCCTGCTGTGGCCCAGGGTCTTCTGTGATTAATAGGAATGGCCTGTCCCTTTCTAGGGCTGAGTTAGCAAGCTCATTTAGCTCACACTCTGAGCAACATTTTCTGACCTTCAGTTCAGTTCAGTTGCTCAGTCGTGTCCGACTCTTTGCAGCCCCATGAATCGCAGCACACCAGGCCTCCCTGTCCATCACCAACTCCCGAAGTTCACTCATACTCACATCCATTGAGTCAGTGATGCCATCCAGCCATCTCATCCTCTGTTGTCCCCTTCTCCTCCTGCCCCCAATCCCTCCCAG